>JARBWK010000006.1:82991697-83334412 GCA_030556195.1 Anolis apletophallus | reverse complement strand
GACTGTGACTATTTGTTTTACTCTTACCTTCTGAGCCCCACCCTCTCAGTCTTAAGAGAGAAAAAAATTCCCTTAACCCTATCCACCGAGAAACACCTGCACATCCACCCACACACATCCATGAAATCATACATTTCTTTAATTGACAACGCAGACCCAGATCTTTTCCACTGGGTGTCTCTCCTTTTTTCCTAACCTCTTCACTGTTATAAAATTTTGCATAATCAAACTGCCAACTTCAATATGTTACTATTCTCTTTCTACAACTGAGCCCACACTGTACAGTGGACCAGCAACCCAGGGTAATCAAATAACATAACTTATATGGTGCTTACATGACTTTTAGACTATATGGCTGTCTTAAGAAACAACACAGATTCTTCGAGTGCACTCCCTGCTGAGATCACCAGCAACCCCCAGGACTCATCAAGAACTTTGTTTACCCACTTGATTGACTTTCCAATTTCCCGAGCCTTGCTCTTTGTGTAGGGATTATTCCAAACTTCCCAAATCAATTAGTGCTAAATAACATTTTTTCCATTCTAGACAATTGGGCCCACACCCTCAAAGGTGGACACAGCAACAAACCTTTTATTTGAAACCCCACCAATCCTAGCAGTTCTCTCTTCCTCTCTATCTCAGTATGTGACGGCAAGAGGAAGTCTCAACCATTGAGAAGGTGGATCCTAGGAAGCACATCTCCTGACCAATCAGATGAGGGAGAGAGTCTTCTGAATGGCTGCCAAAATGGATAGCATGTTTTGCTCTGTATTACATATCTTGTCAGTTCTTTTGGCCATTACACTATTCTGTCATCCATCTAGCCAGGTGAATAAACCCCTGTTATTGCCTTCAAACCCAGTCATATTTTTCCTAGCTTTCAAAATAGCATGGCATGCTGGGAGATGGATCCCTGGTGACAGATAGCTGATTTCTTTAACAAAGTGAGTTGAAGGTAGCTAGATTTATTTATTTATTTATTTGCCTTATCTATACCCTGCCTTTCTCTACCCCGGAGGGGGACTCAAGGTGGCTTACAAATGGCACCTTGGCAGTGCCTTAAAGCATACAAAATTCATCTAAAATGATTTGGGTTAAAATTATAACATAATAAGCATGATTAAAAAACATTAAGGTTAAAACACACCATCCAGAGTTCAAAGTCTAAGACCATTCTGAGATCAATTGCACATAATTCCATATTAAGATTACTGCACTAGCCTATTTTTGAAAGCCTGATCCCAGAGACAGGTTTTGATGCATATATATATTAATAAAATCTGAACTTTTAATAGTTTTATTATACAAAAATATATTAAATTAATTGCATTGTTTTTATAATTCAGGGCTGATGTGTGGCAGTTTGATGATTGCATGGCTGTAACAAGTGTTCACCTGAATTTAGTGCTAGATAAATTTTCCATAAACAAAAGATAGAAAATATGTTATCCAAAACAAAAGGCAATATTTTTGTTCTTTGAAAAAAGTATTTTTACACTGGTTTCATTTCTGTATTTTACACTTATTTCAGATTCTTTGTTGTCTCATTGACTTTCCAGCTATATGTTGATTTTTAAAAATCATCTAACCCATATAGCTCTGGGTATATCTGATATCTTTTGTTCTACCCTTGCCTTATTTCACATTAAATTGCTCACAGATTTAATGTCATAAATAAAATCACATATCAGCTGATCCAGTCAGAATACTATCTATATGGTTCTCTTCTTATAATAAATTCTTTATGTTATTATTATAAACTCTGGTTTGTATGCATTTCTTTGTCTTAAGCTGGATGCTAAAATTCTTGCCCAAACACATGGTGAGTTTTGGTTAGAGCCTTTTATGACATGATGTTCATGTAAATAAAGCCCAAATTTTCAGTAGAAGCCAAAATGTTTAGACTGGAGCTATTAGAAAAGATAATTCAGCTGGAGTAAGTTGAAGCCAGTAGGGAAAAAGAAAGACCGCTGGATAGTTGGATTAACTCAATCAAGGAAGTCATGGCCCTGAATTTGACTAGGGCAGTTACCATAATTAACACTTGGGTTTGGAAGTCATAAACTGAAGCCAACTTGAAAGCAGTTAGCAGGAGCAGCAGCAAAAAAAATCACACGTGACATTGTATGGGTGCTCATAAGGACAACCAAATACATGATAAGAGCATTCAGTGACCACACCAGTAGCAAAATTCACATGATTCATTTATCTATTTAATCACATTCCACTGTGAGAAGTGAATACAATTATGATGAGATGATCCAATGAAATCTCCCGGGTTTTGTTTCAGTTACGAAAAGCAAGAAGATGCAAACTATTATAATTTCTCTCATCCCCCATTTCCTCATATTTAACAAAAACATGTTCAGGAAACTGAATCTAGATTATGAAACTCATTACCACCTAATAAAAGCACAGTTCATTACCTCACTACATTCAGATAACAATGCAGCATCGACATCTTCCCTCCAGTCTTTTTACAACAGCATCTTATTCATGCATTCTTGTATTCAATCGTAATAACTGAAAAAGCCAAAAAAAAACCACACAAAACACAAAAAACCAAACCCCAGAGCAAACCTCCCTAAGGCTACTGCTTGTCACGAATCATAAAACAGAGAGACATATCTTAGTTATTTTTAACTTGCAGATAGTAACCTGATATTATTTTGGCAGGAACCAACTGAGCTCATATGTAAAATTAGAGAAGAGCTTGATTAGCTTTATATGTGACATGGGGATTTAATCATTTTCCCTGACCATCCCTACAACATGGACCAGGCTTTCCACTCCTTGCTTGTTCATCACAAGGGACATCAGAAATATTTTTAAAGCATTTGCAAAATGGCACCATGAGAAGGGGGAAAGAAATATTAGGAACAATGCAAAAAAAAAGTCATCAAATATTTATCCTCACACTTATGTTTCTTAACTCTCTTATATATACCCTAAAATATAGAAAAAAATATTTTAGATAAAAATATAGATAAATGAATACTACGCTCGCAAGGCTTCAATAGAAAGAAAAGTATACCATACTGACCCAAATCTTTTGTGCACTATCCTAAGTAACTATTCCTACCCCCTTTATTCTCTATCATCTTTTCCCATCAACCCTTTCCCATCCCATCCCCTATCCTCTCTTTCCCCCATCTTTCGTATATTTTCTGTTGACTCTTTCTGACAATAGTCGGTAAGATAGACACATGTCTGATTTACTTCGTGAATCTCTGTTTTAAGTGTTATGCTTAATGTTTCGAGATATGTAATTGTGTTTTATTGTGAAAATTTAATAAAACTTATTTAAAAAATATTTATCCACACACTCAAGTAACAAAACCAGTCATTTATCCCTAATTCTTCTCTTCCGTTTAGTTTCCATTACCCTTTTTCTTTGCTTAGGTAATCCCTATAGGTTTTGTTTTCCTCATTTAAAACTGGATTTAGCACTGCTTTCTGAGGTTGCAGCCATATAGGTGTTTTTTCTCTCTATCCCCACCTTGTATCTCTTACAGATTGTAAGAAGGCTGGCTCTTATAATGTTTATATTAAGGTCTTTATTGACCTTTTCTTTTTTGTACCATAAGTATGCATGCTATCCAAATCTTAAGTTGTATCTTTCTAAGTTAAGTGATCTGGGGAGGCCTGAAGTATACTGGTAGCATCCAGATGTGTTTTTTGTACTAGGAAGGAAAAATATTCTAGACTTCCTGGGGATCCAGGACTTCCTGGTTTCATGGAACAATATATGTTTCTTCTCATGTTTTGCTTGATGCTGCTTTATCCTGGCCATTAAATAACTATGGAGCATGCCAGTGAAGAAAATGTGGGTTACATGTTTTGGGAAATTGGGAAGAAATTGAAAAGCTTTCTGTTTTATCAGTACAATGATTGACCTTGTCCATTGTATCATTAAAGTAAGGATATACATTCTCCTTTTATCAAGGTATGTGGTTAGTATGGCCAATGTTAATAGGAACTTCAGTCATGTGGTTGATATCTTCTTATATTAGTTTTTTGAAGGCTGTAGAACATATAGCACAGTTTGAGATGGAAGTGGTTAATGTTTTTCCATTAAACAGAAATGTCATCTGCATGGAAGCCAGATAATCTGAACTCTGAACTTATGGAATGAAATGATGCAAGTATTAAGAACCATCAAAAACTTAAAATGTTGCTTAATATTATCAGTTCATGTAACTAAAGGCAGACATATATTAGAATGAGTCTTAGGTATTAAGTCAGAACTGTGATACATTAAGGATATTTAACTACTGGGTCCCATTCTATATTCTGTGTGTACATAGCAGAACAGACATCTATGAAGTTTACATTGGTATAAAGGAACCTGAGTTGTGAAAGGAAAGAATGATGTCTCATGGCTGCCCACAGCTGACCTCTCCCAACTCCCAGTTAATGCAAAAGTAAGAAACAAAAGTTCAAAGCTGTCAAAACAAGAGGGATTGTGTTTTAACAATTGAATTCCCTTCCTAAAATTGAATTCAGTGTTTGTGAAAGGTGGTAGATTGACAACCCTTGAGACTGAAATTCTTTCTCTAGAGGTATAGTGCTAAGCTTTCACAACATACTGTAGTTGTGATGTGCTGCAACCTCTAAAGCTGACAGGATAATTAAGTTTATGTGCTAAATCATTCCTTCGTTTCCACTGTGACAGTCAAAATAAATTGCCTAGAACTGTCAATTAATGCAGGTTGCTTCGGAACTTCCCACCTTGTAGACATCTGTTTTTAAAATGGTCTAAGATTCTTAAGTTTCCAGATGGAATGATACTATGAGTGACTTCATTGCCATAAATTTAATTTGTAGCTTTCTACTTAGACCCCATTCATTTCCCTGTATCTTTAGTGGCTTTGGATAACCTTTGTGAGCAATGAAACGGTAAAGAAAGATGTAATGACTATAACCAAGATCTCCAACAGATGATTTTTCAAAGAAAACAAAGAGCACATTAGGAGATCCAGCAGGATAACTCTGAATAACACTCTCATGTGCATGACACCTTACTGGTGGGTATAGCGGCACATTTGGAATCAATGTGTGTGGCTATAAACAGATATTGATTAGCTCAATATTTGTTTAGAGTTGATATCTGTTTAGAGGAGAAACAGATGCATGCATCTGCAAATAAATATCCTTTGTACAGACACAAAATGCTAGGATGTACAGGTCTGTGTGGGTCAACATGAGAAAGCATGGTTAGTTGGCAAGAACACACACCACCCTTCACTGGTTTGACTTTTGAAGACTGCTTGCCACTGTCTCTTCTGTTTCTTCTTCATAATTGCAAAGTAATCAGGCTGTGACTAACCATTTTATCACACGAAATTGTCAGCCACCTGAGGTTGTGAAACAAAAATACTAATATGATAGCATCATATCATGCTTCTCATCTTTACATGATACTAGAAAGATATTGTTCAGCAACAATTTCTACTCTAGTCAACTGAATTTGAACATACATTGGGCGTTAGATAGCACATCTATCAAAACACATTCACTTGAAAACAACATTGCTTTCTTACCATTGTGTTTTATTGAAATAATTATATTCATATTTGATTATTGAAAATAGATTACTAGATAAGGAATCAGGCTCTCCAGTCCATGAGAAAGGAAATTTGTTAAGAACAGGCCCAAAACCTTCTACCTAATTTTTGTTTCCCAGATGCAATTAACCCAAAGGCAAATTTCTCAAGTGAGTAAGACTAACACAAGCACACGGATTTTTGTTCTTTCAAGATCCAGTTGTAATAATCTGTGGCTCTAGAACACAATTTCTCAAACTGTGCATCTCCAGATGTTTTGGACTTCAGCTCCCACAATTCCTAACAGCTGGTAAGATGGCTGGGATTTATGGGAGCTGAAGTCCAAAACACCTGGAGGAGCAGAGTTTGAGAACTGCCAACTCCGAGATCATCCCAGCTAGCTCAGGAAGGGAGACTGTTTAGCAGCGGGGTGGACAGTACACCAACAGAATTTCTATTCTGTTCTGGTCACCTGGCTTTAGGTAAATACACTCAAGCGCTATTGACTGTGGGATGAGGAACTTGGTCAGGGGGATAGAATCATGATAGACTACTGCAACTGTACCTCCACACACCCCAGGCCTCACCTGCTGCTGCACAGAGAAATCTGGTGGGCAGAGCTGAGAGATATTATCGCCCCCAGTCTCATCCAACCAGGTCTCCGTGATACAAATCAGGTCAGCATGCTCATCCAGAAACAAGTCCTGGATTGTACTTGTTTTTCCATTTACTGACCTGGCATTCAACTGCAGCATTTTCAGCCTAGCAGGGGTTGTCACCCTGGTTATCCAGGCTATAGGACAAAGTTTGGGGGCAATAAGCACTCTATTTCTCTCCGCATTTTGTTGGTGCTGAACCTGTCTCCCCCGTCTGCATCTCCTCCTGCTCTGCATGGCTCTAATGGCTGCTCCACAAGTCTGTGAACTCACTCCCTCCTTAGAAAAACATATCCTTCCTATATGGGGCAGGCCAACAGATAGCAAAGAAAACCCTTATATAAAATCAGGCAGGCGGGTGTCAAAAGTAAGGTAATGAACTTGAAGACTGCCAAACAGAGGGCTAGGTTCTTGCCCGCATGCCATCCCCAGAGGGGCTCCCTCAAAGGGGCAATCCCCTTTGATGTCACCCCTTTGGCAGCAACCCTACCCCCACAGTGTTTCTACTTCAGTCAGTCAGGGCCTGAGTCCACATAGAGCCAGAAGCTGAGGTCAAAGGCAGCTGCAAACCGTTCTAACAAAGGCTGTAAGTTACTCACAGGATGCAAAATCTTCTCCTTCTAGCTCACCACTGATGTTTTCTTTGCCCTTCAGTTGGTGCTGTATACTTGAAGGAAGAGACATGTGAACAGCAGGAGCTGGGGAGTTGTTCTTGCATACAAACACTTGCCCATTACATATGGAAATTATAAGGCTGAGTTATGTTGAAACTAGTGAGAGTGGAACAAGAGTGGGGAAAAGTATCAATATGAGTAGATGGGGGAAGAGGAAGGTAATGTGCCCACCTTCCCAAAAGGTCTTAGGAAAATGGTAGTCCTTACTTCATTGATTCTCACTCCTTGACTTCTGCCTTCTATTTCTTTTCCCTGATTCATGCCATTTTCTGACAATCGGACAACAATTTGAGTTGCCATATTCCAGTCATTCACATCCAGATTCTTCTTCTTCCTTGCATTTCAACTAAGCAAATTCAATACAGTTTTGTTACAGTTTCCCAACATTATGTTTCAGATTTGGGACTATGTTTATAGCAACTGAGAACTGCGGACCACCTTTGAATGAGAATGAGAATGGAATGAGAAAATACAAGTTTAAATCCTTACTTGGTCATGAAATTTTCTCTCAGAAAAATAATCTTATGAGGTTGTTTGATAAATGATGGGGTGGATTAATAAGGAGGAGGTGATGAACCCCAGATTCATCTGGCAATATGCTTTATGATCATTCACAGGAAGTAAGTATAGGCCTTTATTGGGGCTTGGCAGCAGCTTCTTCCTGAATATATGTACATTTTCTCCTCTCATTGTTGAGCAGAAGAGTTTGTCCACCAGAAACTAGCTTGGTTGGATTCAGGGCAGGGCATTCAAAAGTGAATCTCACTCTAAAAAAACTTCCACTTAGGTATGATGGGATAGAAAGAAAGCCTTTCCTCACTACATTGCTCAGTGTGGCAATCCCTGTTAGCTTTCCTTTCCTTTCATGCAATAGAGAGAGCAACAAGAAGTGTAATGTGGAATAGGAAGCAACATCTGATCCCTTTCTGCCTTCTATTTCTTTTCCCTGATTCATGCCAGCTTTTCGATCACATTCTCCTCTTCTAAATTGGAGCTAGGATTGTTCCAGGCATCCCTAAGAGATCAGTGTGATACCAAGATCATCTATGCATAGAACACCCTGAAAATATTGAGGAACACTGGAACAAACTGAAGACCTCCATCATCACACCCTGCAAAGAATCAACTGGATACTAAACTAAGTAACATCAAGACTGGTTTGATGAAAAGCCTTCCAAACATGGCAGAGAGTCACCAACTGCACTGCTAAGGAAAAAATAATCTGTACTAGTACAAAAGCTGAGGTCCAAAGAAGGATCAGAAAACTCAAGAACATCTGGTTGACAAAAAGGCTAAATAAATCCAACACCTTGTTGATGTCCATGAGGCACGGAGATTATTTAATGTCACAAAGATCATCTATGGACCAAGAAATCATGGCATACACCCTCTATGCTCATCAGATGGAACCAAAATTTCTGAAGGTTAAAATATCAATTGTACTATGGTAGAAGGAGCACTACCACAACCTCCTTAACTGCAGATCCAATGTGGTCAAAGAGGTCTCTCACAAATCCTACAACAAACCAGGGATGAGCTTGCAGCACTGCCTAGTTTAGAAAGATGTCAGAAAAGACATCAGTCAACTAAAAAACAACAAAGCCAGCGGATCTGAAGGGATCCCAGCTGAAGTCTTTAAAGAGGGTTGACCTTAGGTAACACAAAAACTCCTGAGTACAAAAGAAAGGGTGGGGTTTGCTCGTAGCTAGCAACAAACAAAAGGAGAACCACAAGAGCAATGCTACAGGCTCAAATATAACATGCAAACATGGTACAAAGTGACATAAGTGGATACAATTGAATATACAATTCAATAAGTAGCAACAAGAAGTCTCTTTTACAAAAGCATGGAAAAATCTGTTTAGTTATGTATCAATACTTGCATTACACAATAACATAGGCATGCACGCCTCTGATACACATGAAAAAGCTTTGCAGTAATTAACCTTGCAGTAAATAACATAGTTTACATCACATAGATAGGTAATAAAACCTGAACAAATGAAGGTCTGTGTAAAGGGGAGGTGATTCCACCATAAATAATAGTCCCAAAATGTTCTCTGAGGCAGCACTGTCGAGAAAAGTCGCCCCGCAATGTTGCGCAGCGAGGAGACTCGAGCCGCGGTGCTGGGATGAAGCAGCCGCGTTCGGGGGGGGAGCCTGCCGGGGACGCTGGAAAGGAAACCGCAAAGCAAGAAGAATTGTCGTACGCGACCTGTCATGCTGTGGGGGCTCTGGTAAGAGCACATCTGGACCCACCAATGAGAAGGAGAGCTGGGACAGGGCTGAACGGCTAAATGTTCTCCTGGCGCCAAGGTTGGTCTGCCGTTTTCGCGTCAACAGACGCTTCTTCGGGGCACGTCGCTCATTCAAAATAATCTACAATAATACAATATGGTCATAATGAGATGCTAATGCCAAGCTGGCCGATAAGGGTTACACAATAAAGAGCAAAAAGAGCAGCGAAAGGATAAATGGTAAACGTACCAGGGCGAGAAGTTGAAAGGGTGTCACTGAAGATCATCCATTCGGCTGAATGCAGCAAGAGGAGAGGAGAGCAGGTTAAAGATATAGGGATATTACAGGTGTATGGGATTAAAGTAATAGCTGTTGCAGAGAAAGAGAGGCATTCAAACCGCAGGGCGTTTCACTGGTTAACAAGAGGGCCCATTTATTTTCAGCTTTAAGTAATTGCTTTGTCAGATCGGTGTGTGGTGAGGGATTAACCCTTTGTAGGCCATAGATACTGAAGCTATCTGGAGAGTGGTTGTGCTGTAAGAAATGCCTATAAAGAGTGGATTCTTGAGATGAACTGCGAATTTTCGATTTATGTTCTCCCAATCTCACTTTCAGGGGTCTTGAACTCTGTCCCACATAATGGAGGCCACATGTGCACTCCAAACAATATCCTATCCCTGAATGGGCACATGTAATCTCGTCTCTCAGCATGAGAACTCTGCCAGTGGTTTTGTTTGTGATGCTGATGGATTTGTTGATCTGTTTGCAAATCTTACAGTTCCCACAGGGTTTGGTACCAGGATTGTGTGTGGGAGTCTGAATTCTGTCCATATGGTTTGTGTGTATTAAAAGGTCTTTTATGTTTGCGGAGCGTTTATGGGCAATGAGAGGTGGACATTCCAATCCCATAATGGGGGAGACCATAGGCCAGAGGTTTTTTTTACTATGTTAACAATATGAGATGAATGTAATACACTCAAAACATGCACATACCACAAACCTACTGATCGCAATAGCCTTTTACATTACAACAGCTTCCATTCTCACTCTCTAAAAAATAGCCTTCCTTACTCCCAATACATACGTCTTAAAAGAAACTCTTCTTCTATCAGTCATTATCATCAAGATGCAGACATTATCACTAACAAACTCCTAGCGAGAGAATATCCTTCCCACATCTTGAATACTGCCAGGCACAAGGCCAACCTCATCAACAGATCCAAATTACTCAGCCCCTCTACCAGACAACCTACCTCATGCTTAATCTGGCCTCTGACCCTCACGCCACATTCATCTCATATTGTTAACATAGTAAAAAAAACTATGGTCTCCCCCATTATGGGACTGGAATGTCCACCTCTCATTGCCCATAAACGCTGTCTATTATTCTTCCCAATGGGTGTTTCTACCAGTCTGGAAATATGAGGATAAATAATTGTGAATATTATTTCCATCTTTAATAAGGAGAGAAAACATGATGATACAATTCTGCATTGAGAATTCATTGTCTCAAAGGAACTAAAAGTGTTTGAGAAGAGCAAAAATTATCTTAACAGAACATATAAACAAAATTCCCATTTTTTCTGGGGAAAATCATTTATTTATTTATTTATTTACCATATTTATGTACCACCTTTCTCAGCCCAAAGGTGACTCAAGGTGGTTTGATAAGGTAATATAAAACTAATTGTGTATTAATAATAAATTGTAATAATTTGATTCGGTGAGGCAAACATAACATCATACAATGACATATGCAACAAAAGAAATTACATCAAAAATAATATAAAACACTAATGTACAATAGCTAATAAATCTAATAAGTCAAAGCAATACACAAAAACTAATAACAAAACGAATCTACTAATCTAACTAATCTAGATCTCTTCAGTCTCTGTCTGATGTTTTGTCTTAATTCTGACTAGTCTATTCCCTTTAAGAAATATCTAATAGTAATTACACTTCTACCTGACATATTACTAGCTCATAAATCCCAGTCAGTCTGCCAATCTTATATTAATCAATAAACAATAAATCCCCATTCTCACTTGAAGTTAGATAGATACTCCTCCTATGTCAATCTAATCAATTTGTCGCTCTTAATTAATCATTGCCTTGCAACTTCATTACATTGAGGTCAAGAAGCATCTTCTCTTCACTTTTCTGTTCCCCGGAGCCCATCAGATGACACAGAGCTCCTTCTGGCGGAGCTTTGTTGGGCTTCGTGCTAGCAGCATAGAGAAAAGGAGTCCAGAGGAGTCGAAACACATGACTCCTCATAGAATAAACTCGGGAGGAAGAGTGAGACAGTGTGGAAATGTTGTGGGAAAGTTGTCCCATGGTTTCTCGTGCTGTCCCCAGGCTTCTCAGTATCAATGTGATGAGATCCATAGACTCCAGGCATTTCTTGTCTATTCTATTGTAAATTCAGAAATAGTTCCCACAGAAGCTCCTCCTCCTCTTCTTCACTTCTCTGTTGTTATATGTAGATTTTCCCATGACAACAGTCCCATAGCGCAGGCCAGTCACACATCTTCAGTCTTATGAAATTACCCATTGCCTATCTATGCAGATTTTTCTGTTCTGGTGCAAGCCAGTAATGTTAATAGATCTTATCAATATCATTGCAAAAGCCTTTGTGTACCCTTTTCTTAAGAAGGTTGTTGAATCCTGCTGTCAGCTGTCTGCCCCCCCCCCCCTGGATTTACTCTTTTTGCCAGATAACTCTCTCTCTCTCTCTCTCTCTCTCTCTCTCTCTCTCTCTCTCTCTCTCTCTCTCTCTCTCTCTCTCAATTCTGCTGTTACTTCTTAGTTCCATCAACATTTGGTTAAATCCAACTGGCTCCACATATGTGCCATCCAAAGCATTTTGCTTTAGAGTTAATGGTGTCTGGTGGTAAGATACATTTTCTTCCTTTCTTCAGGTTTTTTTTGTTTTGTTGCTGCTACTGGTGTTGCAAGGCCAAAGAGGCCTAGCATTATAGTTCATATATCTACTTTCTGTTTCTTCATCCTGAAAAAAGTTATTTGCTATGGCTTTGATGAAAAGCAGAATATTAAGCCTTTAGGTGTTACAATTGACCCATCACACAAAATGTATTGACTTTGGCATTTCTTAAAATTCTTTAAATAATATTAATGCTACTAATACTAAAAATAAGTCAATTTATTCTCTGTGGGAGTTGACAACAGCTATGTCTAGATGCATTCCATTTAGTTTCACATAAAAAATTTAGGCCGGGGGGGAGGGGGTGGGAGATGACGACGACTTATTTATTTATTTATTTATTCAATTTAGTATACCGCTCTCTCTGACGCCCAGAGCGGTTCACAGGATAAAAATACATAAAACACATAAAATGCAATAAACAGATTTAAAAACCCCAATTAAAACATACAACAGCCGAACTATAGCAGTAACAGGAGCATACTGGCTTATGTTCCAGGGAGCAAAAGCTGAATGCCAATGGGAAGTTAACTATCCAAATCTCAACAATATAATTTTCTTCAAAATATTCTTTCAAAAGGCAATTGGCTTTTTTAAAACTGTGAATTACAGCTGCCACACTGGGGCGGGTATATTTCCTGACTCGTCTGTGTTTACCAATACAAAAACAATGTCTTGGCAGGACATCAGAGGTGGAAACTGAGTATGGGGGGGGGGGGCTCTGCTATTTCCTTGCTTAGGAAAAACCCCTCCAATCTGAGATATCTCAAAACTGGCAATTATCTACAGGTGGTGACTTCTCCCCAGGAGCTTATCTAAGGATCTGTCAGTAAATCACCATATTTGTCTAGTCTGTAACAATAATCAATAATGAAAAAAGGATGCTCCAGTGAACCCTATTCATGTTCTAACCTGCATAATACTTTGCCACTCATCAACATTTTTGTACATAGTTGCACTCCCAGAGCACTGTTATAACTGAAAATTCTGTTCTTTTAAATCTCTTATCTTTTTATCTCTACCAACCAAATTTTTCAAAAATCTCACATTAAAGTATTATAAACAATTATTCACATTTTAATCATTGTTTTAAGAAAAAGCTACCAAGGTTAATGAGCAAGTAAAGGCTTCATAAACATGCTTTTTGGGAAAGATATAATTGATTACTGCAGAATCACAGAGAGGGAAGTAATGCATATTTAAGAAGCAGATAACACTGAACAAGGAATTCTGGGAAAATTGTAAAAACTTGTTACTTCACCTGGAAAAACTCTGAGATATGTGAATTTTATGGGCTATATGGCCATGTTCCAGAAGTATTATTTCCTGACATTTTGCTCACATCTATGTCAGGCATCCTCGGAGTTTGTGAGGATGCCTGCCACAGAGTGTTGGAAACTGGGCAAATGAGGTTTATATATCTATGAATAAGTCGATTTATTCTCTGTTCTTCCAGGGTGGAAGAAAGAACTCTTGTCTGCTTGAGGCAAGTGTGAATGTTGTGAATGTTGCAATTGGCCACCTTGATTTAATGGCTGTGTAGCTTCAAAGCCTGGCTGATTTCTGCCTGGGGGATCCTTTGTTGGGTGGTGTTCGCTGGCCCTGGTTGATTCTTGTCTGGAATTTCCCTGTTTTTTTAGCATTGATCTTTATTTACTGTCCTGATTTTAGAGTTTTTAAAACTGGTAACCAGATTTTGTTCATTTTCATGCTTTTCTCTATGTTGAAATTATCCACATGCTTTGTGGATTTCAATGGCTATGTAGTCTGACATAGTAGTTGTAGCCTCCATCCTGAAATGAAATGGGATTTTAAATCCCAGTTCCTCTTGAATTTTGGCCTGTCTAGAAGGGCACTAAGATGGTCATATTATATTTTATTTCCAGTTCTATCTGTGAAGATGGTGAGACAAAGAGAAGGGCCATCTCAACAGATCTCAAAATGTCCTTCTTTCATTTTCAACTCAACAGAAATTTTTTTCACCATCATATTGACCTTTTAATATGTTGAGATTCAGACCATAGCTTCCTGTTTTTTCTTTCTTTCTAGAATTTAAGCCTATTTGAGGCAACCTCAGTTTAACAGATTTCTAATAACAGATAAAGTAGGACAAAGAACAGTAAGTGTCATATTTGTAATGACATTGTTAATGTTTTGGTTATCATATTTTCTGGGTACTTCATTTTTCCCAATTAAACTTAAAAATAAAAGATTGAATAAAAATCTATTTAATATACTACCAATATATAAGCATATAATAAATGAGTATGTCCCTTTCCATTCATTGCATTTAAAAGACAATAAAGAAAATGAATTTGTATTAATTTTTAAAGTATTACAGGAAAAAGTAAGACATAACTGAGTCTATCCTTGTTTTCACTACTTCTGAAAACTTCATGAAAGACATCATTAATAGTTTTTTTGTAATCTAGTCACAATTGCTGATTAATTATACATATAATTCCATATCAAACACATGCTGCATGCCTTTCAATATAAAACTTTAATAAATTTAACCTTTTGTGCAAGACTTTGATGAAAAAAATATTGATTTAAATGTATGTAAGCAGTATACCAGTTAAATGTTAACATATCTAGATTTTTATGCATTGGATAGAATTTCTGAAAGGTGCATCATCTCTTTTTTATGCCTCAACAGGAATTAAAATAAGCACTCTAAGCAAAACTCTACCATTCTTTGTATCTTTTTATTTATAATAAATTCACCATAAACTTTTAAAGATTTTAATCAGTGTTCAACAGTCATACATGGAAAACAAAAAAGAGTACATTTTCAGGAGAAAGCCAATTGTTACTTTCCTCCTTTTTGATTAATGAGAAAGCAAGAACAAAGGCAATAATTTATTTGAACCCATCTGGACATATTTTCATCCAGATGGGCAGCAACCCCTTCAGCGAAGGTGATAACTAAAGCAAATGGTGTGATGTTGATAACATTACAGGATCAAAGAGAAAGCTATTCTGCAGAATTATAGCAGATTGACACCACTTTAATTTCCATGTTTGTGGTTTTTTATACATTATAACTGTATTCTCAATTTGCTTCTGACATGATAAATAAATAAATAAATTTCTGTGGCTCAATGCTATAGAATTCTGGAATTTTAGAAAGCAGCCCAGGCTGTTAACAAAGTGCACATGAATCATATTCTGCCTGTAGAAATATATTTGTTTTCTTTTCCTAAATGAAACAAGATGCCCCTATATACAAAAGCAACAGCTAGCAACTGCACTGAACAATTGAGGTATGTTCTGCTGGCATGCAGGATGACATTTCTTGCTGCCTCCAACCAGCAAGGAAGCTGTGATAAACAGAAACATGACCACTGTTGCATCTTCTCCATACTCCATAAATCCCCAAACACTGAGGTCCTCTGAAGGGCAGGGGGACTACTCCAGCCTGCCATAACCCGACTGGCAGCCAACACCTAGAGGACATTTTCATCTGGAATGACCTGTTTGAAGAGCTCCAGCAGCTAAGCTGTCAGAATTTTTTTTAAAAAACTATCTAAAGACCTATCTCTTCCAGAAGGCCTACCCAGCCAGTTTTAATTGCAAGTATAAAACTTACAACTTAAGTTTAAGTTTTATCCTGTGTATTTTAATACGTATTTTGTAGAATATTTTAGATGATTGCGTGTTTTTCGAAACGTTGCAATCTGCCTTGAGCTATGAGAAGAGGATAAGAAATAAAGTTATTACTATTATCATCTACCTTACCTCAAATCTCTCTTTTTCCGGGATGAAACAGCAGAGGAGGAGTGGCTAAAGAAAGATGGAAGAGGGTATAAATCAGAAAGTTTTGAGGAGAAACTTTTTTATTTTTACAAACTATCCCATTGTTGACTGTTGCGGCCAAGCAATTGCTCATAAATCAAACTACTATGCGTAGTAAGACATTATTTTCTTTATGAAGCTTGTTATTTAATATCCAAGCAAATGATAAAATAAAAGCATGCCAGGGAAAGAGGTGTAACATAACAACAACAACAACAACAACTTTACTTATATTTGTACCCACCTTCATCTCCCTGAAGGAACGGGGGGGGGGGGCTTAGATGGGAACAAGCCCGAGGTTGAGCTGGATTCCAACAAGTCTTCAGTGGCATTGTAATACCAATAATATGATCAGAATGGTATAATCAGTTGTATTTGTGTGTAGCGTTATGTTCATTATAACATAATATATTAACATAGTGTTTTGAAATGGATATTATACTTCACATACTTGTTAAACAAATTGGTTGTAAGCAAAACAGTTATGTGGATGACAAGAAAATTATATAAACAACAGAAAATGAAGAAACAAAAACAAATGTTGCTACAGGCCAATATTGGCAACTAAAGCCTTCTGTAGTCCTTCTCTGATACTTCTGTAGATTTTGGGGGCTGCTTCTACAAATATAGCGACCTGGAATCTAATCGATTTAGTGTCCTCTGCCAACAGGCTACAAATGACGTCAGGCAACTCCAAATCAGTTCCTCCTTTCAAAAGACCTTCCAGAAAATGATTTCTGGGTCATCATGTAACAAATATTATGACAATAGATAATGAACTAAGCTGGATGATCTGGACAGAAAAACAAGAAAACGGATAACAGTCCACTACTCATTACATCCGTGTTGTGATGTCGATAGACTTTACCTGTCTAGAAAATCAGGAGACAGAGGGCTTCTGCAAGTGAAATAAATGGTAGAAGAAGAGAAACGTGTACGGGCAGATTATGTGAGAGGCAGTCAAGAACCAACATTGAAGGAAGTCAATAGTAGTAAACTGCTTAAAGTGCAAAAGACAAAGAGTGAATACTGTAAAAACACAATCCAGAGCAGAAGAAAAAACTGGCATAAGAAGACACTCCAGTTTCTGGGAAAAATTGAGAGCCAAATTGACAAAGAAAAAACATGGTTTTGGCTCACAAATGGAACTTTGTAAAAGGAGACGGAGGGCCTGATTCTGGCAGCCCAAGAACAAGCCATTAGAACAAATGCCATTAAAGCCAGAATTGAAAAGTCAACAACAGATCCCAAATGTAGACTCTGGAAGGAAGCTGATGAAACAATAGATCACATCCTCAACTGCTGCAAGAAGATTGCACAGACAGACTACAAGCAAAGGCACAACTACATTGCCCAGATGATTCATTGGAACTTATGCCACAAATACCATCTGCTTGCAACAAAAAACTGGTGGGATCACAAGTTGGAAAAAGTTACAGAAAATGAACACGTCAAACTTCTCTGGGACTTCCGAATTCAGACAGACAACGTTTTGGAGCATAATACTCCTGAACTCACGAGCATATTAAAAAACAAAGTATGGATTGTTGATGTTGCAATCCCAGGTGACAGGAGAATTGAAGAGAAACAACTGGAAAAGCTAACACTATATGAGGATTTAAAGATCAAATTGCAAAGACCCTGGCACAAGCCAGTAAAGGTGGTCCCAGTGGTGATTGGAACACTGGGTACAATGCCTAAAGACCTTGGCCTACACTTAAACACAATTGGCGCTGACAAAATTACCATCTGCCAGCTGCAGAAGGCCACCTTACTGGGATCGGCACACATTATTCACCAATACATCACACAGTCCTAGACACTTGGGAAGTGTTTGACGTGTGACCCAATACAACAGCCAACAGAGTGATTCATCTTGTTGTGTTTAATAATAATAATAATAATAATACATGAATATATATGATAGGCATCTCCCTGTAATCCCAGGTGTCTGTTTCCAAACTATTCCAGAGGGCTGTGAAGAGTTCAAGAACTTCATGTCAGATGTTGTAGTTAAGAGGAAATGGAGAAAATAGGAACACTATCTCCACAATCGTGAGACCTCTTTGGGATGTGGGTTTCTTCCATAAAGGCATCCAATCTTCAGAGGAACAAGTCCGGATTAAGCCAAAATAGTGATATTTTTATAGCAACTTGTCTCAATAGTATGTGTTACAATCATATTTGTATTTCTAACCTGGCTTTTCTTCAGAAATTCCAGATTTTTAAACCCAGAAAATACCATCAACAGATTAAGAAACTGCCCAAGGCTGCTCATTGAGTTTTTAAACTGAGTGGGAACTGGAGTAGTTAGAAATCAAACTAAGTAGAAATAACAACCCACATAGATAAACAAATCATTATGTATAAGTCTTTGACAGGTTTCTCTTTGCTTTAATGAATGTTTCTGAAATCTCATTCTATAGCATTTAGGGTAAAGAAGCAAAAGCAAGCACACATTATCTTCTTGAAATCTGTCCTGCTTTTTCTAAACACTGAACAAAACGAGAGCTGTATAGCCTAAAAGGCACATTCATTTCAAGGCATAACTAAAAGTGATGAGTAAATTTCAGGATTAATGTGGGTATCTAGCTAAACCTCTTTGATCAGAAAGTTAAGCAGCACATTTTGGAAGCCTCCAGTTATCTTAAAATAATTGCAGTACTTTCTCAGATTTAAAAAAAGGCTCAGGCTCAAAAATCTCATGGAACATCAGAGAAGCTTTAAAAAGTTGCCTAAATATGCATTAATCTTCTTAGATTTGTACAGCTGCATACTTAATAGCACAACATTTTACCTGCACTGAGCTTTTTGTGTTCCTAATATATGGCCTAGTAAAAATGCAAAAGTATCTTCTTAAAGTGAAGATTCAAAGAAATGTAGCAAGTCTTTTTCTTAAAACTGTTGCAAAATTCGAAAAATTATAAAGAAGATAGATTTAGCTTGTATTCATCTGGCATCATTAGCCGTGGAAAAATTCCATTATCGTAACATAGGAGAGGCAGAGCTGGTTTAACTAGCATAATTAGACATTAAATATGTTGCCATCCCTAAGATTCCACTACTAGAAAAAGAAAGAGATGTTAGCAGGCATCATTAGCAGGCATCATTAAAATCTGGCACTGCAATACCCTCAAATGTACATCAAAAGATGGGAAACAATCAGAGTTCAATTGGCTTGTCGGCCATTAAGTTTCCATTACCATAATGAGCCATGGAGAAAGAAAGGGTCAAAGTTCAAGCAGTTGCCTTGTAGAACCACAATATATAAATCTCTGTTCTAATACTTTTCTGTCACTACATTTGAAGTAGTGTTACAGCAGAGCAAGGCAATTGCCATCTGTTACTATTAGGCCAAAAATAGCATCTTCATATGTTTTCTTCAGAAGATGAGGCTAGTTTTTTCCTCTGCATCTGGCTAACAAGATATATGTGTTAATTTATTACATCAAATCATATTATTTAATGTATAACGAATGCAGATAACAAAACTTAAGTCCATGTGTACATGGCTCCTTTTGTGATTCTGAGGAAACCCCTAGACCCAACACCTCAGGATTGACCTTTCTCTCACCTCCCAAGCCCCACCTTCTCAGTCTCAAGATAAATAAAAAAATCAAAATCCCTTAATGCTGTTGCCCCAAGAAACACCCACACACACATACACATATGAAATCATACTTTCTTTTTTAAAAAAGAATATTTTATTGAAGATTTAAAATAGTCATTTTAACAAAAATTTAAAAACTGGGAAAAGGCATAAATATACTAACAATCTAGGAAAGGAAAAAGAAAAAAATATGAAAAATGATGTGATTTTGAAAAGGTAAATAGGTGAGTGGAGAGAAGAAGGAAAAAGGGAGGAAAAAAACCCAGAATTGGCTTCCAATCTTCTCCATGGGTATTTTAATTGTCCTTCTCCCAAGTCATTATATTTCTGTTCTTCCCTCTTCGTGCTCTCTTCTCGGGAGGATAATTTTTGTTCTTATAATTAATCCCTCTATCTTTTTTTTCTTGTTTCAAAAATTTCATCAGTACTGCTCAATCTGTTGCATTTTCCCCTGCAAATCTTGCCTCATTAATTGGGTAAATTTATCCATTTTCATTATGTTTATTGTTTTTAGCATCCATTGTTCTAATGATGGTAAGTCTTTTGTTCTCCATTTTTGGGCATATAATATTCTAGCCACAGTTGTTAAATAGTTGAAAACTTTGCACTGTATTATATGTCATGTTGGTTCTTTTGGCAATTACACTGTTCTGTCAACCATCTGGCCAGATGAATAAAACTTCTGTTATTGCCTTCAAACTCAATCACATTTCTCCTGGCTTTCAAAGTAGCAGGGCATGCTAGGCGCTGAACCTACACTGCCCACTTGTGGCAGATAGTTGATTTCGGTAACACTATTTGCATAAAGGTGTTGCCTTGTTTTCATCTACCTATCTAACTGCCAAAAGAGGCAATCAGTCTTCCTTGCACATGTCTGTGTGACTTTGCATTGTGTTTTCTTGTCTCACAGGCAATGGTATAAGGCAGGGGTCAGGAACCTATGGCTCGAAAGCCACAAATGGCTCTTTTGATGATTCCATCTGGCTCTTTGTGCTTCTCAGTGGAGTTCTTCTCAGCAAGAATGTCCATCCACCAGATTTTAAAGGGATACACCCCCTTCCCCCCCCCAAGTCAATGGAACAGCCTCGCTCTCTCCGAAGCAGAAGGAAGGGGGAACCACAAAACCCCACACTAGAGGGAGGAAATACCTGTGCAGCTCAGAAACAACATCCCTGCTGCCTTTGCCGAGACCCTGGCTTCCCAACCCAGTCTCTCTGTCTCCCCCAGGATCCCCACCCTCCACCCCTTTCCTTTCCTTCTCTTTCTCTCTGCTGCCTTTGCCAAGGGTGAGGAGAAGGGAAAAGTCCTACAAACTGCATTGCCCATAAGGCACCCTTCTCTGCAAAGGCAGGAGAGAGAGAGAGAGAGAGAGAGAGAGAGAGAGAGATCCTCTCCCTCGCAAAGGCTGCAGGGACAGCCGGGAAGCCAGTGGGCGGGTCCCCGAGGAGCTGGGAGTCGCGGCGGGGGGGGGGGGAAGGCACCTTCGGTTGCTCGCTTCTAGGTTGGAATGTGGGTGATGGCGGCCGAGTGGGGGCTGCCAGGGCTGAAGGCCCAGAGGTGGCAGGTCGAGGGGGAAGGCCCTGCCAGGCCCTTCCAAACCAGGGAGAAATTGTGAGCAGGGAGCAATGTGGAGGAAGGGAGAAAGGCCTTTCCCAGAATGTCCTCCTCCCAGCCCTTGCTTTCAGCCCTGGAAGAGTTTGCCTGGCAGACTCTAATGGAAAGGCTCTAATGCCCTAAAGTTCGGGGAAGCATCAGAAAGGAGGTGGGTTTGGAAGGTAGGAAAAGGGACTCCTTGCATTATTACATTATATGGCTCTCACTGAAATAAATTTCCAAATATTTTGCTTTCATCGCTCTCAGAGTCAAAAAGGTTCCCGACCCCTGGTATAAGGCAATGTTCTAGCTCTATCTACTGCCATAGAGCTGTTAATCAAACAGATCATCAAACATACAACTTTTACTGCCATTAGAAGTGGGCTAGCATGGATATATTTTGGAAAATGAATGTGCCAATACTGGAAAATCACTGAAGAAATAAAGGAAGGAAGGAAATACAATTCATAGTAGGAGAAAAATTATGATACATCTATCTGAGGCTACTTTATAAATGAATTTAAGACTGATACATTAACTTTACCCTTCCATTTCCCCTACATCTAAAAACTGAAATCTATTAATTCAAGGTGACAAGGACCTATTTCTTATTCCACAAAAAACACAGTTCTTTTCTTCTTCATTTTCTAACTAAAATTCACATATACAATACGTTCCTTAAAACCACTCATTGGGCCAACTGACAAAGTACCTGTCTCTCTTTTAACTATGCAGTATTTAACAATAAATGTTTGTCAATCCAGGAGATAAAGCTAAGAGCCACAACACCCAATTGGCCAAAAAGAAGAATTAATATTTTTTAAATGTAAAAAAATAGCACAAGTCTTATGTTTCATTTTTTTAAAGTTTGCATTATGCAGTCTCTTTTATTGCTTCCCAAGGCACTGGTAATTGGAAATCAACCCAGAAATATTCTGTGAACTCCAGGTTAAATGCTTACAACACCTCATTTTCAAAGTTAATATTTTCTCCCTGATATTTCATTAGCAATGACTTATTCTGGTTCATCAACAGTTGTTTCCCACAAGCGCACATATGCAATTTTTATTAATGAAAAAAGAATTTAGCATACCTTTAAATTATCAGGTAACATCTTTCAAGAATGCTTTTCTCAGCACTTTGTCACTCTTTGCTGCATATTTACTTACGATATCTGACAACACTAAAAATGATATAAGGCAGAATGGAAAGAAAAATATTGGATCATTAGAAAGAAATTAATTATAGTGAAGACCAGTTGAAACAGAATCCTGACTATTTTTACTGTGCAATGCATATAATATACACATTGGTTTTCAAAGCACAACAGAATTTACATTGCGGTTGAAGTCCATGATGAGTCATAGTTGCTTAGACTATCACAATACATTTCCTGTATCTGATTTTGCAACAGTAATTTATTTTACACGTTCCACCAAGCTCCTGTCATCTATCTGTTGGAGCTTTTTATCATCTGCCCCTTTTCAAACATTATGGAAAGTTATATCATAGCTTTGTGGTGTTACATATTTGGCCACAAATTCCACATTCTACCAGATGGCCTGCATGTTCAGAGTTATTTTCCAGAAAGTTGTTGTTGTTGTTGATGTTGTTGTTGTTGTTGTTGTTTCTATTTATTTCTCAATTTTTCTCTCCACAAGCAACTCAAAGAAAGTAATGTTCCCAAATTCACTATTTAACTAAATTCCCACTCCAGCTGGGAATTTTACAAAGATATTTTTATCATATGTCAACACTTTGATTCCTCCCCCAAAGATACCCCTAAGAGTCAAAATATCTTTAGGAATAATATGGGATGGAGATGCAGAAAGATGAAGAAATCATCTGAAATCAAGTGGCAGGGGTGTTCCTTACACACTGCAAAAGAGACTTAATTTGATTCTAAGGAAATGCCCTTTTCTCATCTTTAAATTAATGTTTAGGTTCATCCACAAAACCTTGACATTATGCTTTTTATTATTATTATAATGCCAGAAAATTTTCATAGAGCAGGATAAGCAGTCCATGTTACTATGATCATTTCTGACCCAAATGATCAACCCTTGGCTGTTCACATTATCACTTAGTTAAACTACTGAAGGCTAGAGCTTGAAAATAGCCAGTAAAAGCACAGCAGATTACATGTAATAGAAATATTTAACAATCATTAAGATTTTATCAAGCTAAAGAAAACTGATTATCAGAGGTTAATAATATGCCTTTAGTAAGACTTTCTCTACATCTTTCACTTTGATTATTAAGACACAGCTGTATCCATAGGTTTCTGTCTACCATCACAACAGATACTGATATCAGAATGGATTCTCTTTCTTCTCCACAAAATCTGTTCTAGGTGGCTGGGGGAATTCCAGAATCAGTTTCTGTAGTAAAGAGCAAATGAGGGGAAAGGAAGAAGTGATTTGATTACTGTATTTCATTGAATCTAAGGCAACATTGAATGTAATGGGCACACAAATTGCAAGTTTTGATTTTAAGAAAGATTTTCTTAAAATATCTTTTATAATGTATTCTGCATACACAATACCTTTTTTTGTTTCAATGAGGCTTTGTAGTGCAATATTTCCTGTGGGGTGAGGAGGTAGTGTGAAGAAACCTGCTTGTCATGTGTCTACACAAGTCTGTATTATTGTTTACGGGCCTGTTGGGAAGGCAGTGGAGACAGGAAGTGTGCTTAGCAAAAATATGCAAGGGTAGCAGAGCCATTTATGGCTGGGGCCCTTTTTCCTCCTCTCTTGGAGGTATGACAATTTTGCCAGGAAAAAACCCCAGTGATTGCAAAACATAGCTGTGAATGTAAGGTGCATTTCATTTTTGAAATGTTTAAATGGGCCAAAGTGCACCTAACAATTGATGAAATACAGTATATGAGCATAAATCCATTCATGCCATAGATGAGCTCTATGAGAAACAAGTATATATTTATTTAGTATTGTTTTAATCATTATTCAATGGCCAAGATCTTACATCAAAGGCATTGATTCATAACTTTACAATGACAGGTTTATGCCAGTGAAATGATAAGAAGTAAAGGTAAAGGTTTTCCCTGACATTAAGTCTAGTCGTGCTTGACTCTGGTGGGTGGTGCTTATTTCCATTTCTAAGCTGAAGAGCTGGTGTTGTCTGTAGATGCCTCCAAGGTCATGTGGCCAGTATGGCTGCATGGAGTGCCGGTACCTTCCCACCGAAGTGATACCTATTGAGGTACTCACATTTGCATGTTTTTTAACTCCTATGTTGGCTGAATCTGGGGCTAACAGCGGGCACTCACTCCACTCATCGGATTCAAATCACTGATCTTCTGGTCAGCAAGTTCAGCAGCTCAAGTAGGATTGGATGAAAGAATTAGAAAGCATCTTAAAGACTAAGGGCACATCCAGACAGCCAATTTATTGTGGTAACTCCTGCAGTAAAGAAGGGGCTGCCCCGGTGACGTCCTGAACGATCCCAAATTAATTTGCTACAAATCAGCAAAAGCCTGGTTTGTAGCAAATTAATTATATAGTGGATTTATTCTGCACCTTCTTGGTGTCTGGGCTGCAGTCCAGACACCATTCCCACAGTTTTCTAGACTAAATTAGTCAAGAAAACTGTGAGAATACCCTCCCACTTCCCCAAAGCCCCCAAAGCCCTTTTAAAAGTAATTCTTCTATGAAGAATCAGAGTAACATGGCTGTCTCTTTGAAAGTACAATGGATGCTGGAGTCAATACAAAGAAACAGCACAAAGAAGGCTGTGGTATCATAAACGCTGGAACTCGAATTAGGAACCATTATAGGACAGCATTAAAAGTGCTGAAGTAAGTTTTGAAAGATCTAAGGGTGCAACTACACTATAGGTTAATATAGTTCTCATGAAGTAGGCACAAAATGTTACACATAATGTAATGTGGAATCAATAGGAGTAAATGTAGACCAAGGGGTTAAATGTACATTACTTTATAATCTGAAAGAGATTTTTATAGAATGATTTATCAATGGTATATGGCTCCTTTAGAAGTTTCTAATGTAAACAGCAAGTGGGACATTTCTACCATATGCCAAAAATACTGGATTCAATAATAAGGTGACCCAGGAAGTTTTTTGGGGGGTGGGGGATATCCAATTAAAACCTGAAACTTTTCTATTTGATCTGACTGACATAAATGACTATGATAGCCTGTTGTAATACCACATACTATCACAGCAGCCAGATTGCTCTACATACAGAAATGGAAGAATTCAGCAGCACCAACAAAATGATGGACTTTTCCAAGATTGACAAATTAACTTTTTTACTAAAAGAAGGGACATTGGAATTTTTCCACAAGGAAGAGAATAGTTTGTTAATTTTGAGTTTTGAAGAATAATTTGAGGGATGGGGGTGTTGTCTGATAGAGAAGGTGACATTGGGAAGCATAGAGGGTGAAGCGTATGTTTTCTTTTGACTAGGTGAGGATAGACTGGAGGCCATCTACTTTTTCTTTCCCTTTTCTTCTTTCTTTCTCTTTTCATTTTTTCTTGGCATTTTTGTATATCTATTCTATTTTTTATTCACTTTTTGACTTTTAATATAAAGCTTTTTAATAAAGTGAATTGAAAAAATAATTAATGCAGTTTCATATCACTTTAACTGTTGTGACTCATTGCTATGGAACCATTGAAGTTTTACAAAGTCTTTAGATTTCTTTGCCAAAGAGTACTGGTGCCTCACCAAACTACAGCTCCAATGATTCTATAGCATTGAGCCATGGCAGAAATAAAATATGTATGTAATAAAATTAGGTCTGAAGAGAAGTATTCAAATATTACCCATAGGTTGTTTATCATTTTCTAAAACAGTTCCTATCGTTGGATCTATTTGGTAACTCTAAATGAAGTTGATGAGTTAAAGTGCTGGCATTCATAATTCACCATTCTAGAGTGTATTCAGTTGACCTAGCTTAGTTGTAAAAATTAGATTTGTGACACAATCTGTTAGTCTGTAGCCTATATTTTGGTTCTGTGCAGTTGGAGTTTTAGTATTTCTTTATAAAAACACACCAAGTAAAAACACATAGATTATCACATGGAGGCTTTTAAACAGAGGCCGGATGGTCATCTGTCAGGAGTGCTTTGAATGAGATTTTCCTGCTTCTGGGCAGGGGGTTGGACTAGATGGTCCACAAGGTCTCTTCCAACTCTATGATTCTATTATTCTATCCTTCACTCCCAGAAAAAGGGAAGCAAATATTAGCACTGAGTGCCTGCATTGGGTCACAGTCTGGAGATTTCTATCGATGGCAGCAGACATAATATGTAAAGGTTGCTTGGAACTATACCCTTATACCTCAACCTAAAACTGTATAGGTGACTAGTGCTTTCATATAATTACACTATGTAACAATATTTGAAAAAAAGTTCCTGGTTTGAAAGTGTTATTTCCTGTTTAGTTGTGCAGTATGTACTTTGAAAGTAGTTCTTATACTCCAGAAACTTTGTTTTTCTGGCTGCCACAAACTATGCTGAATTGGTTGAGACTGTCAGATATTAAATGAAAAACTATAGCAAAATGTGAAATAGGATGTCCCACAAAAACAAAGTTTTTACAGTTTAATAAACTTTTCCCATGTTTTAATAATAGAGCCAATTGGGAAATTACACTTATAACCAAGGAACAAAAATGGTATGACATAGTGTTATAGTTAAATAGTAAAATGAAATGGGCTTGTCAAAAGAAATCAATGCTTATTAATAAGTAATCAATTATTCTAACAAGCTTGTTACAATAAAAGAGAATTGCATTCTCTGGATGCAGATTTCATTTGAAAATACATTTGCAATGTTTTTAATGGTTTCAGTCTTGGTTCAGAATATATCCAAGTAAAAAATATAATGAGATCTGGGAAAGTTTAAAAGAGCATGGGAACCAAATGAACTAAAATTGTTCCATATGTCCATTTGACAGTATTGTACACAGGTTTGGAACTGTGCAGTGAATTGCACTTTAAGCACCATCAACACAATTGCACTAAGATCTTTTACATTAAACAAGAAAACCTAAGATGGCATTCTCACATCTTTTATGCTAATATTGTCCTATTAACTTCAGCAGAACTATCTCAGAGACAGTGGCTTGTGGACTCTTATCATCTGTCATCAATTTTCCTATTCTTTGTTGGAAACTGCTCAGAAATGCAACTACGATAAATATCCCAAAGTTAAAATGCTGACCCAGTATCTATAAGCATGCTGTGTGTTGAGCTAGGAATGCTTAACTGGCACTTCAGTCTAAAGAGGATAAAATCCTTGCCTTTACTATTTTGAAACTCAAAAAATAATTTAAAAGCATGATACATTTTAAAACAAAGGACAAGAAAGGGAAGCACATGAAAAAGGATACTCTTGAGTCCCTAAATTACATACAAAAAAATTATGAGATAAAATAATTAGCTTTACTGGAAAATCTATTTAAAGTATTTCAGCACCAGAATGATTTCTAGTTAATACTGTTGCATTATCAATTAGTATATATCATAATCAATTTATTTATATATCTATTTCAAATAAAAGTGAATCTTTTATTTATGTATTTATCTATTTATAGCATTTATATTCTGCCCTTCTCACCCCAAAGAGAACTCAGGGTGGAGCACAACATATATACAGCAAACATTCAATGCCTGAACATAAAATAAACTATAAATATACATAAACACTAAAATCAGTTTTATCCACTTTCAAATCAATGGTTTAAAACCATCTCAGATAATCCAGTTCACAGGAACCCCCCAAATCTTGGAAGACGAACACTACTTGCAGGCTCTCAGTCCTCCCGTGACATCTCAAATCTCACATGCCCCTGAAATCTCCCAATTTCACAATGGTAGACTAACAGCCATCGTGAGACAGGTTTACTCTGTGAGCCCACTGCTCAGCCAGCAAAATGGAGAAAGAGCAGGTGTGACTCCAAACCCGATCACCATTCCATTCCTTCCCTTTGCTTCTCAAATTCTGTACTAAGATCAATAAAGCAGTGAAACAAGTGTTTGCTGTGTACATTTTCTTCCTACAGACTCCAGAAGTGCACACTCCAGAGGTGTTCAAAAACAAAAAAATGTTACAGCCTAAGAAGTGTAAAATGTTTTAAACCCAATATATTGTGGATATTTTTCCTCACCTCCCTGACTGAACCATCCCTAAAATTGTAAAGCTAACAATGAACATTTCTAATATTATCAAATAGATACCCCATGTAAGGACTCACCTGCCTTAAGCAGGGCCGAGGCCTGCTTAGAAGGGGTTTAGAAATCTTGTTTTGGTTGTGCTGGCATCCATCTTGGAGAGGTGGCTGCAGCCAGCAACCATTAAGGGAAGGGAAGCCAGAGCAAGGGGGCATGGCCTTGCAGGCTTGTGCCTAGTTACAGTGAAGAGGCTGTGATTGGCTAGAGTATAGAGGGGGAGGAGTTGGAGCTGACAGAGTAGAAGATCCTGTCAGAGAATGTTTCAGTCTGGAGTCTGGAGTTTGGAGTTTAGAGCGAGGCTGTGCAGACGCACATCTCCAGCCTCTGCTGTTTAGAGTCAGGCTGTAGATTCGGCATCTACGCCTGAGGCAGTCTTGAGCAAGGTTTCTGGGGGAGTATCACCAGAGCCTTGGCAATAGAGACTGACAGTCTGTCCTAAGCAATTCACCAGTTAGGAATAGGCTGGACTAGTGGGAGTCACGACTCAGTTCTGACCGCCCTTAGGGCCAGTAGTCATTCTAGTGGGAACACTTTTGGAAGAGTGCCATTTAGAACTGTTCTTGTGATAGGCAGTTGGGTTACCTGGTCATCTCTGGAGATAGAGTGACAGGTAGTGGGCCTCTTAGACTGTGTGGGTTACGAGTAACCCAGTAGTAGCCAGACTCAGGGAACGATCTATAGGGATTAGATGTTCCAGAACTTTAGTACAACAACGATATAGTGGAACTATTAGTTGGGAGTTGGGAGACAAGTCTCAGTACTGTCTGTGGAACTGAACGTACCATCTGAAGAAGTAATAATAGCCTTTTAATTAAGTAACCTCTACGCTCTAGCACATATATTGATCTTGCAACCATCACGCTGTTCTAAGTCTATCATTGTTGTAACCGTACGCTAGTTGCCTCTTAGTAGAACCAATACGATCTGTGCCTATTTAATAGCCTCGTTCTTGTTAATAAATACTTTTATTATTAACTTTAGAAGAAGCCTCAGTCATCTTTCGGTCTCCTCAGTTTACATTCTTGGTGGGGGGTTGTTGTAAAGGCCAAACGCTACAGACACTTCATTTTAATCAGAAGTAAATCCTAATGACCCATTAGGTTGGTGGCAGACTACCGGGAGTGTCAAATTAGTCAATTTAGGTGACCGAGATCGTCACACCGCACAATGCTGGGTATATACACTTTGTTGTTGCTTCTGTCGCTTCTGATTCTTTGTGATCTCATGGACTAGCCCACGCCAGAGCTCTCTGCCGTCTGTCACCACCCCCAGTTCCTTCAGAGTCAAGCCAGTCACTTCGAGGATAACATCCATCCATCTTGCCCTTGCCTCGCCACTCTCCCTTTTTCCTTCCATTTTCCACAGCATCATTGTCTTCTCTGGGCTTTCCTGTCTTCTCATGATGTGACCAAAGTACTTCATCTTTGCCTATCCTTCATCCTTCCCTCCAATGAGCAGTCAGGCTTTATTTCCTGAAGTGTAGTCCAACACACTCTCAGAATTTTCCTCCAGCACCACAGTTCAAAAGCATCTATCTCCCTTCGTTCACCCTTCCTTAAGGTCCAACTCTCGCATCCAAAGGTTACTATGGGGAATACCACTGCTTTAACTATGTGGACCTTTGTTGCCAGTGTGATATCTCTACTCTTATCTATTTTATTGAGATTGGTCATTGCTCTCCTCCCAAGAAGTAAACGTCTTCTGATTTCCTGGCTGCAGTCTGTGTCTGTAGTAATCTTTGCATCTAGAAATAAAAAGTCTGTTACTGCCTCCATATTTTCTCCTTCTATTAGCGACTTTTCAATCAGTCTTGTTGGCATAATCTTGTTTTTTTATGTTAACTGCAACCCAGCTTTTGTGCTTTCTTCTTTCACCTTGGTTAGAAGGCTTCTCAGCTCCTCCTCAATTTTGGTCATCAGAGTGGTATCATCTGCATATCTAAGATTGTTAATGTTTCTTCCAGTAATTTTAACTCCAGCCATGGTTTCATCAAGCCCCATACACCACATGATGTGTTCTGCATACAAGTTGAATAGTTTGGGTGAGAGTGTACAACCCTGTCATACGCTTTTCCCAAGATGATTTGGCATCCCCATACATCCTAAACTTGCCACAATTTATTATACTAGTATATAAAAAATTGTGCTGCTATAGAATACACTAATATTCTATAAATTAGAATATAATTTCATCAAAGGTTGCTAAAATGATGTTTCTGCAATCCAGTGTTGGGTCTGTCCCATTGCTAATCATCATAATCTTCTAATATGTGCACAATATTTCCCACATGAAAAACATAGAGCAAGATCCTGCAGCATCAGACAGAACTGTAATGATGAACTGTAATGAATATCTTTGTAGCTACTTCTATCATCCACCCCCCACCCCCCAAATCTTGCCTTTTATGACATGCAGTATTCCAATTGAAAAGATTCCAAGGTGCTACAGATTGAGGAATAGGGGCAGGGAATGATGACTTGAGTGGATAGAGAGAATGATGACTTCAGGGCTATCCTGGTCATGGTGCATTGAGATAAGCAATAGCAGAGATCCTCCTAAGGTATGACCCACTTATCTTAATATGCTTCATGAGAGTGCTACAGAAATTATTTTCCAGTACCCAGATTTCAAATACCTTGAAAACCTTTCAGCTGGGATCCTTCTTTGAGTGTTTTATTGGTCATTAACAACTATTCTAAAGCCTTTAACTGTGTGGATCATAATAACTTGTGGCAAGTTCTTGGTGGTATGGGGATACCAAATCACCTTGTCTGTCTCCTGAGGAAACTGCATAAAGACCAGGTAGCAACAGTAAGAACTGACCATGGAACACTGGACTGGTTCAAGTTTGGGAAAGGCATACAGCAAGGTTGTATACTCTCCCCCAACCTATTCAACTTGTATGCAGAATACATCATGCAATGGATCCAAGGCTGGAGTTAAAATTGTTGGAAGAAACATGAACCATCTTAGATATGTAGATGATACCACTTTTATGGCCAAAAGTGAGGCGGAGCTGAAGAGTCTTAAAAAGGTAAAAGAAGAAAATGCAAAAGCTGGGTTGCAGCTAAACGTTTAAAAAAACCAAGATTATGGCAACCAGACTGATTGATAACTGGGAAATAGAGGGAGAAAACGCAGAGGCAGTGACAGACTTTGTATTTCTAGGTGCAAAAATTACTGCAGATGCAGACTGCAGCCAGGAAATCAGAAGACGTTTACTTCTTAGGAGGAGAGCAATGACCAATTTCAATAAAATAGATAAGAGTAGAGACATCACACTGGCAACAAAGGTCCACATAGTTAAAGCAGTGGTTTTTCCCATAGTAACCTATGTATGCGAGAGCTGGACCATAAGGAAGGCTGAGCAAAAGAAGATGAAAAGCTTTTGAACTGTGATGTTAGAGGAAAATTCTGAGAGGGCCTTGGACTGCAAGAAGATAAAACCAGTCCATACTCCAAGAAATACAACCTGACTACTCACTGGATATTATAGGCAAAGATGAAGTACTTTGGCCACATAATGAGAAGACAGGATACTTTGGAGAAGATAATGATGCTGGGGAAAATGGAAGAAAAAAGGAAGAGGGACCAACCAAGAGCAAGATGGATGGATGTTAGCCGCCCTGAGTCCCCCATTGGGGGTGAGAAGGACGGGATACAAATATGCGTGTAGTTGTACTCACCTAGCTCTGATGGTTTCCTTATTAAACTAAGCAGTTATATTCATTTCAATTAAATTTCAGACCTGCTACAAGACATCTTTAGCCACCTTGTTGAATGACCTCAACTGAAATCTGAACAAAGGAAAACCGCTGGAAAGTAAGACAATATTGATCAAGATATAGAGAGACAAAGTAACTTATTGCTTAAGCCTAGGAAAATTCTCAGTAAGAGATTCTACCAAGTTTCACCACGTATGAAAAGGAATTCATAAAATGGATCAGAGATGAAAGACATCAATATTTTCTAATCCTATTTCATGTAAATATTTTTGATCAAGACTATCAGCCTTGAACAAATTTCTGTATGATAATTAATAATGTCTGTGGTTTTTCTCAAGACAATGGTTATAAAAACAAAAATGTTTTATCATACATTTATTTATCCACCCATCTATCCATCCATCCATCTGGACTTTCAGATGAATGATCCCATGGTTACATAAGACATGACATCACTCTCAATAATGGGCATTATTTGCAAAAAATAAAATAAAATAAAAATAGCATAGCCCAGACATCCCTGAAATGGCCAGCAATGGTGTATCAAAAGCCATGAGATCAAAGTGAAAGAAAGGTAGGCAATGCATTAGTTATTATTACAATGACAGAAAGGGGATACATAGGAGCCTGTGAAGAACAGTGGAAATAATCAGCCAAACAAAAACAAAAGGGAATTAGAGAATCAAAGAGTACATAAAAAAGAAAGAGGAAAAGAAAAGAAAGCAGGTCATGGTTACTTGAGAACAACTAATAACATGACTGATAACATCCTCAGAGTCCTAACAAGCAGAAAAATCCCTTTCAAATCAATGACAAGTCTAAAAGCTAGTCAGGTAGAGACATGTGAAGAGATAATGCAAAAAGCAAAGACTGTTACAATGCCAATATAAAACATTAAAATAGAGACTTGGCTGGAGTACCTTATTGTTGAGATAGGCAGTGTAGAACCAACCCTTAAATGCAAACCAAGCTATGCTTTCCAGCTGTCAACAAATTTGTTTGGGATTAAAGCTTTTAAGGGCTATCACCCTTTATTGTATTGAATAACAACTTCAGTAACCACTTTCTGTTCTGTTATTGAGTTTCTTTCTTCGTTGTCCTTTTTTGAGATCAATAGCAGTTTGGCTCTTGCTATCTGGCATGTATCCTGGCAATTTGGCATGTACTGCTGACAAAGAATATATTCTGTGCTTTTTATAGCTTTTAAAAAACTTCTTTTTTTCTGAAACTCTACAGAAATTTACTCAGAAAACTCTTATCAGCTGCCACCTTCAGTGAAGCTGCCAAAACAACAGACCTGCTATAGCCTGTGTCATTTTCTCTCTATTTTCTCTCTTATTTACTGCTCGCTATTTTATGAGTGCAGGGAAATTGTCACTTTTGTTGTTATTTGAGTAATCTAAGAGAAAATTCTGCATTATTAGCCAACAATCATGTGCTCGAAATATAATTTGCATATAGGATTGAGAGGCAAAACAATGGGAAAATCTACAAAATACATATGCATGATCATGCAATGTGCTCTTTGTAATCAGTCACAGTTGAATGGGAAATGGGAAATTAAACAAATCTAGTCTTTGTTAGTGATGTGTGATAATGTATAATACCATGAATAAAACAGCTTATGCAAAACACCCTTCAATGTAATGAAAATAATTGAGGCCACAATTATTGTAATACCACATTTTTCTTTGGAGGGAAAGCCATTTAATGAGATCAGGATTATTACTGATAAGCATGAATCCAAGATCTCACATCACTGTTGCTGCTTGGACAGTAGAACAGTGATTCTTAAAGTGTGCTCTGCCATGCCCTTGGGGCTCCATGAAGCATACTAGGAGCACTGTGCTTCCCTCTTTCCCTTTTTTCCTGCTCCTGTTCTGAGAATGTGCAGTGGTGCCGCCATGCTGCTTCCCTCCTCCCACCTCTTTCCTCTTCCTCCTCCTCCTTTTCCTGCTCCTTCCTTGAGGTCCAGGTGCTCCCCAAGGCTAAGTGTTTGGTCAAGGCCTGCAGGAGGGAGGGGGGTCCCCAGGGGTGACCCTGCTCCCACCAGTGCCAGGCAGAAGGGCCCTGTGGCATGTTGCTATGGATGCCAAGAGGTGCATCCTGGGGTCTCAGGGCCTGCCCAACTTTCTTCTTTCTGCTCTCAGTAGGAGGAGGGCTTTGTGATCCAAACCCAACTTTGTGAGGTGCTCCCAACAGCCAAGTCCAGGCATGTCTCAGCTTCCTCCTGCTCTTCCTCAGCAGCAATGCCATTATACTACAGATGATGAGGGATGTATCCCAGGGCTCCAGGACCTGCCCATCTTCCTTCCTTCCCCTTCCTTCCGTCCCTATTCCTTCCCTCTGATCTGGAGGGAGGAAGGGAAGGAAGGGAAGAAAGTAGTAGGAGAGGAAGGAAAGAAGAGGCATATTATTATTTTACTGACACAAAAACACAGTATAAACAAAAATGGGGTGGCTGCTGTAAGTAGACCTCAAAGGGAGGATATGTAGAGAACAAACATAGATTAGATAGATATCCAAAATGGTAAATGTGGAATACATTTATAAAGGGAATGGCAAATAGCCAAAGCCGAAGTCGGCCACAATAGCAAAAAAATTTTACAATTCAAACAGTGCAATATTATAGGGACATGTATTTGATATGAACTCTAAAATAATCTTTTGAATTTATTATTGTCATATTGGAATCGCCTTTACACCATTTGCGGTGTTATTTACGTTTATTGCACGGTTTGAATTGTAAAATTTTTTGCTATTGTGGCCGACTTCGGCTTTGGCTATTTGCCATTCTTTTTATAAATGTATTCCACGTTTACCATTTGGGATATCTATCTATGTTTGTTCTCTACATATCCTCCCTTTGAGGTCTACAAAAATACAGTATGTCACAGCAAATGAGATATATATGCTGGATTTCATATCACAAAATCACAAGTTGAACACTTCCCAAGCATCTAGGACTGTGCGATGTATTTTCAAATAATGACAGATCATGATTTTGTCTATTATTATTATTATTATTATTATTGCAGTTATTTAAACTGTTTAAAAGTAGTGCTTTTGGGTTAGGAAAGATTAGCCGTTTACAAGAAACGTTGCCCAGGGGACACCCAACCATATTTACTAGGCTTGTTTGATAAAAAAAAGGTTCAAAACTCATTTCAGATGTAGGGGGAGCTGGTGGTTCAGATTTAAAGTCAATTCCAATTTTCACAGAAAAAAAGTTCAAACTTTTCAAAACTTCCGAGACTTGCGAATCCTTCATTAATGGTTTCAAAGAGCTATTTCCTGTTTCATTGAGTGGTCTTTAATTTGAAAGTAGTTGTTTTACTCCAGAAGGTGGGGGAAGCAAAGGGAAGAAATCCATCCACTCTGGTTAAAACCGCTTCTCTCACTTAAGAATGAAGCAGGAGGGAAAGGAAAGGAATCCATTCATACTGGTTTAAACTGATCCATCCCATCCACACTGGTTTTAACCGTTTCTCTCGCTTAAGACTAACTCGGGAGGGGGGGAGGGAAATGAAATGAAAGGAATCCATCCACACTGGTTTAAACTGGTGCGGATCCATCCCATCCACACTGGTTTAAACTGACACGGGAGAGAAAGGAACGGAATCCATCCGCACTGGTTTAAACTGATGCGGATCCATCCCATCCACACTGGTTTAAACTGACACAGGAGTGAAAGGAAAGGAAAGGAATCCATCCACATTGGTTTAAACTGATGTGGATCCATCCCATCCACACTGGTTAAAACCGCTTCTCTCGCTGACGTGGAGGGAAAGGAAAGAAAGGAAATCCATCCGCACTGGTTTAGAAAGCTTCTCTGGCTTGAACTGAGGCCAGGGAACAGAAGCAGGTGAAAAGCTTAATCATTTCCAGCTGTCGCCCTCTAGGCACTTGGAAACCTCCCTTGATAAACCACAAAGTTCAGCTGAGGTATAACAGGTTTATTTAGAATAACTGGTTATAGGAAAGAGGCTAGAAGTCAATCTAAGATGCCTTTAAAGCAGCACCAGTAAAATAGCAGCAGTTCCCAGGAAGGTAGCAATGGATTATAGTCCCGTAACAATCAGGATTTCAAGCAGGGTTCAATAGGCAAAGTCTCTCACTGGCAGCAATGAGTCCTACTCCTTAAGCAATCAGGAACAAAGCAAATGAGGCAAAGGCTGGTGCCCAAGCGGGCTAGATCCAAGCAGAGCAGCCAGCAAGCTGGGCAGGCAGGTTCTTAAGCAGGAAGGCCGCAAGGCCTGTTCAGGAATCTATGATCTTGAAATGCAAAAGTTGGCTCGAGATGGAGAGCCTTTCCAAGACCAAACGGTTATAGTTCTGTAACCCTTTGATCTTACGACGTAGCTACGTCGAGTGTCATGGTTCACATGATGGACTGCAGCTGCTGTTTGGGTAAACCTCAGCAGCAAGGTATGTGAGCCCAATTAGAGCCCACATCTGTGGAAAGGAGTCAGTGTACTTCCTGGTCCCAAGCGCCTCTGCTTATCGCCGGGAATAACAGTCGTGGCCTTGACTGATTCACCCTGCCTGCCTTGTGATGGATTCACAGGAGAAAGGCAGGCAGGCCTGGAAGAAACATTGATGCCAACATGGCTGGAGTGTGGTTCTGGGGGAACTAGGGAAACCGAGGCCTGGGGCCTGACACCAACTCACTTACTGATTCATAAGAGAAATTGCAGAAAAAGCTTCAGAAGGGCAAATGGACTTCCGGTTTCCTTGAAAACTTCGAAATTGCTTCAAAAAGGAAATCTTTCCAAATGTATTCTGAATTACGAAGATTCCAAATGAATCTAACCATGCCTAGTATTTACTCAGTCTTCGAGGAGGCTCTTTCTATATCCCCCAAACCAAGAATGGTCAACTTGGAAGTCCCTGATCAGACTCAGAAGTGGAGTGGGCAGATCAAAAGACAACCTGGCAAAATGGAACTACCTAAAAGAATCCTCTACCTTGTGCAACTGTGGACCAGAACAAAAAACTCTTCACCTGTATGCTTGTCCACAATGCCCTGCCTCATGGTCAGAGGAAGAATTGTTTAAAGCTACAGGCAATGCAGTCACTGTTGCCAGGTTTGGTCAAAAATTATTTAGCCACCTGTGCTTCCTCTATTTTTATCAGTGTTATACTTATGTATGCAATGCTTTCGATACAAAATAAAATGATGATGATGATTATAACAAAGGCTGGATGATCATCTCTTAGGGATGCTTTGATTGTGCTTTTACTGCATGGTAGAAGGGGGTTGGAATGGATGGCCCCTAGGGTCTTCCACTGAAATCCTGTTAACTTTATGTTGGTTAAAATTGTTCTTCATTTTTAATATTGCATTGTTCTTTCTTTATTTCTTTATCTTTTTTGCATTTCAAATGAGATATGTGCAGTGTGTATAGAATTTTGTTCATGTTTTTTTCAATTCACACAAACACTCTTCATCCATCTTCCTCTGACCTAGACCTTCTGTCAAATTTTAAAATGCAATGCGACTCCTGTATCCAAAAGTTTGCCCATGTCTAATTTATATAAATACACTATATATAATACAATACAATATAATATAACATTTCTTAGGGCTCCATGAGAAACTTTATTATCTGCTTTGAGGTGGATTATCTGAGTCTACACTGCCATATAATCCAGTTCAAACCAGGTAATCTGGATTTTATACAGCTATAGGAAGGGGGCTAAGTTTAACCTTGCTTCTGTCTTGACTTTAGAACCCTGACTACAGATTTTACCTTTGGAACTTGGAACTTTTTGTTATCCCAGCTGTGTGCTTTATTCCTGTTCTGTTAGCCAGACATTGGAAAGACTCAATGTTTTAGTTCTTTTTTTAATTAACTAAGATTTTGGTTCATCATGGGATTGTTAAATAAATAAATTGGGTGAGAACTGCCTGGGGCACACTGTGACGATTCAAATTGAAGCAAAAGGGAGAGTGAGGGAGGCAGTAATGTGCATAGCAGCATGCATGAAATAAGTGAAGGACATGCTGCAAGGATTGGAGGTGATGTGGGGAACCAGAAGAGTGAGCAGTTGTGCAGAAGATTCCATCAAGAGGCAGTTCATAAAGGGACACGGTGAGGGAAGAAAGGAGTCACAGAGTTGTGTGAATGGCAGAGTAGAAGAAGCAAGAGAAATGACCTGCAGTTAAATGAAATGGAGGAAGGAGTAGAGAAGATGAGAGGACTAGCATTGCAAGCAGGCACAGAGCGTAGGAGTTGTAGCAACAAAAAATAAGAGAAGGGCAAAAAGTGATCCTGGGGACGCTACTTCCATGATCAGACAAAATCTAATGTCTTTACAGTATTTAGGCCTGCTCCTGACAGAATGTACACTCCAGTTTCAGCTAAAAACACAACCATAGTAAAGAAATACATTTGTAAGTTTAAAGTAATTTAAAGCTTGCCTTCACATACTAGGAGGAACAATTTATTTTTTGTTCTACCCCTTGCTGGATTTTTTTTTTAAAGTCATGTGTATTTCTATGCAGAATAATTTTGGGAACTCTTCAGGATGTGTGAATACCAAAAGAAATCTACAGAAGTCTTGGGGCTGCATTATACTTCCCAGTGAGGATTCTTGAGCAGGAGTAAAAAAAATATTCTCCACTGGTAGTGGTAGGGACAAATATTTGTTCCCTATCTATGATTGAACTCTTGTCCACTGAAACAAATGCAATGCTTGTAGGGAATAAACGTTTCTAATAAAAATAATAAACAAAGCCTATGTACTGCATTTCTGCAGATGGCATCTTCCATGACTTTAGAGCTTAAAATTGATTTTTATTGCAGTTATAAACATTTTTGTGAACCTCCATTACAGCATACAAAGCACCTTTATTTTATAAAGAGGACTGCTTTTACAGCACATGTACTGGCCATCATGCTGTAAATGTCAATAGAACTTGGAGCTGGTTTGTACTTTCTGCTAGTTATAATTGTTGTAGGTAACCTGGACCTTTATAACAAGATGTAAAAAAGAGAAAATCAAGTTTCTAACATTTGCAATATATTGTAAAACACACATACACAGTGACAATACTATTTGTAGCTTTCCCAGTTCTTCTTACGAAAGCTTGAATCCAACTATTTTTTCGCTTTTATACTTTGTCACACATATTTATAGTATGTCAACCCAAATAAAAGTCAGCAGGTAGCTAGCATTTAATTTAATTTAATTGGGTTTGTGATGTATAATTGCACTAATTTCTTCTCAAGATAGTATACTGTGCTTTTTTTGTTTTTCAGATCTTGAAAGCAATATCTATCTATCTATCTATCGATCGATCGATCTATCATCTTCATTCATGTGGTCACTAGTTGTTCTCATTACTATCCTGGAAAGACTGCATTGTTCTCCCATTCAACTTCTCTAGAGATTCTTGAAGACACTCTTGCTTCAAGCTAGACAGTTAAAGTCCTTAAGTTATTTCATACAAGAATTCAATGACCCAATCCAGACTAGTCAGGACAAGAATGATGAGCAGACAAGATATTAAAACAGTTCTAGTGGGTCCCAAGGTAGAAATCATTGCTATGCTTTTCCTATATTTTATGTATAGACTGGCCACTGTCTGTTCTGATGACAACCAATAGTGTACAGTAAACAGAAAATAGGGCTTTTGCTAAATGATAAATTTCCACAGTGTGAAATTTATCCTATCTGAATATCCATCTTTTCTAGTCAATACATGCTATTAAAATAATGTCTTTTCTAATCATCAAGATTTTATTATTTCCCTCAAGGGACAATTCTGTGGTTGCTGGAATAACATTTCAGATACCAGAGGATTGGCTTTTTATTTCTCTCCCCACCTCCTTCTCTTCCCTTTCTCTCTCCGTTGTAAGGGTAGGGGTATTTCCATTGTGTGTGTGTGTGTGTGTGTGTGTGTGTGTGTGTGAGAGAGAGAGAGAGAGAGAGAGAGAGAGAGAGAGAGAGAACAAACCCCAATCAAATCTACCTTGTCATCCCTCTGCAAGCATCCATAAGGTCTGCAATGAATGCTTCTATGAAACTAGACCTCTGATGCAAGAACTCCAATGTCAGGGATAAAAGCCGCTTTCCAATCTTGTAGTCAATGGCAGTCCACAATCATGCATAGCAAGGAGTCCACAATGAGGGTCAAGCTGGAGAATACTTAGAAATCCATTCCAAAAATGTCACTGTCCTATAAGCCTTTCCAACATATATGCCAAATCAAAGTCCAAAACCCTTAGTAAAAGTCCATACTCAAAGTCACTAACAGTAATACTGACTGTACTTATTCCAAGATGTTGTTCCTAGTGAAAATAACAACAACGACTACTACTACTACTACTACTTAAGTTTTGTACCCCACCTCTATCTCCTTAAAAGGAGCCCCTGGTGGCGCAGTGGATTAAACCACTGTGCCCGCAGGACTGAAGACCAACAGGTTGCAGGTTCGAATCCAGGGAGAGCACGGATGAGCTCGCTCAATCAGCTCCAGCTCTTCATGTGGGGACATGAGAGAAGCATTCCACAAGGATGATAAAACATCAAAACATTTTGGCATCCCCTGGGCAATGTCCTTGCAGACAGCCAATTCTCTCACACCAGAAGCGACTTGCAATTTCTCAAGTCACTCCTGACATGATCAAAATCAAAAAAATCTCCCTAAAGGGACTCTGACCGGCTTACATGGGGCCAAGCCCAATCAACACAGTTAAAATGTAACACATTAAAATGCATAACAACAGTATAAAACAAAATAAAAAACAACACCATATAAACCCCAAAGATCACTTGCGTTGCGAGAAGCAAAATCTCTTGGAAATTCCTAGTCTGAAGAACTATCGCCTGATGGCAACCAGACAAAGGGCTTTTACAATAATTGCCCCTACACAATGCCCTTCCTTCCGAGGTTCGAGCACTGCGGGATCTGATGGCCTTTCGCAGGGCTTGCAAAACCTACCTTTTTCAGCAGACTTCGAGCTTTGAATTTTAATGGAAACATTTTAATCCTGTTTACTGTTTGAATGGTTGTTTACCTCTTATGGAAACCGCCCCGAGCCTTTGGGAGTGGCAGTATATACGTTGCAATAAAAAGTATTATTATTATTTATTTCGACTTGATAAACCACCCTTCCCGAGGCTCAGGGTGGTTTACAACATATAAAAACAGCATATAAAAACAGCATATAAAACACCTAAGATTAAAATGCATACAATTACATCTTAAAAACGATCATACAAAAACATAGCCAGACATAGCTGGTTTATACAGAGTAATAGTGGTACGGCAGAGTGGCAATATTAGTCATGCACCATCGGACATCACACGTCAAATGCCTGCCTAAATAACCAGGTCTTGCAGGACCTGCGGAAAGCCATCAGGTCCCACAAGGCACGTGTCTCCGGCGGCAGCAAGTTCCATAAAACCGGCGCAGCCACTGAAAACGCTCTCTGCCGCGTGGTAGAGAGTCTGCAGAACTTCATACTCAGAACATCAAGTAAATAAATATATAAACACAGGCTGTTACAGCCACCAGCTACTCACTAAGGTCATTTTACTTGTTGGCCCTCTTATTTATTTATTTATTCAGTTTTGTATGCCATTTTGTATGCCGCCTTTCCCCGAGGACTCAGGACGGCTTACAGAACCAACCGATTAGATCTTCTCAGTTGGATGGAATCAACTCTTAGCTGGAGCTGAGCAGGGATAGTTAGTTCCTGGTCTTCCAATGAAGATCCTCATCCTGCCCTAACACTGCTTTCCCAGTCCCTGGAGGGTCCTGCTCTGCAGCAGTGAGTTGCAGAGTGTCAGGCTGCTCAGGTTGCTGCTCTGCATTGCCCTACCATCCTCATCCTCCACAAAGACCCTGACAGGGGAATAGTAAGTACCTTTGCATGTGCACAAATCACTCAAGCCCATGGAATTTGGGTTGCCATGTAAATAGTAGCAGCCAGTTCCATCTTGAAGTGAGTACAACTGCTTGCACAGGTCCATGATTGTAGTTTATTCTGGATCCTCAGAGAGCTGGATTCTCATTTAAGCCACGTATCACTATCGTTCGAGGAAACAATTGAGTATTTTGACAAATTACTGAAACTCACTCTCTCTCCACACACACACACACACACACACACACCTCCCTTTTATACTTAGTTCCCAAAGCTTTCAAATGTTGCTTTGCTGCTTTCAAGCAGATATACTTCTTTATTCTATTTTAACATCTAAAATAATTACTTGCTTTTTTCCATAATTCAATTTCCTTGGGGGGGGGGGAATTCTCACTTTCTTGGCAGGGGTTTTCTTTGCTGATATACTTGTCGTGGCTAAGCCCAAAACAAAAATATAACAGTACCCTATGAATGATTTGCAGTATTGTTCTTCAATACATTTTGCACTGATGAGCCTCCCAGTACAATGTATGTTAACTACCTACTCCCCATTTATGTGCTAACTAAAAACCCATTACACTGCAGAGACGTAATTGTAGCCCAATGTATTTGCAATGCTTCATGTAAATAAGTCATTGACAAAGAGGGAGGAACAGTATTTTAGAAGCATAAATTGTGCTAACAGTATGCCTGTTGAGTGGAACAGAAAGCCCAAGAAGATCAATTGTAGTAATTAATACTGTGCAACAGTTTTAGCCAGCCATTTTTCTGTGTTGAGCAACTATTAATATTAACAACAATGTTTAGAATTGATGACCATTGGAAACTACTATATTAATTTTCACCTCAAAACTCCACCTGAGCTGTCAGTAACACATGTTTAGATAAGGTTACACCTCTAATTGTATCACTGACCAGCCTGGGCATGAATGATGAATGATTGATGTAAGTGAAGATGCATGAATGATGAAATGATTGATTTTGTGGAAGAAATGAAAGATGCTGACCCAATTATAACTAATAATAGTTGTAAAGTTTGCTCTGATTTGAAAATGAGGGAAACAATAACATTCCTTTACTGAAGAAAGTCAGATGTGTTATGACTTTCTTGTGTTGTTATTTCAGATATATAGTTCATTTCACATGCACTGAAGAAGTCATCAGCATATTATATTAGTAAGCCTAAAGTGTAGGAGCCCCCGGTGGTGCAGTGGGCTGCTAAACTTGCTCACCGGAAGGTCACAGGTTCAAATCCCGGGAGCAAGGTGAGCTTCTGCTGGTAGCCCCAGCTTCTGTCAATCTAGCAGTTCGAAAACATGCAAATGGGAGTAGATCAATAGGCACCGCTCCGGCAGGAAGGTCACGGCACCCATGCAGTCATGCCTGCCATATGACCTTTGAGGTGTCTATGGACAATACCGGCTTTTTCACTTAGAAATGAAGATGAGCACCAACCCCCAGAGTCAGACATGATTGGACTTAATATCGGGGAAAAACCTTCACCTTTACCTACTAAAGCATATGATCAAGTCTGGGAAACTTCCAAAATTTATTTAGCAAAAAATGAACAGTAAAAACACATTCACCTCATGTTTACAATTGTCCCTTTCAAATCTACTGTAAAGCTATAAAGAACTTTAAGTCTTAACACCAGGATTTTCCATCATTGCAGCTATTTTACCTTTATATTTGCTGTTTAGAAGAACTGAGTGAACAGATATGCAGCTCAGTTGAAGACTTGCTCACCCCTGAACGCCACAACACTTGTGGAATGTATATTTTTAGACAGTTGCTATGTATCATGCTCTGCTTATTTGCTCTTCATTGTAATTATGCAAAGTAATTGACTCAGTATGAAAAAAAAATCCCTCTATATTGGTTGCATCCACTTGAAAGCTAACTCTTCTAATTGCTAGTATGGTGAATGTGTATTTCACATTGTCTGGAGGCATGACAGCTATGTGAACTACATGGCTCTTGGTGTGGGGACTATGCCTACCTTTTTGACATGTGACACTGACAATACAGGAGGTGGTAGCTTTGCTACAACCAGATTTCATAAATCTGTCAGGTGGCCAGATTAGCTATTTCCTCCTCTTCTAGGTTAAGACACACATTCCACTATAAAAATTAACTGAGAAATGTTGGTTTTAGCTGCATATACCTTTTCTGCATAGTTCATTTAGAATACTTTATTAATCACATTATTTTAAAACAATGATGTTGTAATTGGTTCTTGAGGCCAGAACATGTTTTTACCTAAAACAGAGCTTATCACATATAAGAATTTGACAGCTTGTCAAGTATGTGAAGGGAAAATAACCCAGTAGGAAAGGAAAGCCAGTATGCTGTAGTGTTTTAAGTATTTCAAAGTGATATCGGATGCCAGGGTTCAAATCTCCACTTGGCCATGCAAACCCAGTAGGGTAACCTTAGGCAACACACACTTTCTCAGCCTCAGAGGAAGACAACGTTGAACTGCCTCTTAATAAATTCTGCCAAGAAAACCCCATGATGGTTCACCTTAGGGTCAACAGATGTCAGAAATGGCTTGAAGGCACACAGCAGCAAGGAAAATAAAGTGGAAATAATATATATGGCTAAAATATATTTTTTCTACAAAGGGATGCTTATGCTAGTGATATAATTTGCTGGAATGATTCAATCAATATTTCTGCATGAAAGTAAATGAATGTTAATGTGTAGAAAACAGTCCTGTGATGGATAGAAACAGTAAGAATCCCTTGAAAAATAAAAGATTTGTGTTGTGAACAAAGCTCTTCGATTGTTGAGGGAAAAGCATCTGTAAAGACTACCATGTTGCTTCTTGTTGCGGTGCAAGCCTTATGTGTGAATCTCCTATTATAATGTGCAGTGAAAGCCAAATACCACTTTTTAAAAATGTCATTTTATTGAACAAAAACAACAAAAAATCTACAAACAAAATATGCAAAATACTATATAAAATTCAAAAAAGATCACAGACTTGTCCTCCCATCCACAAAAAACAAAATCATAAAAATACTTAAAAAATAAAAGGTAAATATTATTTTTCCCTATGGGACTTGCTACATGTAAAACTGCAAACATAAGTGACATATGCACTGGCTGACACAAAAGATTTTGGTTGGGTGGAACTATTATACTCATAAAACTGTTGATAATTCAGAATGATATATCACTGGCATTATCATAATCTCTTTTAGGATTGAATATATGGCCCCTTCCACTTTGTAATAACAAATATATAAGATGTGATAATCTTTTTCCCCCAAAAGGGGAAGGGGGGAATGGAATGAAACAATTGAAGGGAGGGGGGGATTGGTCATATTTTTTAAGAGAAGGGTAGATGAAAACGTATAAATAAGCAAGTAAAATTAAAACACCCCCTGCCCCCCCCACGCTGAAACACTCAACATTTTGACGAAATTTAATTGACCCCATAGTTCCACATAGTAAAACTACATACGTTTCTAACCCCCAATCCACCTTTTGGTGCATCAACATGACCCTTCCATGCTATGCACCCAACTGAAAGACTAAATCTGGACACTTCTCTTTTGCTCCATGCCTTAGTCTTCACTAGCCAGTTAATAGCCTCATGGAAAAGATGCAGCAACTTAAACGTGGATTTGGACTGAGGGAGAAAACATCACACAGCTCAGCCTGGTGAAAGTTTAGGTTATAAGTTCTTTTTAGCATTTTTTAACAATTAAAGGTACGGGGGCCTGCCTAAGATTCAACCTGGTAATCTTAGCATGAAGCGATGTTTCATTGTGTAGAAAAGACTGTACAGTTTGAATAACCTCAAATTTGAACTCCCAATTTCTGTATGTGTTACTGTTAAAGACAAATGAGCTATGTTTTATATTCATCCTTCCTACCCTGTTTAAACTGTAGCCATATGAATAGCTGAAAGAGTGACTTTAAATTGAAGCAGGCCATTGGATTGTCTAGCTCAGTAGTTCTCAACCTGTGGGTCCCCAGATGCTTTGGTCTTCAACTTGCAGAAATCCTAACCGGTGGTAAACTGGCTGGGATTTCTGTGAGTTGTAGGCCAAAACACCTGGGGACCCACAAGTTGAAAATCACTGACCTAGAGAATAGTTAAAATGTAGGCCTGTTTTAGAAGAAAAAATAATGGTTCAAAAGTCGCTTCAGATTTAGAGGGCCCGGGCACTTCGTATCTGATAGACTTCCGAAGTTTTCAGCATTATCCTCAAAATTCATTCCGATATACTTCCGAAATTTGGAAGGCTTCATTACTGTTAAAGAGAAAACCACTGGTCTAGCTCAGGTGTTTTTCAGATTTTCTTGAATTACAATCAATGCACTCCTGACAAATGGCCATCCAGTCTCTGTTTAAAAACATCTGGAGTAAGCAGGTCCACCACATTATGAGACAGTGTACTCCACCGTAAAAAAAACTCTTACCATGTCACACTCCAGGTGACCTGGGCCCTCTAAATGCATTCACACAACACCAGCACTTGAAATACAGTCTTTTATTTGGAGCAAACAATATCCAATAAAATGCATCAAAAGAATAAAAGGTGAAAGGGTAAAATGCAATCAATAATCCTTAAGAGAAATGTCTCATGGGCCAAAGACAAAAACAGATGATACAAGACCTTCAGTAGAATCCAATAGAGGCAATGTCCAAAACTCCAAGCTAGAATTTCCAAAAGTAAAACAGAATCTTAAGTCCAAGAACATGAATCTAAAGCTAGGCCAAAAATGCATGAACCTTCAGTTGACGAAGCTGCCAAGAATCTCATTTCCCAAAGCATGAGCTAAACCATATACCCAGAAACTAGATTTCTTTTGCTTTCCCCTAATTGGCATTCTCACTCTGCAGCCAAAAGCAAGCTGCCAATTAAAATTCTTTCTCTCCCAGGACTCAAAACCCAGGTGTTTTATCTATACTGCTTTGTCTCAGCAGACCGGTTCTCAGCAGAACCAAACTCCTTTTTTACTATGTTTCCAAAACTCTTCCTTTGCAAATTTCCATGACCTGACACTCTAGGTCCCACAATCCCTGAACTCACAGGCCCAACATACCATCAGGAAGTTTTTCCTAATGTTTAGGCAGAATCCAAAACACCTGGAGGGCCACCAGTTGATGAGATTTGGTGTAAAGGCAAAATACTTACATCAAACCACTTCAACTTGTGGCCCTCCAGGTGCTTTGGATTTCAGCTACCAGAATTCCTGACCACTGAACAAGCTGGCTAGGGCTTCTAGAAGTTGGACCTGGAGGGCTGCAGGTTGAAGAAGTCTGCTCTACATATTTCCATTCTGTATGCACCAAAGTCAAACTAATCTATGACAAAATGGGTGTCATCAATGGATCTAGTCTGGATGATGGAAGTGCTGGTTTCAGATGGCAACACAGTCTTGGGAGGTTGTTGGGTTCGGATTGGAGTGGTGAATGAGCTTTTAAGGGGAATCTTGTGCTCCTCGTATGTTAAAAATTAACATTAGTTTGGCTGTTTTAGAGGGAGCAGAAGGCAATAAAGAATAAGGGCCTTAGTTCTTGCCTCTGTCATTTCCTTTTTCTGTTTCTGTCATCTCCTACTCCTCCAGCAAAACCACCAATTCCACACCGTTTGCTTGTGAGGGAGAAACTTGGCCACACCTCTCTTCCTTTGTTTTGCCCCTGGGTTGCCTATGTCACCTCCTCCTCCAGTGGGAAACCCCACCAACTCCCCACTATCCATTTCCCTTACTTTTGAGGGAAAACGTAGCTTAGCTTCTCCATAAAGTTGTTGTGGGGTCTTCATAGCAAAGCTAAATTTCTTCCACATAAATGAGGGAAATGAATGGTACAGAGTTGGTGATTTTGTCCTGCATAGGAGAAGGAGGCAATAGAGGCAACCCAGAAGCAAATATAAAAGAACAGGAGGAAAAGCTGAGACACTTCTTTCCCCAAGAAAAGTATTGCAGCTCACTGCCACGCTAAGGGGAAGTGGGGAAATTTTGCTGTTTCCTCTCACAGAAAAATGCCCTCGTTCAAACCTTGTTCCAGTTTATCAATATCTGTCTTGAATTGTGATGCCCACAACTAGACACATTATTGCAGGTGAGGAATAGGGTGATACCATTATATGTCTCAACTGGAATACTGTGTTCAGTAAATGTTGCAGAAACATATTTTCCCAATTTCCACTGACATTTTAAAGTTTATTAAATTTATATTAGCATTTAAATTTTGCCATTAGTATGTTGTAAACTACCTTGAGACCACCCCGGGGGCGAGAAAGGCAGTATATAAATACAGTAAATTATTTAGAAGGTACTAGCTGTAACCAGCCACGCGTTGCTGTGGCACGTTGTGGAGAAATGGGAAAGAAAGAAAATAGGAAGAGCTGGTTTCTAAGCTATCAATACACGACTGAGTGTGTATGTTTTGTATGTTTTGATATATCAAAATTGACTAATCAATAAATAATTGTTGTTGTTGTAATACATAACTGAAGTGGCAAAGTGGCAAAGTATCAACTTAATATAGGCCCATTTCAGTCTCCTCAAGGCCAAAGGGTGTCACGATGCAGGGTCTTGGCCCAGCCCCTTAATCACACACACAGAGATGGTAATCAGCTAACTATTTATTGAATAATAAGAAACAGGTGAAAAGGTAAATTGTCCATAAAAAGTATCAAAAAGTTCGATCAAAAAGGTAAAGAGTCCGTGAGTAAAATCCAAAGGCAAACGTGGCAAAGGCTCCGCAAAACTATGCGGATCAAGGACTTGGTCCGTGGGAAAGAACAAGGCAAAGTTCAGGAACAATTCCAAGAAACTTCTTGGCAAGGCTTGAGCCGGCAACTTGGCTCTGTGGAACTCCGCTCGCTTCACTCCTCTTAGAATAGAAGTGGCCGAGCTACTGAGGATCCTTTCCCACAGATCCTATACTTAATCCCTTGGCGAGGCCCCCGATGCTCTAGGCTTCTGCGCCAATCTGTGCTACGGGATCTAGCGCTTCTCTGGCGCTCTAGGCTACGGTGCCAATCCCTCCTGCTGGACTCAATGCTCCGTCTCCTATCAAAGCTCCGTCCTTGCCTCCCAGCACCTGGGTCGCTATCTTCATGAGAGCCGAACTCCCTTTCAGCTTCCATGGGCTCATCCTCCACTGTTTCCCTGATCCTTTCCTGCGACCTGTAACCACCTGGTTTCTCATAATGATCAGAATCATCACTCTCAGGGTCAGCCTGAACTTCCCAGCTAGCATAGCCGTCAGGCCATTCATCATCCCAGGCCAAGCTCTCTGTGGGAGAGGAAGGCCCAGCTAACTCATCAGCCCCTTCCTCCATGTCCTCATCAACTGCAGCTGGCCCTAATGCAAGTGGGACCCCCGGTGCTGCCCCCTGCCCCCCAGGCACGAAAGGGAACTGGGTTGCTACAAAGGGTTATATGGATGTGTGGAAGGGCCCTGGGTTACCTGAGTCCGTACTGCCATATAACCCAGTTTAAAGATACTATATAGGTATATTATTGTTGTTGTTATAGACATATAGATATTATTATTATAGACACAAATATTATTATTAAAGGTATATAGGTGTTAGTATTATAGATGTTATTTATTTATTTTTTCATCTCAAAAGCATTGCATAAATTAGTATAAAACTGATAAAAATAGAAGGAACACAGGGCTAAATATCTTTCAAGCAAAAACAGGCAACAGATGTATGGATATTATTACAGACCTATAGATATTATTATAGGCATATACTGTAGATATTATTATTATAGATATTATATACCTATTATAGATGTATACATATTATTATACATGTATATAGATATTATTACTATAGACATAGATATTATAGGCATATAGGTATTATTATTATAGATGTATAGATATTATTGACAAACAGATATTATAATTATAGACATATGGATATTATTATAGACCTATAGATATTCTGTGGTTTTTTGTTTACTTCAGCTTAACAGCTCCTTTTTTATATATTAAGATTGTCAAAGTACTAAAGTGATTTAGCAGTCAAACACAATTCAAGCATTACAATTATCTTGTTTTAATCTTAACATTTCTTTTGGTCTGTTGAATCTGCGTCCTGGAAACACTGTGGTATTAAGACCATGGCAAATAACAAATAATCAATACACCTGAGAAGTGAGAATTTTTAAAAAAATGGTAATGTCAAAACTTGTCAGAATCTCTCAGGAAATATCTCAAGATAAATAAAACATCATATGGATCTCCAAAATAATCTAAGGACTGATTGCCTACTGACAGGGTTACCAAGCAAGTTTCATAGCTGATGATAACTGGCTATGACTTCATGGTTTGAAGTTGTGACTATGATGTTACAATAAGTAATGTAAGATAGGTTGAAATATAGTGGTAATCTGATTCCATCTCCTTTCATTGGAAAGAAGGGGAAGGGTGTGCACTTGGATTCACAGTGAACAGAAATATCAGTTAAGATGTATATTAATAAGGATATAAATTTTTGATTATTTCATTTAACTGTGCAAAAACAAAGAATTTCAAAAGTCCCACTGGATAAATTTGCAAGTTATTCAGCTTATTATCTATGTCATTTTTTCCACATTGTGTGCTATTGTGTTTGTTCAAAAACATTGCTTTTGTACAAAACCATTTTTGAATTAAATACATGGTTTTCTAAAAAAAACCTTTTTGATTAAATGAAATTTTCACAAAATAGTACTGAAATGAAAAAATAAAACCCTCCACAAATTTATAATGATTCCATTTTGCATTTTCCTTTTACATGAGTATCTGACTATATCAAAACACCCTTTCTTGTCATCTATTTTATGAGTAATATTCATGGATGTTCAAATAACCTAGGGTTAAAATAGAACACTTTCCATTGCAATGATTCCATCAATGCTTCTATTTTATTCCATGTAGTGATATAGAAGTACTGATCTACTTACATCCAGCTCAGTTTGGATTCAAGAAGCACCCTGAATTAAGGCTAAATAAATGAAGAGTAGAAGTTATAAGTTTATTGATGAGAAATAGATAGACAAAAGATGCAACAACATAAAATAATAGCAAAGAAAGTGATTTCTTCAGCCACAGTCTGGCATAGCCTTAATATTAATGCCGAGATCTACACTATTCTTGACATGACATTGTTCTTTCACTTCTAGATGGGGTTTTCAGGTTGTCAGACAGGGCATCAATGTCTCTTTTTGAGACCAGGACAAAGAAAAGTTCTCAAAGGTGAGGATTATATATAGGCTCAATTGAATGCAACCGCTATCTCACAGCAGTAGGACGATTATGGATAGTGGCATCATACTGGAACAATCATCATCTCTATCATGCATCTTTGCATTTGTATAACTACACTGATCTGCCAATCCATGATCCTATGACTATATATCTGTTTATCTCATATGTCCACACTGCAGCAGGTTTTAAAAAAAACATTTTAAAGCAATTTTGCAATTACAGTGATAATTTGTAAAATTAAATGAATCAATAAAACTTAAAATCTATGAATTACTACAAGGGAGGCAGGAAAATGGGAAAATCCTAACCCTTGATGTCACTACAGTGTTGGGAAAGTGGGATGATTTGCAATTATTGATGGCCTTATTGTAATATAACAAAAGTGTTACCAAGTTTCTCTCCAGCCTTCTACAAATGCAATTCATGGCTGTCCATAGAAATTAATATTTGTCACATAACAGGGGATGCATTTCAAAGGTATGTTTTTAGTTTACTCAAGAACACATTTTTAAAAGTTTGACAAAACTATAAATTCACCAATGAACAGTGGCAACTAGTTTTGGCTGAAAGGTTTAGACAAAAGGTACATTTTAAATTCTTTTTTATTTAGAAACATGGAAACTTTGAGACTATTGATCACAGAAGATATCAAGTTAGGGCAAGTGTGGTGCTCATGTTCACTGTAGACAGTTCAATAAGATTAGAGATAATGCTTTGCAATGAGTATTACATTAAGACTCACAGAAATCTAATTTATGGAATGATGTTTTGATGTCAGATAGTCCTACAGGAACCCTAAAATTAAGAAAATTGTCCTAAAAATTGCAGGTGGAGAAAGCAAAGAAAGCAAATATCATTGGGATTGTTGTTTTATTGGCATCAAAAAAAGGTTCATTGACTATTAGCTGGATAACAAGATTCTGGTTGAGGTTTTCATCTTGCCTCTCTTCAAGGTCATGTATTGATACTGCTTCTATAATGGAATAGAGCATTCTAAACAGTAAAATGTAGAGAATAGAAGATACCTTATTTTGAGTCTGTTCACACTGTCAACTTGAAAACTGTTTTGTACAAGTGATTTTATGTGACTGTTTAGGACATATATAACTCTGTTTAGACACAAGCAGGTACAATTGAGTACACTGAAGCTTAAGGTGAATCAATACATATAATTTCTTAACCATGTATTAAATGGATAGCAGTGCAGCTAACCTTATCATCTTCTCTATCTCACTCTCATGGTAGATTTTCCCATTTTACTGAGGGGAGAACATTCACATATAAAAGTAACATGACACTGGAGTTGGCTTCACTGTTAAAGTGAAAGTTTGTGAATTCATGAGCAGGGAGCTTCATTTGAATCCCTATGACTATAACAAGCATGTGGGGTAAACATTCTGGTTCTATAGTAACCAACTAGTTGCCTATAGCAGTGTTTTTCAACCTTTTTTGAGCTGCGGCACATTTTTTACATTTACAAAATCCTGGGGCACACCACCAACCAAAATGACACAAAATGACCCTCTAACACAGTAATACATATAGTTAATATGTTTTTAAATGTATTTCTACACTCAGTGTGAAACCTTGGCCTGTTTTGATGAACACAACATAAATATGACTTCCTCTCACATACTTATACATGGCTATCATGTGAGAAATCCAAGCCAACGCGAAAACGCCAACTCAATCACTTCCGCCCAGTGCTCTGCTTTTGCGGAGGGAGGGGGGAGGCAGCAAAAGAGGCCACACAGATCTATGAAACATATAGAGTATGGACCCGTGCTGAGTCGAGACTCCTAAAGGCTTCCTCAAGGCGGGCCTGGCCCTGGCATTCGGCAGAGCTTTTCCTTTGCCTCGGGGAGGATCTTTGGGGAGGGAAAGAGGGAGAAAGAGCTGCTAGGAGGGGAAAGAATGCCAATTTCCCATGGCACACCTGATGATCACTCACGGCACACTGGTTGGGAAACACTGGCCTATAGGACATTGGTGGCTATGCATGAATAGCTTTTGCTTTTCTGGAACTGATACACATAACATTCACACTGAGGTCTCTTGCTCATCTTTGAATGTGAGTCCCTCAAGCATTTTTCAGTATTATTCAGCCTCCTGCTGTATAGCTACTAACAGCTCTGAGATCAGGTCTTTATGATGCAAGTTGGCATTACCATCTTGAAACAATGCCAACTTACGAAGAGCAGTGAATTCATAAATGACAGATGGCTTTTATGACATGTACTATCCCTTTCTTTTTCACTATATAACTGAATATTCATTGTGCAAACCTCTGATTCAAACAGACAAATTTTGGAAGGACACTTTTTGACATAGTATAATGATTATCATTCCTGAAACTAATAGCAGCTGCCTCAATGTGGTGCTACATCCAAGGTTGTTCTTTATTCATTTCTCATTCTATATTATAAACATGGGTCCAGAATTATTATGTTTATTTCATTTGGGCAACTATAAATGCATAACCACCAAAGTTACATAGTTATGCAGCAACTCCCAGCAATACTCACTCAATCTTCATTTACCAAGACAGCATCAATTGCAAATAAAGGGGGTCTGCCCCCCCCCATCAGTCCGGAACCAACTGACTGATGGTTCCTCTTCACCCCATGAGTAATCTTCAGTGTGACAACAAAAAAGAGGATGCCTATCTTAATCCTTCCTTGTACCAAAGATTACTTGTGTAAGGCAGGGAGTGGAACCGTCAGTCAGCAGCTTCCTGATCAATAGAGGAACAGATCTCTGCTTTTCGCAGTGTGAGCTGTCTGATAAGTGGGGATGAAGGTACTTTTATGGCCAATATGTATCCCAGCAATCATGAATACAAACCAGGCATGAATGTGTAACTCTACATTTTGTTGTTGTTTATTCGCTCAGTCATTTCTGACTCTTTGTGACCTCATGGACCAGCCCACACCACAGCCATGGCCACCCTCAGCTCGTTCAAGATCAAGCCAGTCACTTCAAGGTTAACATTGGTCAGTCCCTCTTCCTTTTTCCTTCCATTTTCCCCATAACACTAAGTTACACAGTAATAACTAACTTAGTGAATCCAGACCAAGGTTTTTTAAAAACTGATATATAGAAACACTCTGTCTTGGACACTGGCAGAAATATCAGTCATGGTTAAATTACATATAGCTAAGAATATTAAAAAAAATAGCAAAAACTTCTTTAAGTACATCAGAAGTAGAAACCCAACTAGAAAAGCAGTTGGGCCACTTGACGAAAATGGTAAGAAAGGGACAATAAGTGAAGACAAGGAGATTGCTGAGTGGCTAAACAACTTCTTTGCCTCCGTTTTCACACAGGAGGACAGACAACATATGCCTGCAGCTGAGTCAGTTTTTTCAGGGAGGGAATTAAATGAATTAAACCAGATAGAGATAAACAAGGAATATGTTCTCACATGCCTTACTAAACTAAATGTCAACAAATCACCAGGGCCAGATGGCATCCACCCCAGAGTTCTTAAGGAACTCAAGTGTGAAATTGCTGAAATTCTAGCCAAAATATATAACCTTTCTCTAAGATCAGGCACTGTACCCGAGGACTGGAGGGAGGCAAATGTAACTCTGATCTTCAAGAAAGGATCCAGGGGTGATCCAGGAAATTATAGGCCAGTTAGTCTAACCTCAGTTCCAGGCAAAGTGATGGAAACCATTATTAAAGAAAAAAATTACCGTGTTTCCCGAAAGTAAGACAGCGTCTTACTTTCTTTTCCCAAAAAAGTCCCCTACGGCTTACTTTGGGGTACTTCTTATATAACCCAAGACGCGTACCCCGTCGCCACGCCCACGCCGCCGCTGCCGCCGCCGCGTCACGCCGCCCGCAATCGCCCCATGTGCCACGGCACACCTCCGGCACACCTCCGCACACCTCTTTGCCAGGCCTCCAAGCAAGGGAGGGGGAAGAGAGCCAGAGGCGTGGCAAGGAAGCGCCGCGTCACAGTGACGCGTCGGCGCTTCGTCCCGCCCCTGGCTCCTTTCCCGCTCCCTTCTTTCTTCCAAGCAAGGGAGGGGAAAGGAGCCAGGGGCGTGGTGAGGAAGCGCAGCGTCACAGTGACGCATCGGCACTTCGTCCCGCCCCAGGCTTCTTTCCCCCTCCCTTCTTTCTTCCAAGCAAGGGAGGGGAAAGGAGCCAGGGCGTGGTGGAAGCGCCTGGTCACAGTGACGCGTCGGCGCCGTCCGCCCTGGCTCCTTTCCCTCCCTTGCTTGACGACCCCGACACCCCGATATATAAGTCGACCCCTCGACACCCCCGATATGTCTTACAATCGGGGGTGTCTTACTTTCGAGGAAACACGGTACTAAGCACATAGAAGAACAGGCATTGCTGAAGGAAAATCAACATGGTTTCTGCAAAGGCAAATCATGTCTTACTAACTTGTTAGAATTCTTTGAGGGTGTAAATAAACACATAGATAAAGGGGACCCAGTCGATATTGTTTACCTTGACTTTCAAAAGGCTTTTGACAAAGTCCCTCACCAAAGGCTCCTAAATAAGCTCTTCAGCCATGGAATCAGAGGACAGGTCTTGTCCTGGATTGGAACCTGCTAAACTGTAGGAAACAAAGGGTGGTAATAAACGGACATTTCTCTGGGTGGAAAGAGGTGAGAAGTGGCGTACCCCAAGGTTCAGTTTTGGGTCCGTTACTTTTTAATTTATTCATTAATGATCTGGATGTAGGAGTGCATTCTGAGGTAGCAAAGTTTGCAGACGACACTAAATTGTTCAGGGTAGTTAAAAATGAAACTGATTGTAAAGAGCTCCAGAAAGATCTCTCAAAATTGAGTGAATGGGCAACAAAGTGGCAAATGCATTTTAACCTAAACAAGTGTAAAGTCATGCACATCGGGGCAAAGAACCCCAACTACACCTACCAATTGATGGGGTCAAAGCTTTCGAGACAAACCAGGAAAGGGATCTTGGGGTTTTGGTGGACAGCTCAATGAAGATGTCAACCCAGTGCGCTGCAGCAGTGAAAAAAGCAAATTCTATGCTTGGCATGATCAGGAAGGGAATTGAAAATAGGTCGGCAAATGTTGTATTACCTCTCTACAAATCTATGGTGAGGCCACATCTGGAGTACTGTGTACAATTCTGGTCACCGCACCTCAAGAAGGATATAACGGAACTGGAAAAGGTACAAAGAAGGGCAACAAAAATGATCCAAGGGATGGAGCAGCTCCCTTATGAAATCAGGTTGCAACGCCTTGGTCTTTTCAGCCTTGAAAGACGGCGTTTAAGAGGTGACTTGATCGAAGTGTATAAAATCATGCATGGGATAGAAAAGGTGAATAAAGAAAAAATATTTTCTCTGTCACCCAACACTAGGACTAAAGCTCCAAGGTAGGAAAGTTAGGACTAATAAAGGGAAATATTTCTTCACCCAGAGGGTCATTGGGTTATGGAACTCACTTCCAGAGGAGGTTGTGACAGCTGTCAGCCTGGACAGCTTCAAGGCAGGATTAGACAGATTCATGGATACCAAGGGAATCAGTAGTTACTGAAATGGACATCCAAGTGCCACCTCTGTGTTGAAGGAGGCAGGCAGGATTTTCCCCGGGTACTGGTTGTGGGGGGTCGGGAGCAGGTGAGGGTTTTGCCCTCCTTTCTGCTAGAGTTCCCTGTGTACAACTAGTGGGCCACTGTGTGACACAGAATGCTAGACTAGATGGGCTGAGGCCCGATTCAGCATGTCTCTTCCTATGTTCCTATGTTCCTACATATTTTAACTATTGTATATAATCATGTGTACAGTATGTCTAGAACTTTTTGTCAAAATGGACCTCAAAAACCTGGTTTGACTGATCTATGGGTCAGAGTAAGTACTGTGCCTTAACCCTCACTGTATTTTTAAAATCTGTTTTTTAAAAATGAACCATCCCATTTTCTGAATAGTAAAAAGGCCTTTTTGAATGCCTGGTTAAGAAAGCAATAGCAGTGGAGGCAGAGCTGTCCTGTTCTCCTCTCAAATTATCTAAGAGTTATATCAAAATCCATAATTTTGGTGCCAAGAAACTGTTCCTGACTTAAACATAGGGTCAACTTGTACATAAGTATATACTGTATGTTTCTTGAATAATACTTTTTCTTATTTGCCTTGAATATCCCTTAAACAGAAAATAGACAGGTTTATCATTCTTTTCAGTGCAGTTTGTTATCAATCCTTCTTGCCAATACTGATGTTATTTTTTGATATTATTTTCATCCTTAGTGGTTCACAAAATGAAGGCTTAACATTTCTTGCCCTTGTGGCAACAAATCAATGTGTTATAGTGGTTTGAGTGCTGAACTATAACCCTGACCTCCAAAAGTTTAAAACTGCACTTAGCCATGATGTCCTCCTGAGTGACTTTGGGCAGAACACACTCTCTCAGTCTCAGAGGAAGACAAAGGCAACCCCTCTCTGAACAAACCTTACCAGGAAAACCTTGTGATAGGTTTGCCTTAGGGTCTCCCTAAGTTGGAAACAAGTTGAAGGCAGGCAATAACAAACCCTAGTGATGTCTCTTTGGTAATTAATCAATCATGCACTTAAGTGGACCTTACATTTCTACCTTCTAGCTACCAGAAATATCAAGGGCAATGCAGGTATTAATTGTTCCCTTTTTCCCTCTCCATGTAATCCCTTGTTATTGCTAGTTCATCATTGGGGCCATATTAACAAAAAGCAATAAATTCCAAGTTGATATTTAATTTTCTGTTAACTCAGGGCCTAGGCTAACTTGGAAAGTGAAAATATGAAGGAAAGGATCTTGAAAAATGAAGCGAGACTTGAGTTTTCAGCTTAAGTTATGTTCCATCGCAAGCATGATAGAAGAGCTGGAGCATGACAGAAGTAATGAACTGGCTTTTAGATATATTGTGTGAATTTTCAAAAAATGTATGCATTATACATGTTTGTGACTACAGTATTTTTAATAGTTGAAATCATGAGTGTTTAGGATGACCTTTTTCAGACAGATGTGAAGTTATTTGATTCATGTCCGGAATCCCAAAGGACCTCATACATTTTAAACAGCTCTCCATAATCAATTAATAACTATCTGTGAAGGGCTTTCACACTAAGGTTATTATTCAAGCAGATTTGCTCAAAATATGATTAACAGCCTCCTGAACTCTAGCACAGGGTATATACTAATAACTTTTAGAGTTAAGTAAACAGCAATTACAGAAAAAGTACATTAGCTAATTATAGAATTTGGAAACCATAGATTTTTTTAAAGGGGGGGGGGGTGGCTTCACATCCACAGCACCACCAGAATTTTACTTTAGCAAAATTCAATTGTATTAATTGGCTTAGTGGACTAATTTGGACATGTCTGTTTTGCATGTGGCAACTCATAACATATGAGTTATCCAAGTAGTGTGAAATAGGTCTGCATCTCAAGACTTGACACTTTTTAGGGTTATTAGTGAAAAGATAAAAATGGTGTCTAGTCAGATCAATATGCATGCAAAGGCTGTATTATTTATTTATTTATTTATTTATTTCATTTACAGTATTTATATTCCACCCTTCTCACCCTGCAGGGGACTAAGGGCGGATTACAATGTACATATACATGGCAAACATTCAATGCCACAGACACACAACACATATAAACAGACTGTCAGAGGCTATTTAACATTCCAACTTTTTCTGGCCACCAGGGGAGCTGTCGCTTCACCGTCCATCTGCGACACTGGTTAAGTACTTCGCCATTCCCCGCATGCTTGCTGGAGATTTTTATGACCTCGTAAATTAGTTAAATTAGCCTCCCCACACATAAGTGGTACCTAAATTTCCTGCTTGACAGATGCAACTGTCTTTCGGATTGCAAAGGTTGACAACTAGGTAGACAAATTGGTTGGAAGCTGTAGCACAGCAGTTCTCGTTTGTGCCTGGGGGGCAGGGGCCAGGACCGGGGGTCCCATTGGCATTGGGGCCTGCAGCAGCGGAGATGGATTCTGAAGAGGATTTAGAAGGGTTAGCAGAAGGAGAGTTTCCCATCACTGGGCCTCCTTCTCCCACAGAAAGCTTGGCTTGGGAGGAAGGTTGGCTTGACCCTTACGACGAGACAGATAACCAGGTGCAAATGGAAAGCAGTGATAGCGAAACTTATGAGCGGCCAGGGGGGAGAGGTTCACAGGATCCTTTGAGTGAAAACATGGAAGAGAGCAGCTGGGAAGAATCTAGGGAGGAGAGCTCTCACGGAGATAGGGCAGCAGATGTTGGGAGGCAAGGCCGTGCTTTCGATAGGAGACGGGACATCGAGACTAGCAGGAGGGGCTGGTACCATAGCCTAGACAGGCCGAGGTCCGTCAGCAGAGATTGGAGACGACAAAGCCTAGAGCATCGGGGACCTCGGCAGAAAGATTAAGTATAGGATCCGTGGGAAAGGATCCTCAGTACTTCGGCCACGTCTCTTCTGAGCAGATGTGAAGCGAAGCTGGTCCACGGAGCTAGATTGGCTAGTGGCTTACCAAGTCTTGCCTTGCATCTTGTATCTTGCCTTGTTCCTGCATCCGCATTGCTGTGCGGAGCCTTGCCAAGTCTTTGGGATACTTTACCAAGTTGTTTTTGGACATTTGATTGCCTTTTGCCTTTGGATTTGCTTTTGCTATTTTTATGGACAATATACCTTTTGAACTGTTTTTATATGCAATAAAGTAGTTAGCCTTCAGTCCGTCTCTGTGTGTGTGATTAAGGGGCCGGTCAAGTCCGTGCATCGTGACAGAAGCTCACTCCAACCTGGGGTGGCTTCAAACTCATGACCTTTCGGTCAGTAGTGATCTTAATGCAGCTGACTCCCAGCCAGCTGCACCACAGTCCTGGTGCTCTAGAGTAAGAGGCTGACCTCAAGATGGGTAAAATCATGAACACAGATGATTGAATCTTGCCATGAACAGAAATGGAGTTTTGAAAAGCTTTTTGTGATCGCCAGAATGGTACTAGTGATTTCAGCTTTTGACTATGACTCTGAAGACCAGGGTTCAAATCTCTGTCCAGCTATAGAAACCCACTGGTTGAACATGGGCAGTCACAAGCTCAGAAGAAAGCAAAGGCAACCCCCACCACCACCACTCTGAACAAACCTTACTGGAAAAAAAACCCATGGCAGATTGGACAGCTATCCCTGCTTTCCACCCAGTGAGTTACCAGGAAAGGGTCAGGTCACTCTTGCCAGATGTCTAAACTGTTTGGTTACAGATAACTTTTGCAATTAGCATGAGAGCCACAGGAAGGGTACATGTAGCCCAGGATCTGAAGTTACTTATCCTTGAAGTAACCCTATAAAATTGTTGTGCTCCACATGAAGCGATAAAAGTTTAAGAAGAGTAATTTCTAGAGATAGATGGCAACCCTAGCTAGTAGCTAGCATTGCCCCACCATGCACAGTCATTATGACCTATATCCATTGAAGCAAATTGCTAGATAATATTTCTGATAATAGGAACCAACTCAAATGGTGTGGGGATGCTAGCCAGTGCACAACCTTTTTGTCTCAGTATGTCACATAAATACACTTTTGTGTGAATTTCACTCCATCCACTATGGAGTCAACAACAACAAAACTTTATTACGGTAACTGACCAGCACAAAGCGGGCACAAGCACCCTGAGAGGGGAAGGACAACACCCCCGTAAGTAGTTATTTAAAAATAGATTAGAAATCAGTATAAAATATATATATATTAAAAGACAGGATATTGTAACAGGTATGGAACTGAAGGGGGAGGGGAGAGATTGAAGGGAGAGGTCAAAAACACTGGGGGCGGGGGGAGACAAAGGGGGAAGGGAGTCTAGTATCATTTCAGCTGTAACATGTTGCTCTAACTGCATTCCCAGCAGGGTGTTGCCTTACGGTGTCTGATTTTAAGTGCAGCAGCACAGAACTTAGCAACACTGCAGGTTATTGTAGTGTTAGAGTCCGAAAGCAGCAGGGTGGAATAATATTTTTCACTGTGCCCCAGGTATTTTTAAATCCATGGTCTAATGAGATTAGATCTAAGATCTCTGTAGAACATGCATTGAAGAAGCACGTGCTCAGTTGTTTCCACACAACCAGACTCACAGGGGCATAGTCTCTGCTTGAGGAGTCAACAATGTTTAAAAAACAAAACATTGAGGATATTTTCAACCTCCCAGATGTACCCTCTAAAACACTCAATAAATATTATTTTTTAAAAGAACAAAACCATATTGTCATATCTACATGAAAGAATAAGAGTGTATAAACCCACATTCAAGTCTATTATGATAAAACAAGTAGGGACATTTCTAAAGGCTTTCCATATTTCTCCTTAAAGGTTTAACAAAGTTCTTGGCAAATGTATGGAATGTAAGAGAGACACTCAAGTGAATGACAGATTCATGTGAGACTGAACGTACGAAATGTATTTATCTTGAAAAGCATTATTATGATTAAAGGAAAGCAAGAGCCACAAAGGTTATGAACCTACAAAGCTACTCTCAAAAGGAATTTGCATTGTGAACTTTCAGCTACTATTTCTCTTGATACTGAAACTTGCTGTTGGAATCTATTAGACCCTGGAAAACATTCCTGGTTCTTGATATCATGTTCTTCAAATGTATCATTTAAGTATCTTTTTAAAAAAAGAATCCTGAAAATATGCTTTTGGGGAGTACTATAAAGATAATAAAATTTTCTAAAAGTATATGGAAGATGCTCTAAAATGTGAATCAGAAAAGGACACATTTCCAAGTTTACAGCCTACAAATTACTTTTATCAAATCAGTTGGACTTGTTTACAGTAATTGGTTTATGACTCTGACTACTGAGACTGAGGTAAAAATTGCTGTTATAACAATGAACACATCTTAGAGGTTTGGGGAAAAGTTTGTACGGATGAAACATTTCTTCTCAATCATCTCCAGGTACTTTGCAGTGCTCACCATTCATGATTCCCTATAGTTAGTGTGTTGAAATTGAACATTTTATGCTTTTGACCTTGCTGCTCTTAAAGGCTGAGGTATGACTTTCACAGCTAAATGTAATCATAGAAGAATGATGAAAGCACACTCATTCCCCTTCCATTGATTCTGTGGATGTGCAGCAGTGTCTCTAACCAACTCTCTCCATTTATGTAAGAATCACTACACATGATATACTCAAAGACTTTGAGTGGCTCAATCTTCTCCAGATTGCTAGTGTCTACATATTTATAAAGCCAAGGAGGCTTATAAACAAGGTGAAAGAAGAAAGTGGAAAAGCTGGCTTGCAGTTAAACATAAAAAACCCAAGATTCTGGCAACCAGACTGATTGATAACTTAAATAGAGGGAGAAAACATGGAGCCAGTGACAGACTTTGCATTTCCGTGCATGAAGATTACTGCAGATGCAGATTGCAGCCAAGAAATCAGAAGCTGTTTACTTTTTGGGAGGAGAGCAATGACCAATCTCATTAAAATAATTAAGAGTAGAGACATCACACTGGCAACAAAGATCCACATAGTTAAGAACATAAGAACATAAGAAGAGCCATGCTGAATCGGACCTCAGCCCATCTAGTCCAGCATTCTGTATCACACAGTGGCCCACCAGTTGTACACGGGGATCTCGAGCAGAAGGGAGGGCAAAACCCTGACCTGCTCCCGACCCCCCACAACCAGTACCCAGGGAAATCCTGCCTACCTCAACCAACTCCAAGGTGGCACTTGAATGTCCTTTTCAGTAACTACCGATACACTTGGTATCCATGAATCTGTCTAATCCTGCCTTGAAGTTGTTCAGGCTGACAGTTGTCACAACCTCTTCTGGAAGTAAATTCCATAACCTCTGGGTGAAGAAATATTTCCCTTTATTAGTCCTAATTTTCCTACCTTGGAGCTTCAGGGAGTGCCCTCTAGTCCTAGTGTTTTGTGACAAAGAAAATATTTTTTCTTTATTCACCTTTTCTATCCCATGCATGATTTTATACACTTCGATCAAGTCACCTCTTAAACGCCGTCTTTCAAGGCTGAAAAGACCAAGGCGTTGCAACCTGATTTCATAAGGGAGCCGCTCCATCCCTTGGATCATTTTTGTTGCCCTTTTCTGTACCTTTTCCAGTTCCGTTATATCCTTCTTAAGGTGCAGACACCAGAATTGTCCACAGTACTCCAAATGTGGCCTTACCATAGATTTGTAGAGAGGTAATACAACATTTGCTGACCTATTTTCGATTCCCTTTCTGATCATGCCTAGCATAGAATTTGCTTTTTTCACTGCTGCGCACTGGGTTGACATCTTCATTGAGCTGTCCACCAAGACCCCAAGATCCCTTTCCTGGTTTGTCTCAGAAAGCTTTGATCCCATCAGTTGATAAGTGTATTTGGGGTTCTTGCCCCGATGTGCATGACTTTACACTTGTTTAGGTTAAAATGCATTTGCCACTTTGTTGCCCATTCACTCAATTTCGAGAGATCTTTCTGGAGCTCTTTACAATCAGTTTCATTTTTAACTACCCTGAACAATTTAGTGTCGTCTGCAAACTTTGCTATCTCAGAATGCACTCCTACATCCAGATCATTAATGAATAAATTAAAAAGTAACGGACCCAAAACTGAACCTTGGGGTACGCCACTTCTCACCTCTTTCCACCCAGAGAAATGTCAATTTATTACCACCCTTTGTTTCCTACAGTTTAGCCAGGTTCCAATCCAGGACAAGACCTGTCCTCTGATTCCATGGCTGAAGAGCTTATTTAGGAGCCTTTGGTGAGGGACTTTGTCAAAAGCCTTTTGAAAGTCAAGGTAAACAATATCAATTGGGTCCCCTTTATCTATGTGTTTATTTACACCCTCAAAGAATTCTAACAAGTTAGTAAGACATGATTTGCCTTTGCAGAAACCATGTTGATTTTCTTTCAGCAATGCCTGTTCTTCTATGTGCCTAGTAATTTTTCTTTAATAATGGTTTCCATCACTTTGCCTGGAACTGAGGTTAAACTGACTGGTCTATAATTTCCTGGATCACCTCTGGATCCTTTCTTGAAGATCGGTGTTACATTTGCCTCCCTCCAGTCCTCGGGTACAGTGCCTGATCTTAGAGAAAGGTTATATATCTTAGCTAGAAGTTCAGCAATTTCACACTTGAGTTCCTTAAGAACTCTGGGGTGGATGCCGTCTGGACCTGGTGATTTGTTGACATTTAGTTTAGTAAGGCATGTGAGAACATCCTCCTTGTTCATCTCTATCTGTTTTAATTCTTTTAATTCCCTCCCTGAAAAAACTGACTCAGCTGCAGGCATATGTTGTCTGTCCTCCTGTGTGAAAACGGAGGCAAAGAAGTCATTTAGCCACTCAGCAATCTCTTTGTCTTCACTGATTTTCCCTTTCTGACCATTGTCGTTGAGTGGCCCAACTGCTTTTCTAGTTGGGTTCCTTCGTCTGATGTACTTAAAGAAGTTTGTGTTGTTTTTAAAATATTCCTTGCTATGTGTGCCTCAAAATCTCTCTTGGCTTTCCTGACTGTTGCTTTGCATTTAGTTTGCCAGAGCTTGTGTTCCTTTCTGTTCTCCTCGGTAGGAAGAGCCTTCCATTTCTTAAATGAGTTTTCTTCTTTCCAATCACATCTTTTACTTCATTTGTAATCCATACTGGTGTCCTTTTGGACTTTCCATGCCTCTTTCTTTTTATTGGAATGCATTTTAGTTCGGCCTGTTTTAAGGTATTTTTAAACAGTTTCCAAGCATTTTGGAGGGATTTGAATTTTTTTACTGCTCCTTTTAGTTTGTTCTTTACCATTTTTCTCATTTTGGTGAAATTCCCTTTGTGAAAGTTTAATGTCTCCGTGTTAGTTTTCACTGACAGTTTGCTATCCAAACTTTCGTTGAAGGTTATTGTGTTATGGTCACTGGTACCTATGGGCTCAGTTACAAGGACATCTTGAACGAGATCTTGTTCATTAGTTAGCACCAAGTCCAGGATCCCCTTTCCCCTGGTTGGTTCCATGACCATCTGCTCAAGGGAATAATCAGCTAGCATGTCGAGGAACCTTGTCTCTCTTTCATCGTAGAACAAGAATTTGGCCAATCTATTTGGGGATAGTTGAAGTCCCCATTATGACTAATGTATTTCTTTTTGAGGCCTGTTTAACTTCATTTTCCAGATAGCAGTCTGCCTCTGGAGTTTGGTTGGGAGGGCGATAGCAGATCCCTAGTGCTAGATTAGTTTTTTGTCCTGGGCCTTTTATCCACAATGTTTCTGTAGGTGAGTTTGAAATTTCTTGAAGTTCTAATTCATGAGATTCTAGCTCTTCATTTATGTACAAGGTCACACCGCCACCATTTTTCCCTCTCCTGTCTTTCCTGTACAGTTTATAACCTGGAATCTTTGTGTCCCATTTGTTTTCCTCCGTCCACCAGGTTTCTGTTATGCCAATAATATCAATATTTTTTTATTTTGCCAAATATTCCAACTCCCCTATTTTTGTTCGAAGGCTTCTAGCGTTTGCGTACAGACATTTATATTTATTTCTCTGGTGCACTTTCAACTTTGGCTGTTTGTGAGAATTTGTAGAAGGCCTACCATGTCCTACCTCTCGACTACTACTATCTATCTTTTCTGTTGACTCAGCCATTTTTGTGTGGATTTCATCCTCCATACTTGGCATTTCACCCTCTCGAATCAGTTTAAAAGCTGCTCTGAAATCTTTTTAATATTAATCGCCAGCAGTCTGGTTCCATTTTCGTTCAAGTGTAACCCGTCCCTTTTGTACAGGTCTGGCTTTCCTGAAAATGTTCCCCAGTTCCTAACAAATCTAAGTCCTTCCTCTCGACACCACTGCCTCATCCACGCATTGAAGCTCCTGAGCTCTGCCTGTCTGGCTGTCCCTGCGCGTGGAACAGGTAGCATTTCCGAGAATGCTACCTTTGAGGTCCTGGACCTTAATCTTCTACCTAGCAACCTAAATTTGGCTTCCAGAACCATCCGCTTAGCCTCCCCAATGTCATTGGTACCAACGTGTACCACGACCACTGGCTCCACCCCTGCACTATCTACCAGCCTATCTAGATGCCTCGTAATGTCCGCAACCTTTGCACCCGGCAGGCAATTTACCATGCGGTCATCACGTCCATCACAAACCCAGCTTTCTATGTTCCGGATAATCGAATCACCTACTACAAGAAGCCCACCTCCTACCACCCGTCGAGAAGTATCTTCGGTGCACGAAGATATGGGCACAGCCTCTGAGGAAGGGGTCCCAACTAAGGGAGCCGGTCCCTCTTCCTCAGACTGATGTTCTCCCTGCCCAAGACCCCCATTTTCCAAGGCAGCTGGAGGGCTGCTCATCACGGAGTGGGATGCTCCTATTGCATCTCTGGAGATCTTATCCTCCAGCCTCACTTCCTCTCTGTGCTTCTCCAGGTCTGCTACCTTGGCTTCAAGGGAAGAAACACATTCCCTGAGAGCCAGGAGCTCACTGCAGCGAATGCACACCCAAGACTTCTGCCCGGCAGGCAGATAGTCATACATGTGACACTCGATGCAAAACACTGGGAAACCCCCCCTCCCTCTGCTGGCTGACTACCTCCATTTTTTTTTGTAGATTAACTGTTTGTTGTGGTCTTAATTTACTTAATTTAATTTTTTACAAGTCTTTGGATATTTCTTTTCTGACTTGTTACAAGTTTATGCTGTATCGCGCGCCTATAGGCGCGCTGGCTGCTAACAAAGACCTACTAGCAGCTAAAGCAATACTAGAATGCTCCTGGTAAGTTAAAGCAATGGTATTCCCTGTAGTAACCTATGGATGTGAGAACTTGACCGTAAGAAAGGCTGAATGAAGGAAGATAAATGCTTTTGAACTGTGATGTTGGGGGAAAATTCTGAGAGTGCCTTGGATCGCAAGAAGATCAAAGCAATCCATACTCCAGGAAATAAGGCCCATCTGCTCACTGGAAGGAAGGATATTAGAAGCAAAGATGAAGTACTTTGGTCACATAATGAGAAGCCAGGAAAGCTTGGAGAAGACAATGATGCTGGGGAAAATGGAAGGAAAAAGGAAGAGGACCTGACCAAGGGCAAGATGGATGGAAGTTATCCTTGAAGTGACTGGCTTGACCTTGAAAGAGCTGGGGTGGCCACAGCTGATAGGGAGCTGTGGTGTGGGCTGGTCCATGAGGTCGCAAAGAGTCAGAAACGACTGAATGAATAAACAACATATTTATGTATTTATTTATTTACTTGATGTATATGAGAACTCTAGATGTTGCAACTCAGGCCAAGGAGAGCCCCCCTAGATCATACACACAGCAGGCAGTCTATGAAGAATAGGCTTTTATTGAAGCAAATATAGTGTCCAACAAAAGGGTTAAAAGCAGATCATAAGTAAAAGATATTTCCCAAGTATAAGTACAGTTCAAATAGTCTTTTGTATCAAAAACAAGGCTTAGAGCTGGATCTAAAATCCCATGGAAGAACAAGGCATCAAATCAGGAACAAACAGGTCCAGATCCTAGACCAGGCAAAAGCTTGGAGACAAGATAACATGAAACACATCCAAATGAAGCTTGAAGTCTGAAAGCTAATTTTCAGCCAGCTCTAATAAAGGAAAAATTACTTTTGATTTGCCAGCCGCCCACTCCGCCTCAAACTGGCATCACGCCTAGAAGTGTGAATGTTATCCCAATGGTGAAAAGGAGTCTCATTAAAATCTCCAGGTGTCTCGGACTTGTCCTGGCTGTTATCTCCTTCTGCACAGGAATGTTCATCTATAATCTTGTTCTCATGGGAACTGGCCTCGTCTGACATTTCACTGTGCACATCACTTTACAGTTCAGAATTCATTTCAACATCACTAGCCTCCTCTTCAGCCCTAGCCATCCCATCATCCCCAACATGTGCATTCCCATCATCCCCAACATGTGCATGAATACCTGGCTGAAATACCACACTAGAAGAGAAGAATTTACTGGATTACTTTATGTGTAGAATGACAGGGCAGACACAGTAGGAATAAATGCTTGGGCATGACACCACCTGTAAATCTTGGGAATCCTTTTGATTGGATTTAGGAGCATGGAGATTCTTTTTGTATAGAATCACATACAGAGCCAAATGCTAATGGAGAAACACCAAGGCCTCATTTACACTGCCAATAAGGCAGTTTAAATTGCATTATATAGTCACTGTAGACTCATATAATATATTTCAGTGCAGTTAAACTGCATTATATGAGTTTACACTGACTATATAATGAAGTTTCAAACTGCAGTATATGGCAGTCTATCTAGTCCATGAGCTGCATTTTGCTGACGATGCTGCCCTTGTCACCCATACAGAAGCAGCTCTGCAGCGCCTAACATCCTGCTTTGGAACAGCTGAAGAGCTGTTTGGGTTGGAAATCAACCTGAAGAAAACGGAAGTTCTCTACCAGCCCACACCACAGGAAGAACACCATCATCCCTACGTCAGCATAGGCAAATCTGTGCTTAAGTCCGTTCAGCAGTTCACTTATCTGGGAAGCATCATTTCTTCAGATGCCAAGATCGATAAAGAGATAGATCACAGATTAGCAAAGGCATATAGTGCTTTCAGAAGGCTTCATAAAAGAGTCTGGAGTATTAAACACCTGATGCAAAGCACAAAAATCAGTGTGTACAGAGCTATCGTACTGTCTATTCTTCCTATATGGGTCTGAACGATGGGTCACCTATCGCCAACAGCTACGACTCCCCGAATGCTTTCATCAGCTTTGTCTTTGCACAATCCTAAATATACACTGGACTGACTATGTGACGAATGTTGCTGTCCTTGAGCAAGCTGGGATCATCAGCATTGAAGCCATGCTATTGAGAACACAGCTGCGCTGGGCAGGGCACATCTCTAGAATGGAGGACCACCGTCTCCCAAAGATACTACTCTATGGTGAACTCACCATGGGTCAGCGCAAGAGAGGTGCCCCAAAAAAGAGATATAAGGACTCCCTGAAACAACATCTCAGGTTCGACCAGATTGATGGTCCACCCTGGCTTCACATCGGGAGGCATGGAGACACACTATCCACAATGCTGCGGCCTCTTTTGAGAAGTCATGCTGAACGAGTCTTGAAGAGAAACGACAACTCAGAAAGAACCGCAACTTGGAAACAACATCTCCCAATGAGACTTTCTGCTGTGCTTTCTGCAACCAGACTTGCCTATCTTGGATTGGCCTTTTTAGTCATCAATGCACTTGTAGAAAGCGTGTGATGAGTCCTTCCAGAATCTTCGTTCGTGAAGAAAAGCCAAGAATATGGCAGTCTAGATGAGGCCATGTTGCAAATCAACATGGAAACCAAGAAAAACACTTGCTAATACATATTCTTGCCTAGCCTAGACACAGAAATATCACTTAAGCAATCTGAAAAAAGATAAAGCGTAGTTTAGGATCACAGGAACAAAACTTGATAATTTATCAAATAAACCTAGTATATCACATTTGCTGAGCATCTACCACTGCATCTTCTGGAAGTAAAGTACAACCCACTGTACTTCCAGAGAGGGATATATGTTTTTGAACTAACTTCAACAGGATCATAGTGAACACTATTGAATGTAATGACTTCTGCCAGAAGTTACCTTAGAGTCACCCAGAAGAAAATTAGAATCCTCCAGTGGGATTTTAGATGATGTCTGACAAAAACATACCATAGAATTGTCTGGTGGACATAGAAAATCCCCAGAGAAGACTTATTTTGCTGAATGTGAATAAGTGAAACTGTAGCTACTGGCCAGGGGTATGGCAGTCATGTTATAGATATTTCATTCTGCTTCTGCCTACTATAAATAAAGCTTTACTTGTCCAATAGTTCCATTCATCGTCTTTATCTTCTCATATTCCCACAGTACTCAAGCCTTGCTAGTTTATGTCTCTTTGCTCCCCCCCCACCCCCTTTTCTGGCTCTTTTATGTGACTTTTGGAACTCAAAAATAAAATATTAAACAGTTAAAAACACAGAGAGAGGCTAAACATAATACTGATGATTACTTTAAAGGTTCAGTTGCGACTTCAAGGGTGCAGCCCTGGGGGAAGGGCACAAATGAGGAAATTTGCATGGCTAAATATGAATTCTGCTTCCTTAAATTAAATGTTTCTTTAATTTCCAAATGTATAACATTTTGAAGAATGATACAGAGGAAATCACATCTTGAACTTTTAAATATGTTGTATAGCCATTCCTTTGAGAGAAAAATCCCTTTTGACATTTTCTAAATGCTCAACTGAAGTTTTAAGGAATTGAAATGCTAGACCATTGAATGAACATTTCAGGAGATAAATATTCTGCTTAATTCTTAGCTGAGACAGTGTTTTCTTTTTGCCCCTTTCCACAAGCTATAATGGTTTTGGGCCATAGTTCTTGTTGCCCCATTGGCTGTGCAACTATGTTATTCAGCTAGCATGTATTTCTGCTATACTGTACTCAAAGTGTATAATTAACCAATGAAGACAGTCTTCATACCAATATACATAATCAAACACAAGTAGATTGTCTTTCTTAGTTGGCCAGCTTTTGTTCTTTCTCTGTAAAGGCCATTTGCATAGAAAAATATTACCTGCAAAACTTTCCTTTGTTTTCTCCCCCATTCACACCAGCTGATAGCACTTGACTGTAGTAGCCAAACCTTCTAAAATCTCTCAGAGAGTTTTATTAATACCTAGAGCAATGGTTCTCAACCTATGGGTCCCCAGATGTTTTGGCCTTCAACTCTCAGAAATCATAACAGCTGGTAAACTGGCTGGGATTTCTGGGAGTTGTAGGCCAAAACACCTGGGGACCCACAGGTTGAGAACCACTGACATAGAGAATAGTTAAAAGGCTGTGCCTCCATTACCCATGCTTCGAATACAGCTTTAGCAACAGAATTACTAATCTGATAGTGGTGGTGGTGCTGCTGAAAATAGCCTCATCGGATTGGGTTACGCATGCCTATTTGTATACTGCCTTGAGTTACCTGTGGGCTGAGAAAGGCGGTATATGAACACAATAAATAAATAAATAAATAAATATTGATCAAGTGAGAATGTTCATGTCTGTTTGTTAATCTCTAAATAGCTTCAGTATCAGTATCATCTTATTAAAGTGGGATGCAATTAATCAGTTCTACATTAAAATAAAGCATTAAAAGTAGCAATACAACAATTCACAATAAAACAAAAGAAGACAAAATAATAGTGACAATATCCTCACTGGACTTTCAAAAATCCATAGTCTCCCCCACCCAATATGTTGATGAAGAGAAGTCCATACACATTTTGCTGAAGGGGACATTCCAGGAATATGGAATTGTCACTGATTACCCATAAACAAAAGAACAGAGCTTCGATTCCAATCATAAAACTTGTACACGTGGAGGCAGATTTCTCATAGCCTGACTCTCATTAATATATCAGCTTGGTCTCAATTTAAGAAATTATCAGAAATGAACGAGTAGTTAATGTAATGCACACATAATAGGTATAATACACCCAGAATTCCATGTCCCATAGGCATTCTTACCCCAAAAGTCTACAGAGTGTTCATGTTACTTCACCTCATTTCAGCTCAGGATTAATATTTTTCAATACACACAGTTTTCTGTGGTAAGATACTGTCAGGCTTGCTTGTTGATTATGTCCTAAGAGGTAACAACATTGGGACCATAGGAAGGGAAAGAAAACAAGCCTGCATGAGATTAAACTGGAGATAAAAGTGAAAAGAGCTATCAAAAGACAAAGGAAAAAATGAAAGTAGCCTCTTCCAGTCCAGTGTTTTTAGATGCTTTGCATGATAACTTTCAGGATTCTTATCCATTAGTTAGGATAGTTTAAATGATTATAGCCAAGTCCAAAATATTTGGAAGGTATCCATTAGCCTTGGCAGTTAAAGTGCAACCATAGTGCTATAATTGCATAGTGCACAAGAATATCTTGATTGTTTTAAGAAAATATCCAGCATATTTATATTGACAAGTTTTTGCCTAGCCTAGAAACAGAAATAACAATGTGTGTAGTTTTATATACTGTATAAGACCCGCTGATTTTAAGATCTCTTTACTAAAGTAAGTTTAGCAATACAACAGAAACACCTGTGGCTATACAACAAACTCTCTTGTCCCCTTTTACTTCCCTTGTATTTTAAGCAGGTTGGCTCCAGCTTAATTTCCTTGTTTAGTAGACCTTTGCTCTAGTAATGACTTTCTCTTTGAACCAACAAATACGGATCAATAACCCCCAAAACAAACATTCCTTGGATAACCTTTCATAATAGTAATCGCTAGTTGTGAATCTTTGCTTTAGGCAACAATAAATTCACTGCTGCTGGATTTCTAAGAAATACAAAACACAAGCTTTCATAATAACAAATTAGGACCTTTAATTACATTCTGTTTGAAAATCCATTGCTTCCTAGCAAAACATCTTTGCAATAAGCTGGCCCAGTCATTTTCTCCAGTCATATATGCAGACTGCAGAAGTGTTCACAGTAATACATATTATTATAAAGATGTTCCCTTAGCTGAGGGGGGAATAACTTATAGCTCATGGGTTATATGTGCTCCCTTCTCTTGTTTTAGCACTCTGTTCCAGGCTCTCAAATGTAATGATTCACTGTGATGATGGGAAATCTGACTTTAAAAAATTAAAGTAAACAAGACATATAACAGTAGTGTGTCTTTTTTTGTGTTGTGTGCAGGAATGCAATTATCTCTAAAAACAAGCTGCATGTTTCCCATGCACTTCATTTAAATTTTTAAAAAATTGATTTTATTACTGCTAATGGATGATTTGTTATAATAGTGAAGAACAAAACCTGGCAGGTCCAGGACAGCCCCTAGGTGCCCCTCGGTAGCAGAATATGTTCACCCCACTCCTATTACAATAAAAGCACGTAGAGGCCTATAACCAATAATATAGTGACAGATTAGCTGAATGTTTACGGCTGTGAACAATCTCTACACTGTTTCATGAGAACACACACCATTCCCAAATGCCAACAATAAGAATTCAAACATATTGGAGGGGTCATCCAAACCAAAGCCAAATGTCACTACAATGTCAGTTATTAAAAACAAACAAACCTCAAGCTAGGAGAAAACTGTTATGCCATAAGATATTTTCCACTAAGTCCTCGATTGTTTTCCCCTCGAAGATAGGAAGAAATAACAGAAGTTTTCCGTTCAGTGAACAGTGTTGTTTGTACAGGAAACAAGAGAGGGACAGAAAACTTGTTTTTGCTCAGAAGTATCTATGTGTTTCTCTATGCAAAATAATTTCTCCTTGATATTTCAGGATGTTTGAATACAGGGAGAAAATTCTCTGTGGTCTATTATTTCTTCTATTATTTCTTGATGCTCAAGCTCCAGTATATACAATAACAACATAAAATGGTGTCCCTTTTATAAAATGGCAAAATTAAGGCTTGCTTATTCTCAGTAATTCTTCCATTTATGGATAAGGTCAAGCATAATGTGGGGAAGGAACAATAAATGGTTGGAACATAGTATGAGAGTCCAGTTAAATCCTACAGCTATCCTAGTCCTAACTACTTGTACAACAGTTGGAATGGAAAAAGAGGTGGTTCTGGAAACTGGTGATATAAGGCACCAAGATGAATAATGGTGAAAATGCAATAAAACATTATGCATCCTGATGAAACAATGAGGCTCAATATCACATCCACATGCAAAAACTGGTGAAACTGCATTATGTTTGATTCTACAACTGTAGTTTTACTTTAACTATTTTTCTCAAGCCCCATGATATAAAATTATTCAATAAAATTGTATCCTTTCTGTGATATGTAAAATGGCAAAAATCTAGCTTTGCTTTTTGGATTTTTTAAAAAAGTATTTTCAAGCCATGGATGGTTGAATCAGTGATGCAGAGCCCATGGATATGGAGGGTCAATTGCATTGTCTTTCTAAAATATGGATGTTAGTTGGAAGTGGAGATCAATTTAAAGGCCATGTCAAAAGAAGCAGATTTAAAAAATATAATATAAGCCAGGTGAACCATAATACAACAGTGTTGTTATAAAAAGCATTACAGTGTTGTTTTAAAAAGTGGAAAATTAGCTTTCAAGCTACTTTATACTTACTCTTAAACCATTCATGCATGATTCTTGTGGACATATTTATATGAACTTTTCTGGCACTCAGATGAATACTGTACATTTTACTGTGCAGTTCAAAGGTGTTTCAAAGGTATTATTTTCATTGTGCACAGTCCTAACTGTCTCACAGAGAAGGAAAATATTCTGTTTGAGAAATCTGTCAAGTTTCCATGCTAATTTACTAAGTAGTTTACAGTTTGTTTAATGGTTCTTTTATGGTCTGTCTTTCGTCTTGACAAAATGCAGATAGACTGTGTGACACTGCTAACATACCTTAGGCATGTGTGATCAATTAAAAATGTTTCAAAGGTCATTACAAAATTAAGGGGTGCTGGCGTTTCACTTCTAAAGTGTTTCTAAAGTATAGTTAGTGAAACATTCCTTACTATAATGAGAGTAATAAAATTCCATAACTTATTTGTTATAATAATTGCACATAATTATGGTAATTGGGGAAATGCCAGGGGCTCATTTCTCCATCATTTGTACAGCTATCAGGGTGAAACTTGCAACAATGGTAGAAAGCATTTACCACTGTTAGCCAATCAAGTTTCAGAATGTTTCACTGATCCACAGATTTTGGGTGAATTTTCAAAGTTTTTTTAAACAACATTATAAAAAAACTACAAGAACTATCTCTTAAATTTTCTAGACAATGGCACAAGATAACAGGGGATCACCCCCCCCCCCCCCCACACACACACACCAAAACTTTCAGAAATATTCATACATCTACTGATTTTAGGGAATTTTAAAAGTTTTGACCCAAAAAAAGCCACAACAGCTTTCTTATTGAATGCCTCCAATATAAACCAATATTAACCAATTCTATATTTTCATAGAATCTTAGCATTGGAGGGGACCCCAAGGGCCATCAAGTCCAACTCCCTTCTCCCAGTCAGAAGTGCACCATCAAAACCCTTCTGACAGATGGCCATCCAGCCTTTAAACTAATTAATATGATTCCCCTATTGAGTTGGAAGTAGGGTTGCCACATGAATAAGGGACAGATACCTAAAATAGGGAATTTTTCACAAAAATAACGGACACTTCATACAAACTTGAAAATCATCAATTGATTTTCAAGTTTTTATGAAGTCTCACTTATTTTTGTGAAAAATTCTCTATTTTTAGGTACCTGTCCCTTATTCTTTTATCAAAAAGTGGCAACCCTAGTTGGAAGGACCCCCAAAGGGCCATCCATTTAGGGATTTCTTTCCAACCTAGAGCAGAAATTTACTTACTAGTCAGTCTTCCTCTTTGCATATTCAACAATTTATTGGAAATCTGTCTGGCTGCTGCTACAGAGGGAAAATAGCTCTCCTCTATTCTGATTGGAGATTTCTGATGTGAGCAGAACTCTGGGAAATGTAGTTTAGGGCATGGCTTTTTGAATTCTCTGGCATAGGGCTCCTTACCTTCCCAAACTACATTTCCCAGAGTTCTGTGTTTTTTCAATCTTTTCCCTAGCAAATACTGTTCCCTGATTTTCCCCTCCTAATGGTGGGGAAAATTAATCTAAAGAGGAAAGGCAGCATTTTGGGCTTTTCTTTGCTTCCTTGCACTAAGAATAAAACTGACTTTGGGAGGCTTCCGAGATTAACAAAATGCAAACAAAAAAGTATTGGGTAAGTTTTGATTCCTAAGTTTTTAGACACGGGCCATGACCACCTGTCAGATATTACATCATAAGTACAAATTTAACAAATTTGATATGACTTACTATGGCAAATGAAAAATGCACACCCCTAATATCTGTATGATTTGTATACTATGAGTAATTAAGCTTGGTTGATCAAAAAATGGTTCAAAACTCATTTTGGATGTAGGGGGCACTGGTGGTTCAATTCTAAAGTCACGTCCATTTTTTTAAAAAATCAAAACTTTCTGAAACATCCAAAATATCGTAATTGCTTCCTTAATGGCAGATGCGCATGGAAAAAAAACCAGCGCTGGCATTGGGGAAACTTCAGGGGATTCTCCCTCCCTCATTTTTAGACCAATCCTGGTGAAACGTACTACAATAGTAGAACACATGGACCACTGTTAGCTCACCAAATTTCATAACCCTTGACTTATCCATGGATTTTTGGTGAATTTTATATGCACGAGAGATGTAGTTTCCCAAAGTACTTTAGCAAGCCAGACTCCCCAGTGCATCAATCCCAGGGGACTCTAAAGGGTGGAATGAAGGAAGGAAAGTTTTCAAATTTTGGGGGTATCGGGGCCAGAACAGCCCTGCTAGAGGGAAAAGATGAACCGGCTTCCCGCTGGGAAGTGAATAAGTATAAGTACCAAATTGCTATTGCTACAGAGCAGTCGGTGGCTCCCTGATAAGCGCACGGCACCCAGAACTGGAAGGTCACAAATGTGATCCCTGCCAGGCAAAAATTTTCAAAGTTTTTATAAAAACACATTTTTAAAAATAATAAAGAAAATCTGTTCCTGGTTTGAAAGTGTTATTTCCTGTTTCGTTGGGTTGTCTTTACTTTGAAAATAGTTTTTCTACTCCAGGAACTTTGTTTGTGTGGCACAAACCGTGTTAAATTGGTGGAGAACAGAAATCATTCAGACCCCATCAAGGGACTGTGGTTTCAGTACCACAACTAATGTAATTCCTACACCTATTATAAGTTGATTGTTATGAGAGAAGAGACTTAGTGTGATGAAGTGATGGTCCTGAAGTGATACAATGATTAAAGTTTTGGAATTCCATTGAACTTAATGCTCTGCGCCACTTAACTGAGTCTGAGCCAGTATCAGTGGACAATATTAACTTTTTAACAAACAACCTGACACCTGTTTCTCTGTAGAATACTTTGGAAAGTATGGACATTGAGAACTGCAAGAATAGAGACTGTATGCCAAAGGCAAAACCCAAGCAAATAATGTCAAGATAACAACAATGCCCCAGGACATTGGCAGCAGAGGCTTTTGAGACCTTGGGGAAAACACGTCTTTTGCTACTAAGAGAGGAAAAGGTCAGCCAGATAATCCAGATAAATCTCGAATCATTGTTATCTGCTCTGTAGTTAAGACCATTAAATGCAATTCAGAAGATAAACTGTTTCCATTTCAAAAACATTGCCATCCCAGCAGTGAATGATAGGCCAAAGCGATCTTCACATGTTCAAGGATGTGCTCTTAAGGCCTCAAATGGCACTTCTGGTGCAATGAATCCAGTGACCTTTTCAAATGCCTGCTAGTCTCTTATACTTTGTTAGGCAACTGAAGGGACCTTTGGAGGATGACAGGAAGTGAATGGGATGGTTATGGACATTTTGTAAAATCTTATACATGCATTTTATCTATAATACTTAAATGCTGTTCAGTCTGAGGGTGTCTTCATTGATCTGAGATGGGGAAACCATTCAGGTGAATAATAACTTTAGCAGAAGCTGGGTTTTTCCTAACATCTTCATTTATTGCATGAATGCATCTTTCTATTAAACTCTCCTATCTTCACTTTTCACAGAACACTGAATATCATATACCACCTTAAAGTTTGTATTTTGGGGACTGACTTCAGCTAATTATTATCAGCCAATATAGACTGATTGGATTCCTATGTATCAAAGGCAGTCGTTCAAATTAACATTTTATATGATATTTCATTATATTCAATTAATGGTCATGGCATAAAAAGAAAAGGTGGAAAAAGGAAAACATTGTAGCAACCTGCAGTGGCCTATGGGTAACTGTTCCTGCTCTGAACAAGCTGCAGTCTGCATAAACATAAACTTTTTTTTTCTGTTCAGCAACATGTGGTATATTTTTCAGTTCCACTGCCCATTAATCTTTATGGATTATTCTAAATTCCTATACAGATGAAGTGAATGCTGGTGAGGTTGTCTACGTTCTAAACTTTGCAAATCCAGAGTACTGAATTCTCACAGAGGGTTTATGTGCTTACAAGTTATATGGGTATAGTTTTTATGCAGGTGGAAGCATGATGGCAAAGTGTGAAGATAAGATGTATCATGTCTAGTCTTTCAAACATTTGCAGAAACAAATATTGATTTATTCTTTTTTTTTTAAAAAAAAAAGAGCTTGCTTGAGCAGATTACTTCTAAATTCACTTTGGTAAAAATAGACACCATAACCCCCAAATTACTGTGGAGCACGTAAGACCAAATTCCCAGGGAAAAATTATTTTCTCACTCCTATTTGTTTTAAAATGTTTTGCTAGCAGCAAGCATGATTTTTGAGGTGAGTTGCAAAACTGCTGGACAGATTTTATAGGAAGCAAATGCAGGGGCTCAACCCAAATCAGGAATATATTTGACATTATTTATTTATTTATTTATTACTTCAATTTTATATACCGCTCCATCCCAATAGGCTGGGGCAGTTTACATAAGGCAACATTAACAATAAAATATACTAAAAAGCAATAAAAACAATGCTAAAGCCAACAATAAAACAATCTCCCCTAGTACACCTAGTTACATTGGGTCAGTTTAGATTGAAAGCCTGCCGAAATAAAGTTGTTTTGCAGGCTCTTCGGAATGCAGGCAACTCTCTAAGGGCCCGGACCTTATCTGGCAGGGCATTCCAAGGGGTCAGGGCTGCCACTGAAAAGGCTCCCTGTCTGGTAGAGGACAGGTGATAATTACGATCAGAAGGGACTTCCAATAAGTTATGTTCTTTATGTTTGCATGGCTGCTTTTTTCTTCCACCAAAATGCAGTCTTTTAAAATACATTTAAGCTTCTGAAGGAGCTGGTGGAGGTGACGGCTGACAGGGAGCTCTGGCGTGTCATGGTCCATGAGGTCACGAAGAATCGGAAGCGGCTGAACGAATGAACAACAACAACAAGCTTCTTTAGATCTGCAATTTGATCTTTAAATAATCTTAAAAAACTGGTCTGTAATCTAATGTACACAGTTTAGATTTTAAATAAATAAATAATTGTTCATTGCCTTGGGATCCTTTATAGACTGGAAGGTGATACGGAGAATCTTTAAATAACTAAATAATTAAACAATATACTTTGGAGTAAATACGTACCTGCAACCTACTCCTCACCTATCTGTTCTGTGATAAATGAAAAAGGACCTATCCAAGTGCTGAACTCTATTTTAAAAGAGGGTTCACTATCACCACACCATCATTCACCTCGGTGTCAGACTACTATTTCATGCCATATACAAACTATTTCATGCCATATACAAAAATAGGAAAACAAATCTGTGTATAAAAACACATGCAGCATCCCACCTGTCATTTCTCTCCAAGATAAAATGGAAGCAATTTGTGAGCTTTCCTTGGCTCTTATCAACTAACTCCAAATGCATTTAACATTAGAATAGTCTATCCCATGTGTTACCAGCTTGTCCATAAAAATATTATTAGTACCTTGTTAAAATCCTTAGTGAAATAAAGATTCACGTGTCCCCCTGATCCAGGAAGCTTGTGGCTCTACTTAAAAAGAGAGATTAGTTCTAAAGTTAATTTTAGGATTTAGGTTAATTTTTGAGAAAGCAATATTGACCCTTGGTCAACACCACATTCTGAATGTTCAAATGTGATGTTTAATGATCAGCTCTAGAACCTTTCCTGATACCAACATCAAGCTGATCAGTCTCTAAGTTGCCTAAATAGCCCTCTCCCCTTCGAAGATGAAGATATTTGCCTTCTTGTCATCTTCATATGTGCTCAAAAATTCTCAGATAATGTATGCAGAAGTTTCAGAAATTACACCTTTGAATGTATTTTATATGGCTCTGGCAAAATTGAAAACAGTTAGATTTTCCCACACCTCTTCACTAATGGTTGGCTGAAACCCCTTCTCCATCCATGTCACTGCTTCTTTTTTTTAGCAAAACTGAGTTCACATGTTTTGCCTGAGCTCTGTTATGAATGTTGAGGCTATAATATGGTAGACAGGAAGAGAGTGTTGCCTGAATTTTATTGTTATTCCTAACTAGAGTAGACCCTTTAAATCACTAGAATTTAACTACATGTTGATTCACCCATTGTTTCACGGGGTATCAGTGTGTATGTCATTCAGATGTGGGTGTTTGTTTGTTAAAGTAAATTTAAAGTAGTGATTTAAGTTCATTTTGGCAATCAGGAAAATAAAGATGTTCTCATTCAAGCTTGGACTTATCTTTGTGGGAATTCGAATGGTGCAGTTGTGCCACACCCATATTCAGTAGTCTGCTGTTGTCACATTGCTTTGTAGCTGAGCCAGCCCAATGCCTGATGCACATTGATACCAGATGCACTACAGGATTGATATCATCCTGGCTAGAATCTCATTATGCATATTCACTGTTCAGGTAAAGGGTTTCTTAGCACCTCTGCTACATAGCTCAATGTACATAAAGGCACACAATGTAACAGGTAATATAAGCTTCAAGCAAATAACTATAACTAATTATTTTAAAAATAACTGTAGAATTGCTTAATCCTCTGAAATCAGCCAAAATAGTTCTAGTATAATTATTATAGGGAAAATAATCATATATTTTAGTTTGTGCTTCCAGTTGTTCTGTTTGCCTTTTCTCAGATCTCCCCTCTAGCTAGCCTTGGGGCTATATGCCAAAGTCCATACTCCAGCATTTAAGAACAGATGAAGACCAGCTGAGAAACAGCTGGGTATTCTGGGAACAATCCCCACTAACATTAATTATCACTCTCAGTCCAGATACCTGGCTAAGATTATTTCTACTGTGATGAATTACTATGACTTCCAGATGACTTATGGGGTCTTTGGTCTTTTGCCACCACCTTAACAATTGGATTCCAGGCAGTATTCTGTCTCTAGTACTCTCAGACAATTAAATGAGCTAGAATCCCAGGACCGTGTAAAAAAAAGCCTGAGGATTTTTTGCCTGTTGTTTCTTTTACTTCTTTTTAAAAGCACATAATGGGATGAACTCACCTTTTAATGTTCTGATGTACAGTAATGGATTTGGATTGACATCATTAATTAAAACTGTATACAGCCATTTAAATTATATAGACATTTAGGTCATCTAGATTCCAAAAATGTTCCTATATAATTTGTGACATTGACAAACAAGAATAGTCACTGAAAGTCAATTCATCACCTGCGAAGAACACAATACAACATGATCCAAGTGATGCAGAAATTATTTATAAATTGCAGAAGTGCCCAAATTGATAAAAATGATTAAAAAAAACCCCTCCATTTCATTGCCCCGTTCCTTTATTTTTCACCCTCTCCCCTCTCTCCTTTCACTTGCCAGGTGGCACAGACTCTCCTTCTGTTTCCCTCTCTTTTAAATGAGGACTTTGGAGCCCTACAGAGAGACGCAAACATGGAGGTGCCATATATATATATATCCCAAATCTGTCCTCAGTTTCACCTGTCTGGGTTAGAAAAGATTTGGGAAATTTGTCACTTAGTGACTGGAAATGGAATTACAAATAACAGATAGTTTTAATTTCCAAAATTAAATGAACCATTTTTTTTTAAAATAACCTCAATATGCAATTAACTTACCATATACTGTATGGTCATGTACAAACTGACCTTGGCATAAACTGAGGTCAGGCTTGGAAGTAAAAAAATATGGAGTTTGATATGATCCATGGATGATTGTGGGTCTCTTTGCACAGATGGGAAAATGGCAATGCTTCCTCAAGGGACCAAGCACTCCTGGATGCCATTGCCATCATATACCCACCCAGTCACTCAAAAAGACCTTTTGCCTCTCTACTCAGAAAATGGATGCCTTTCCAAATGAGCTTTTTTGTTCCAGGTCCAAAAGGACAAACATTTTCTGACCATTGGCCAACATGGGCATCTTTCCCAGGCTCCCTTTCCTCTCAGTTTTAGGGCTAGAGAGTGAAAATAACCACCCATGGAGGGCACATCTACCACTCTTAGCCCACCAAGTTTAATAACATTTGAGTCCTCCCCCATTTTTAAGGATTTTTTTTCTATAAATAAAATCTTCTTAAAACATTCCCTCTTTTTCCCTGCTTGTCCTGCCCTCTAACTTCTCCAGGAGCAGTAGCAGGAGGGAAGCAGGGCAAGGAGGGCACCATTCCTTCCTTTCAAATGTCAAAGATGCTCCACACACCACCACAGAGCCCAGTGTCCACCCCTACTATTTCACTCCTTCTTTAGCTTGTGGCCATGGGGGCAAATTACCTCATTTTTGGCAATGGCATGGTTTGTCCTTATAGCCTTCATTACTGGATTAAAAGCATCAGAGTTACTTATGATAACACTATTTCTGTGATGTTTTCCCCTCCATCCACAGAAGGGAATTGAGGTTAGAGATAGGGCTTAAAATACCAGTGTTTCTGTCATGCTTTCCCCTCCATCTGCAGAGTGGGAGAGGCGAGGCAGGTAGCAGGCGAGGCTGATAGTGTTCTTATTGTCCTATTGGCCCAAGTGGCAGTGCTCAGAGGTAAATAAATAGCATATGGCAATGATCAGCAGGCCCCCATGGCCAGAAAATAAGCCAAATAGACTTTAGTTTTTGGGCCTATTTTCATACCATAGAGGGCGTTACCATTTCATGCACAACAAATGAAACAAAAAGAACAAAACAACAAATGACACAAAATAAACACAGCAGATATCACTAATATTTAGCAAACCTGTTGTAATCTCAGCCTTTATATGCTGCATGGACAAATGGACAAATCTATGTTGCCATAGATAGGGAAAATGGACACATTAATACATAGTCCATACATTGTCTTCCATACAGCCAGCATCTCTGATCATAGGGGAAGGAGGTTTAGAATGTGGAGTCAACAAAGTGCTTGAAGAAGTTAACCTTCTTTAGAATACAGCTCCCAGAATCCCCCAGCTGGTAATTTTTCTAAGCAGTGGGTCAGCTCCACCCAGCATATGACAGACTGTTTCTACTATGCAATCTTCAGTCCTGCATAGCATAACTGAATATGCTTGAATTTCACCTGATATACCATAAGTGTAGGAAACCAACTGAGTAAGTCAAAGGTATGCAGTGGACTAAATTATAAGGTTAACATATCTGACCCTACCAAAGAAAACAATCTTTTGTTTGCTTTTATATTTTATTTTATCACTGAATGTAGATGTGGAAAGCAAACAAGCCTTTTCCAGCTCTGACATTATGGGGCAATGCATTTGACTTCAAGAGCAAAACCATGTTGGTTCAAATTAATCATAAACACCGTTTAAAATTAAAACAACCATCTCTCCGCTATAGCTGTTTTCTTCTGCTTCTGGTATTGCTATTAGTACAGGTGTGTAGGGTCTGGAAAATTTAATTTCCAGTCCACAGTGAACCATAAAACATACTGGATGACCTCGGGTTAGTCTCAAAATGATCTACCTCATGGGGCAAATAGGGAATGAAACAGGGCAGAGGAGAGCTCTGTATACTATCTTGAGCTCATGGGAAGATATAAATGTAACTAGCTATCTATAAAAATAATAGTTGCTTACAATTTTTCAAGGTTATTAGCCTGTCCACCATGTGGGATAGAATCATATCATGGGGTTGTTTTTTGGGGAGGGGGGTTGCAGGTGTATGCTTCCTAGTACTATGAAAAAGAATTTGAAAACAGTGAAGCTGTCAGTCTATTACTTCACAATGCTGATTAATGTCTGACAATTTTTTTCTTTTAAAAAACCCTCAAAATTGAAGGCATTCTGGTGTTATTGCAAAATAAATATGTTTTGAGGGTGTATTGCTCATTATGTTTAAAATCCACCAAGAGCTATGCTGTAGAAATAAAATGGGTTTTTAAAAACTAACTTTTATTTTAATATTGACCTTCTTAAAATGAGTAGGATGGAATCACTTTTCAGTGACATTCACAACAATGATGTCCTTGCATGTACTATCATGTCTAGACATATTATTTGTTTGCATTTATGATTTTACCTATTACTGTCAAGTATCTGCTTCAGAAATGTAACCAACAAGATGGATGATGGAGCAGTATTCATTTTACCTGTGTGTGTGCTCATGCCACTTTTCTGTTTTCTATTACTTCTGTTTTAATTGGGCTCCTCCAAGTGACCTCAAAATGACATTTACCTCATATAGAATGACACATATCATAGTTCTACACAAATGATAAAATGTACATATATGAAGCAAAAGATTTGAGATAATACTTGCTGTCTTTGACTTTTGTACATTCATCCACTGAATTTGGGAGTAAGCACTGAACACAATTCTGATTCTTGTTCCACATATTGATAGCTACTCTATTCAAACATTCCATTTGTCATCATCATCATAGGCTATCACTCATGTCCAGCCATGATTACCTTCCAAGTGTAGGGTCTTGATGGTGGGTCCCTAAGTGACTGTAGAGACCTATTCTTGATCTGCATGTTATTTCACAGTGAGGACATCAGTTTCCAAATGGAAGGCGGTGCTGACAAGTGTTCACTTGATGTGAGATTCTCTTGACATGTTTCTCTCTTTTGCCCTCCATCTGTGCCTTTTCGAATTCCACGGAACTGTTGGGAACAGGTGATCTCCAGTTAGAATGCTCGAGGACTTGGGATTTCCAGTTCTCAATTATTATGCCACAGTTTTTAAGGTAGCTTTAAGACTATTTTGCTGTCCATCAACATTCTGTTTTCCATTCTTGACTTGAGAGTATAGTAACTGCTTTGAGAGATAGTGTTCACTGTTCAGGCATTCGGACAGTCCAGCAGAGTTGATGACAGAGGATCATTGCTTCAATGCTGGAGTTCTCTGCTTCTTCCAGAATACTGACATTTGTCTGCCTGTCTTTCCTTGACATTTGCAGGATTTTTCTGAGGCAACACTGATGGAATCATTCCAGAAGTTGAGTTTGATGTCTGTAGACAGTCCATGTTTCACAGCTGTATAAAAGGTTGGGAAAACAATAGCTTTATAAACAAGCATCTTGATATCCCCACAAATCCTCAAACGTTCTCTGCTTCAATAAAAAAAAATACTGCACCCACAGAGCTCAGTGTTGTATTTTGTTAATGTTGACTTTTCTGGAGAGGTGGCTGCCAAGATAGCAGAAGTGGTTAACATTTTCTAACATTACTTTATTAAGTTGTATTTTTGACATTGCAGGGGGATTGGTTGATGCCTGTTGAAAGAACATGCCAGTTTTCTCAATGTTCAGTGAAAGGCCAAGCTTTTTGTATGCTTCTGCAAAAAGTGGCTTATATGGCTTATTCCATTTGTGGCATGAAGTAACATGTGAAGTAGGAGAGAGATTATGAACATGCTATAGTTCCACTTCCATTTTCATCACCCTCTAAATGATAAGCATTACATCATCAAGAGTAGGGAATTGCCTCTGGAATCCATTCATATGCATGCAATCGATCAATTGTGTATCTGATTACTTGTACATCTCAAACATTTCCCCTATAAAGTTGGCTAAAATCACATGAAATTAGCCAAAACATAATAGTTTTTTTAAGGCCATCATGTTGAATACCATCGAAAAGAAATTCTTTCCCCCTCATTTTAATGAAGCTATCCTATTCCCACATTCTTTTTGTTCTCTGGCTGGCTTCTTTAAAATGTTGACAAAAAACTGAGGTGGATTCACCACTCTACTGATTTTGAATTTACAACTATGTAGTAGGAAGCTTTTTCTAGAAGTTTGCTGTATGGTTTAGAACAGTGGTTCCCAAACTTTTTGGCCTACCGCCCCCATTCCAGAAAATTTTTTACTCACCGCCCCCCTAGAAATTAATTTTTTTTTAAAAAAATGTAATAGCAATTAAACAGAAAGATATATGTATTAATGCAGTGGTTCTCAGCCTTTCTAATGCCGTAACCCCTAAATAAGGTTCCTCATGTTGTGGTGACCCCATCCATATTTTCGTTGCTACTTCATAAATAATTTTGCTACACTTATGAATTCTAATGCAAATATCTAATATGCAGGATGTATTTTCATTGTTACAAAGTGAACATAATTAAAGCATAGTGATTAATCACAAAACCAATATATTTGGGGGAGTATGGACAACGGATGATGGGATTTGCAGTACCTTCAACCAATTCAGCTCTGACTTCCACAGCCGAGACCCCATGAATTACAGACCTGGACCAAACTTGGCACACAGAACCCCCATGACCAACATAAAATACTGGAGGGGTTTGGGAGGAATTGACAGTGATTTAGGGGAGATGTAGTTTACCTACATTTGGAGTGCACTCTGAACCCAAACAATCCTGGATCTGGACCAAATTTGGCACAAATACTCAATATGCCCAAATTTGAATACTGGTGGGGTTGAGGGGGATTGATTTTGTCATTTGGGAGTTGTAGCTGCTAGGATTTATAGTTCACCTATAATCAAAGAGCATTTTGAACTTCCAACAGCAATGGAATTGAACTAAACTTGAGCAATAGAGAATACTGGACCTTGGAAATTGGGAGCTGCTTGCATTTTCCTTTGTGACATAGCCATCTCCCAGGAGGTGCCTGCAAACACCGCAGCGACTCAGGGGGCGTTTGCAGATGCGGAGGCTTTCCTTTTCCGCTGGACCAACTACCAGGCACACACTTGCAAGCACATGACTGTCTCAGCCTGCCAGTTGGAATCCCTGGGCAGGCGTTGCTTGGAAACTGCAGCACACATGCCCTTCCTCTCCACACTTCCATGCTTGCAAGTTGGAACCTTGCCACCACCTCTTACAGGGCTTCAGTGCCCCCCAAATTCTCCCGAGCTTCCCCCCGCCCCCTTGGATCACCTCACCACCCATTAGGGGGCAATACCGCCCACTTTGGGAACCACGGGTTTAGAATCATATGGAGAGGATGAGGGAATAAAAAAGGACTTTTTACTGCAGACAGTCTCTACAGGATAATGAGAGCAATGTCTAAGAGGAGGATTAGTGTATTTGTCTTCACATCTCTCTTTACTAACATGAGAATCCACAGATAGAAAGCCTGAATAGACATATTTCTACATTATATTGTCATTCATGGAGAGCTAATGTCAACATCAGTGTGTATATTACTGAATATTATATTATTAAACTTCTTGGAGCATCTCTCACCACACCAGCTGCTGATATACTGGTACATAAAAACAGTAATTTCTATCTGATTTATGAAACTGAGAAGAAAGTGCTTGATTTTATAGGCTTTTCTCTTAACATCCACATCCTAATACGATGCTTGATAGGTCAGTAACATACATTTCAATTACAAAGGGGTCATTTTGGACAGTATGTTGAGGGACAAACATGTTCACCTTGAGAAATCTGTGTTTTTAATTTAAGAATTAATGCAACCATGAATTATATGTTGAATTATATAAGAACTGTGTTGACCACACACAAAAAAAACTTATAGGTAAAAGGCTTAATAAAGTACTCTGTTGCTACCCAATGTAGCATTAGGCATCCTGTGAAACTTTATAAAAAAAGTACTCTTGAGAAAGAATAATGAAATATATAAATATTATCCTATATTGCATTCAACTTAAAGTTTTATTTCTTGCCTATTCCAAGTCACGGTGACTAGACTGATGACCAACATAAAATCCAGGTGCTTCCTGAGATTCTTGCTTTCATTCTCAGGAAGACTTTCATTATTCCTCTCAAATATAACAATGGTCTCCTGCTGTTTTATTTTATATTCAAGGGCAAAATGGATGGATGGCATCCTTGAAGTGACTAGCTTTACCTTGAAGGAACTGGGAGTGGCCACAGCCCATAGGGAACTGTGGTGTGGGCTGGTCCATGAGGTCACAAAGAGTCGGAAGTGACTGTATGAATAAACAACAAGTACAAACTTTGAGACTGCAATGGACTTAAGCTCCATTGAGATGAATGAAACTTGGTCACATTTAAGTGAATTTAGGGGGGTTGGTATAAAAAGTATTACATTAAAAGCAATGCTTTTGGTTTGGAAAGATTAGCCGTTTACAGGAAACATTGCCAAGGGGATGCCCGGCTGTGTCCCCCAATTCTGAAGTGATTTTGATTGGACTCTGGTGAATTTGCAATTATTACTAAAGTATCCATTGACTTAAAATAACATTCATGGATAATATGTGAATTAATCTTGAAATGCAAATTTACATATTTCCTGATAAATATGCCCGCCCACAAGCAAGGACATTCAGAAAATAAATCTCATTGAGTATGAATGAGAAATAACACTTTATGGTGTTTTACCATACTGCTGGTCAACAGAGGCCCCATCTACACTGCCATTTTAAATCCACATTATCTGCTTTGAGCTGGATTATATGACAGTGTAGACTGGGATAATCCAGTTCAAAACAGATAGTGTGGATTTACTTCGTTGATAACTTCAATTTTCTGACAGTGTAGAAACGACCAGAGTTTTAAGATACATGATCAAGATTTGGTAAGTTATATCTGTCAGGAATAAGTAACAAATCCTTTGCCATTTGAATGTTGAAATACATGATATTTAACATAATTTGCATAACTGAAGTTTGCAGAAGAGATTAAAAAAACCACACACATTGTCTAATCTTTCCCTTCATAGATACAAATATTAGACTCCCTTTATATTATTGAAAATAAAAAGCAAAATGTGTATAAACTCTTAAAAGTTTTCAAACCATCTGTGTTGCATAAAAACAATAATTCTTCATGTAACACTGAAGTTTTTGTTTGCTTGCTTGTTTTAACCAATGAATTAGTAAGTTGGTTCTGCAGTATGAGGCTGACTAAAATGATCTATGTTATCCCGAGGCAAGAACCATTTTGAACAGCCGGATAATCCCCAAAGCAGAGTTAATCAATTGGAAACCAGCCATTTTTGTGTCTGCTGAATGGTAATATGGGTTTAATTAAGACAAATATCTAGTTCTGCTGGGGGGTGGGATGAGATTCCTGATGAGATTTGCTAGAGGAGCAAAATATTGACAGTGACTATTACATATGCTTTCTGGACAATTACTTTCATGTGTATTCTTCATATGAACCCTTCCAAAATGTATGGTGGCTTCCACATAAGCATTATATTTTATCACTAAGTTTTGAAAGGATTATACAGAAAGAATAGGCTTGGCTGGATTTCTTCCTAGAACTAAGAATTTTTAGCATTTCTAATTAGTCTCAGCTAAACATAGTATGAGCTTATCACTAGAATGTCATAAATGCACCCGACCTTCATGCATCTGTGACTTTGCCAATTATTTACTGTCCCATATGTATTTAATTCACAGATATAAAGGCATGAAAATTTCTCTCTGTTTTAATTAACACTGAGAAAACAAGACATTCTACACAAAAACAGTGTGGGAAACACTTCAAAATCACAGTCATTTGTCATTCTAAAATATGCCAGCTATAGAAGAGTCAAGACACAACTTTCCTTTTCCTTTTTTAACATTGCTACAGAGAGAAAATATCCAGCAAGAGTTTCTAATCATTAGGGCTCACGAAACTTCCAAATTCACAAGCACAGTTAGTCATAATAATCACATTGTCACTATAGATATCTACCACTTTGATGACTTGTTTTCCATTCATCTGCTCATTTCACCATTGTAATTTATATCTTAAAGCATATTTGCTAGCATGGTCTGCTCTTTTGATTGTGTTATTTTTACCTCTTCTCAGTGCAGTTTCTCTCTCTATCGACTCAGTAGCATCATGTTTTAGTCTTGTTTTTGAAAACTTAACAAGACTTGAGTTCTGATTTTCAATCGTATTTATTTTTTGACAGTGCTCTGGTCCCCAACCTCTCAAATAAGTGAGAAATGCATATACTCCATAATCCTTATTAATGTAGGTCAAGATCCTGCATGTAGCTGGTAGAACATAATGCTCAATCACTACAGTTCTTCTGGGTTACCTTCTGATCCTTCAGAAGGAAGCAGTTACACTGGGAAAACATGCTCCCACTGCCATTAAGAACTCATCTATTCTGCCACATAATGCAGTTTGAAATTACATTATATGGTCAGTGTAGTCTCATACAACACAGTTTAACTGCACTGAACTACCTTGTATGAGTCTACACTACATTATAACTGTAGCTGGGGCTTGAGTAGGGAGGACAGAGGCATCCACGTGGGGACTAGTGGCAATTTTGAAAAATAAGTAAAACCATTAAATTGCTCTATCAAGTTTCCAATATCCTTTTTTCGGACTCGATTTTAGTGCCCTCCCAGTTCCAGCACATGGCTGGTAATAGTATGTTAATTAGTATGTGCTCTCAAGCAGGTGTTTAGAGTTCTAGATTACTTGAATCACTCTGTTGGATATATGACAAAATATAGTGTTCTGTCATAGTTTACTATACTGAATTGATAAGGTGACTGGCTGCATTAACATTAATTTTGAAAGCAAGCAAACCTGTCAAAGAAATTAGCTTTTCTTTGATCAAACACAGGGAATATTTTTTAATTCTGTAAGTAACGATCAAATATTGCCTCCAGATTTTCCCAGTATTACTTCATTCTGTAATATCTCAAATGTACCTCTTTTTATACTGGAAAATGCGTAATCAAAAGATCACAGATGTCATAACATGGGTTTCTCTACAGCAGGCTGACTATGCAGCCAAACAGCCTAATATGACACTCTGAACAAGCCATTCTCATGAGAATAAACAGAAAAGTTGACTTAAGTCAGTTGTCATAGAGGCCAATCATATTGGCCTCTCCATACTTAAAAACAGCTAAGTCTTATTCATGGTCATACTGTTGTAAAAAGAAGGGGTGTCATAAGGTCTAGCTATCTGCCAGCTTTCCGAATTACTACACAAATCCCCAAGCATTTGAGTGTTTTATCTCAAAGGACAGCTTTCTGGCATGTGCAGCAAAGAGAAAATTGAAGGGGTCTCAAAGGTCACAGCAAAAATGAATGAATATTTTAATATTCATAAACAAAAGTTAAGATGAAAAGAGAATAAACTGAGTGCTGTAATATGATACCATGCAATATTAAAGTGCACAAAAACAGACAGAAGCCATACATAGTGTAATGTTAGCAGAGAAAATTGCACTAGGAGAGTTCTGTTGATTTTCTTTTCCAAGATCCGTAGATTTCTGACATCGGTTCAAAGCATTGTACAATTGATGTTTAGACTTTATAGCATGAAACCTATATTCCATGATAGTCACATTATTATCTATAGTGGGTACATATCACTGTGATCACCCTCACTGTTGCACTACACTCCATTCCCACAATGGTGCCAATCTGCCAGTCCATGGTGACACATTTATACTTCAATGTAAATCCATACTGTAACTTTGGCCTTCCATAATTCTGTGGCTACATATAAAAATATTAAAGCAATTTTGTTATCATAAAAACCCCCCAATATAACCCAAAAAATCTGTCTCAGGAATAGTGTGTGGGTCGGGGAGGGGGGAGCTCTCATGTGCTGGCATAACTTTAGTGCTGGAACATGTTATCTTATGGTGAATTTGTCCTGTGGTATTTTATGCTTAGTCATATGCTGCTTGATTTATGATTTGGTTTATGTATGTAAGGCATTGAATTTTGCCATTATTTTTTGTAAAGTGCTTTGAGTTTCCCTAGGGGTGAAAAAAGCAGTATATAAATTCTGTAAGTAAATAAATAAATAATAAAATGTTATGATGGGCAGCTGTTGATGTGTTTTGCTCATCAAAAGCACAAGACAGGTTAACCACAGGAAGGAGGCAGGCCAGAACTGGGATGTCCACCAAAGTGACTGACCTGCTTCCATGTAGGTTTGCCTCCTATGTATGGCAAAGTAATGTAATACTGTAACAGATTACCATACCCCCACAAGGCAGGCTGCTCGTGCAGACGCAGTAGAAGGAGGAGACAGACAACAGGATTTCTCAGAAAGCTCAGTTTACTTTGTTTCCACAGCTGCGGGTCCGTCCCGGCACAACATGGTGCATCAAGGGGGCGGCCCCTCCCTCTTGTGAGGCACATATTTATACAAGCATCAGGGTCAGTTTAAGCACCGCCTCATTCATTCATTTCACTGGCTAACACTTATGGTGTGCTTCTGATTCTAACCAATTAACAATGCATTAGGTAATCTAATAGTCCATTGGCTAACAGACATTGCACAGTTTATTTTCCTGACTAGTTATTAAAGCTTTGTCTATGTGCGTAGAATGTCCCTATATTGTTACTTTTCTGATAAGCTTTCCCACGGACCAGCCAAGTGGGTGTTTCATTAGGTTAACACATGTGATGTCTCCTAGACCAATCACTGTCTAGTAAACAAAGGAGCACATGGTGTTTCTCTAAACCAATTGTAATGCACCAGGACAACCAATGGGGTGGCGTCCCTTCTAAACCAATCACTGCTGTTCTCTAGCATGCTTGCTAACTCTGCCTCCTTCTCTGCCTATGCCTATGCTTGGGTAGCATTTTCTCCTGACGTTTCTTCTGCAACTCAATGAGTCTCCTTCAATACAATATTATTATAATAATACAATATTTTAATTATATATTTTATTTTACATGTAATATTACTAATAATATTACAGTGTAATGATATATTACAATACAGTAATTTATAATACTGATATTGTGCTATACTAACAATATAATATTGTGTGTGCGCGTGTGCGTGTGTGTATCTTGTAAGCCACTCTGAGTCCCTTTCAGGGTGAGAAGGGCAGCATATAAATGCCATAAATAAATAAATAAATAAGTCCTTCGAGTATGTGTTTTAATTACACTGATATTGAGGAAGATAATGATATTGAGGAAGATACTTGTCCAAATGCATCTGCCTCTACATCCCACCTCGCACCTTAAGATCATCCGAGGAGGCCCTGCTCTCGCTTCCACCAGCATCTCAAATGCGGCTGGTGGGGACGAGAGACAGGGCCTTCTCAGTTGTGGCCCTCACCTGTAGAATGCACTGCCAAGCAAAATACGATGTAGCAGCAAATTGGGAGTTATGGAACTCCAAGTGGCAAGTTACCTCTTACCAAAACGGCGGCATGGACGTGCGGGCGCAGGGATGAGAAAACACGCAACAACTTCACTGCTCAACATGAAATCAAAGATTTATTGCTTAACACCAGCTGGTGGGGTTGCCCACAGAACGTGCTGCGATAAGGGGCAAATGGCCCCGGTCATCCTTAACACAAAGCATATATACCCTTCATGGCGGCATCCACAAAAGCCCGCCCTCCTTCATGAACATTTCACAAACATCATTGGCTGGTGTTACAGAACATTTCATTAATCCAATTAAACATAACATTTTCATTAGCATCATTAGCATCATCTCATTATCAGGCTTCTATTCGTTTAGCATTATTGCGCAGCAAGAAATCATTTTCCCATGTATGTTATCAGCTCTGGCCAGTGGCCTTGCTTTGCTTTGCAACAAATCTACAGAAACTTTTCCTGGGCGTCTGCCAGGGAGAAGCTCTGTACCTGTCATGCGGAACATTTGCTTCTGCCTCTTTCTCTGCCAGCAAAGGAGGGGGCAGACCCTCTGCTCATGCGCAGTTCTTACACATTTAGCACTAAGGTAAACAAACCTCATGCTTTGCACTGTTTAGACCAATCTGAGCCTACGTTATCTTACGCTAGGCACGGGGTGTACTTTAGCAAATCACAACATTGGCCAGAAGCACCAATCACAGTGTTACATTCACGGAGCCTGTGCCTGCCTGATTCTTGGCACAGAAACCCACTTTTCTAAGCTCTACATGTGTGCAGCATCACTCTCTGACTGTACTCCTGTTGGAAAAGTACCAAAACCGCTTTACCACCAGCATCTCAAATGCGGCTGGTGGGGACGAGAGACAGGGCCTTCTCGGTTGTGGCCCTCACCTGTAGAATGCACTGCCAAGAAAATACGATCAACCCCATCTCTCCTAGCATTCAGGAGAAAGGTAAAATCTTGGTTGTGGGAGCAGACCTTTGCACAATGACATAGCAGCACTTTAACTGGAACAGACTGGCTTGACGACAGAGAAGAGAACACGGTTTTACTGCTCTAGCAACTGGATGTGTGGATTGAATATTGTTTTTAATGCTATTTTAATTGATTTTGTTTTAAATTAATTGCTATTGTTTTAATTTTGTATGTTTTATGGCTATTTTGTGTATTATTTAGGCATCGAATTGCTGCCTGTGTTAGCCGCTCTGAGGGGGGTTGAGAAGGGTGGGGTAGAAATACCGTAAATAAAAAATAGTGTTGCTAACCTGCCATTATTCCATTATTGTGAGGCACCATGAAGAAGTCACACACAGACAATATAAATGTCATTAGGAATGGAACATAGTAAAGAAAAAGAAGTTATGAATTCTAGCATGTGTAAACACATCTGCTAGCAGACTGTTGCCAAAAGAAATATGAATATTGTTAGAGCTACATGGAACTTCACTTGGGAGGATTCCCATTCACAAAATGGAACTTTCCTGCTTAATCTGCTCCTCCTCCTAAAGGGCCCTTTAACGCTGCAGAATTATAGCACTTGGATTCATTTCAACTGCCATGGTGAATTCCTATGGAATTCTGGGATTGTACTCTAGTACACTCTCACCAGACTATGAACCACAGGATTCCATGGGATTTAACTGTAGCTGTTAAAGTACTATCAAAGTGTAATAATTGTGCAATGTGAAAGGAACCCATAAGAATTCTCTTCTCAATCGCTTCTCTAGACCAGTGATTTTCAACCTGTGTGCCACGGAACACTAGTGTGCTGTGAGAGATTATCAGGTGTGCCATGGGAAATTATTTTCGAACTTCATTCATATATAAACTATAAGGCACATCTGTCCCTTTAAGAAATGGAACTATAGCACTCTCACGTCACCTAAGAAGTGACGCGAGAGTGCTATGGTCACGCGATCTTGGATTTGCTCAGACGTGGCTAAGTAAACAAAGTTAGTGCTGCAGCTGCACGTCAAATGACAGTGGCAATTTGGGATCACAGCAAGACAAGCGAGTGACAGTGATGGAGAAGTTTTTGAGGAAAAGTTGTTATTTTATTTCCATTCAGTCTTCACAGAATGCCTTGACTGGGTTAGGCACCCGTACAGCTCAGCATCCGTTGCTGGAAATGACATGACTTTAAAGGAGCAAGAGGAACTCATTGAACTGAAACAAGATCGCAGTTTAAAGCTAACATTTGCTGATCTTCCTTTGGACAGTTTTTGATTATTCGGGCCAACAAAGCTATTTTGACATTACTCCCATTTTCAACCACATATCTGTGTGAGAGGAGCTTCTCAAGCTTGACTGCAATAAAAACTATAAACAGAGAGAGACTGACAGCTGTTGAGCAAGAGCTTCGTGTGTGTCTTTCTACCATTCCTGCCAGGATATCTATGTTGTGTTCATCGAAACAGGCCCAGGTTTCACACTGAGTGTATAAATACATTTAAAAACATATTAACTATATGTTTTACTGTGTTAGAGTGTCATTTTGTGTCATTTTGGTTGGTAATGTGCCCCAGGATTTTGTAAATGTAAAAAATGTGCCGCGGCTCAAAAAAGGTTGAAAATCACTGCTCTAGACCACAACAGTACTGTGAAAGAAGAAAACATCTCTTCTGGCAGCCGGTGGAAAGAGGACAATATTGTCCTCCATCTTTTTAGTCTTTTTAATGGTAACTAATAGACTGCATTTAGGAAGTGTTGTACAAGTACTGCTGGTCGATAACTAAAGCCACCACAAGCTATAAAAACAGCCCTTCTGTCTGATCCTTGCATTTTAAAACCAAAAATTAGTTCCTAGTGAAGGAATCACCTAGCTACAAAGCAACAAACTCTTGCAGTAAATAATTCACTTCAAGCTGATTCTATTTCTTCCTTGCTCTGCAGTTTTTTTAGATGAAGTTTGTATGCTAAGTTTATTTACCCACTTCATTAGTTTGTCAACCATGAGCTGTATTTTTAACAAGCAAAGAAAGAAGTAAAACGCATTTGTCGACATAAGTGGAATAAAAAGGAAGACATAAGAGCTCTGTCAAATGAAGGATGAATCTATGCTGTAGAATTAAAGCAGTTTGTCACGTTTTAACTGCTATGGTGCAATGCTATAGAATCCTGGGAGATGTGATTTTATAAGGTTTTTAGCTTCTTCTGCCAAAGTGTGCTGGTGAGTAACCAAACTATAATCCCTAAGATTCGATAACATTGAGCTAGGTCAGTTAGAGTGGTGTTCAATTTCATTAAATCTGTAGTGTAGATGTGCCCTTAGCCCATTTTTATTACATAACATAATTAAAAACTGTTTAATATTTATGCAGCTACTTATGCTATTGAAGTAGGATTCTAGGCTTGGGCTTGGGAAGATATATATGGCACAGAGATGGGAGAAGAAATTGCTCCTTTGTACAAAGTAATTGACCCTAATAAAAGATGCCCCCCACTCCATGGGCTCCATTGTCCTCAGAGATTGTGATTCACCACCAAAAAAATATGAAGGATTACATTTAGAAAGAATCTTTGTCTTCTCAATAAATGTCTTCATGAGAGGAAAAGCCTTTTTCTTAAAGCAGAAGAAACATAAAGCAGCCAGCTAAATACACATTGCTGAATCTTTATTCTCTGTAGTCAAAACTCTGTATATGCCCCATTTAAAAAATTAAGTACTGCTCCCTCTGCTCCTTTTACTTTCTCAGATTTGATATTAGTTTTATTTCATTGGCATTTTGTCTAGTACCTCTATTTTTCTGAAATTATTGTTCTTGCCACAAATCATTGATTTGGAGTGCAACAACTTGGTCCTCTTATGTTTATTATATGATTTCTCACTATTATGGAAAAAAACACTTCTAATGGAAATGGGATGGAGGCGGGGAAGCTTTCTCTAAAATGCAGTTAATGCCTTTATCCATGGCTTGTCATGAAACTATAAACCACATAACCTATTGGGAAAGTACATATTTAAAAAGATTTGTAAAACAAACATTCTTGGGCTTCTGCAACCTTAGTACTGTGAAGCTGAGAAAGTTAGAGCCTTTGCTGAATGCTAAAGAAGGAATGTGTTAAACAGACTCATGATAATAATTTTAAATTTAGCCCTTGTTGTATAGTTGCAGGCCAGTTTTTCTGCTAGTCTCAACATCAACACTGTACAATCAACTTGTCAGAGTTTTTCACTATGTTATTTCTTAAGTAACAATAAGAAAGTGGAAGTAAACATAAGGATCAAGCCCAACTATACTGTAAGCATTAAGAATCAAGCTGCCTGGTTAGCCTTGTGTAATTTACAGCCAGGGTGGAGCAGCTGTAAAGGTACTAAAGTAGCACAACGCTTCTCTATTATTGAGAGTTGGTGTTTTGAAGATGTTTTGTTGATGAAGAATTGCTGCTGGAGAGAAAAGTTGCAAAGATACAGAAGAATAGGAGAACAAGACCAGCGGGAGCCTTTTGCAAGTAAGAAGGTTTCAACTATCTGGAGAAGAGTTTGAGAAAACTCCCGGTCTTCTATTATATTGTAAATATTCATTGTATAAAGTCTTATCTACTACAAAGACATGTGGTGTATGCCTACTCCTTAACCCAGTGTTTCCCAACCTTTTTGAGCCACAGCACATTTTTTACATTTACAAAATCCTGGGGCACACCACCAACCAAAATGACACAAAATGACACTCTAACACAGTAATACATATAGTTAATATTTTAAAATGGATTTATACACTCAGTGTGAAACCTGGGGCTGTTTCGATTAACACAACATAGATATCCTGGCAGGAATGGCAGAAAGACACAAACTTCCCACACAGAACTCCATAACCAAGAGAAAAGGCTATAAGAGTTTGGTGGGTATTGACCTTGAGTTTTGGAGTTGTAGTTCACCTATATCCAGAGAGCACTGTGGACTCAAACAATGTTGGATCAGGGCCAAACTTGGCATGAATACTCAGTATGCCCAAATGTGAACACAGATGGAGTTTGGGAAAAATAGACCTTAACATTTGGGAGTTACAGTTTCTAGGATTTATCGTTAACACACAAACAAAGAGCATCCTGAACTCTTGCAACAATGGAATTGAACCAAACTTGGCATATTGAACTCTCATTACCAACAGAAAGTACTGAAAGGGTTTGCTTGGGAATTGACCTTGAGTTTGGAAGTAAATAATGTTGGATCTGTTTGGGGGAAATAGACCTTGACATTTGGGAGTTACAGTTTCTGGAGGGGGAGGCCTTGAAAGACCAGCAGTCTCCCTCTCACTTAGGTTGCCCCCTCCCTCCCTGCCAGACTTAAAATGTGGTTGTGGGGAGCAGGAGCCTCACTCACTGCCTGCACAGCTCCTCGGGGGTCAGCAGGGCGGCCCGGGCCGGCATCTCGGGGCCGGTGAAGCAGGCAGGAAGGAAGGCGGTGGTGGGCAGGGAGCCGGAGGGAGGCCGAGAGCAGTTTCGTGCACACCGGGGAGGAGGGGTAGGAGGGAGGGGCAGGGCCGGGTGGTCAAAGCAAGCAGGAAGGAAGGCAGCAGCGGTGGGCAGGGAGCCAGAGGGAGGCTGAGAGCGGTTTCGTGCACACTGGGGAGGAGGGAGGGGCGGGGCCAGTGCTGGACTGAACCATCCAGCATTAGGCCCGGGGAGGCAAGAGGAGATCTCTACTTGGGGAAAAGGGAGGCAGGCCTTCCCAATGCATGACAACGGGTGGGGAGGGGGGCGTTTGTAATTTTGTGGCTTTATCGAGGTAGGTTTCTCAGGGGTTTTATACTTCATCACACTAGACTCTCCCCCCTCCCCTCCTGTATGTTCCAATTTCCCACGGCACACCTGATGATCACTCACGGAACACTAGTGTGCCCCGGAACACCAGTTGGGAAACACTGCCTTAACCGGAGGGGGAGAGCTTCTCTGCAAAAGCAGGTTGTTTCTGTTGCTTCATACAGAACCCCATTAATTTCATCATGGCACAACTGCTAACCAAATTTTTTTTATAGTGGTTTATTCTGTTCCACTTTCACTGTCCTATTGTAATATATCTACTTGGATTCATAGGTACCAGCATTAGCTGAGAAACCTTTAAATAGATCAAATAGAAAAAGGGGAGATTGTGGCTGCACATGAATGTGAGGCTTCTAGTACAGAGCCAGGCTAAACATGGGTGCTACCTGAAAAAGTAGCAGATAATCCCACTGTAATAGTGGATTTTCAGATTATCAGTGGTAGATGGTTGGTTTTTGAGTTGTTGGTGTTTGAGATGGAGTAGAAGACAGCACAGCAGTAACCTCAGTTCTTAAGAACTATCCCAAAACAAAATCCAACCAGGATGATAGTTTCTTTCACAACAGATGGAGTGTTTCATACAGCTGGTACTGGATGCAGCCACTATTTGAATAGGATTGGAGGGTGAGGTAGTAAATATCATTAGCATATCCCTAGCACTAAAAGGATTATTTTAGGGCTGTAAAGAGAATTTCAGCTGAGGGTGAGTGGTTTAAATCAATTAATGTATATACGTGTGTGTGTGTGTGTGTACAGAGAGAGAGAGAGAGAGAGAGAGAGAGAGAGAGAGAGAGAGAGAGAGAGAGAGAGAAACAAGTATATAACCGTTTTAAACCAATTAGGAAGGTAGAGGGCTGACTCCACACAGGCTATTGCAACCTGACTGTCATCTCTGGCTTTTTTTAAAACTTGAAACTCTGTTCATCCTAGATAACACATGTGACTTCTGTATTCACAAGGTTTTAGAAGTGTTCTCAAGAGAAAGGAAGTTGTCAGGAATATATATAAAAATATTAAATTTTCACAGAATTCAAAACATTATTTTGTGTAAGTTAATGCAGATAAAAGAGTTTCAGCAACCAAAATGAGTGAGAGTGCATGTGAATGGATTTCCTATCCTTCACTTGATGCAAGGGGCCCATTTGCTCTAATGTCTCTAATGCCTACCAATGCTTATTACCACAGCCTTGACCTGTGTTTTAAAAGTGCAAGATGCTCTTGGGCTTCCCCAAAGTTCTGGATCTCATCCACACTTTGTTGTGGTGTGAATAGTTAGGTCACTTCCTCTGTGGAAGCAGCCATGGCTGTTCACATGATCATCCCACCTTCCCCATACTTGGACAGCCTAGGCACAGGGGATGTCCCTTACCTTCCACCTCTTGCTCTTGCCTATATGATGATCACTGTGCACAAAAACACTGGTGTTTGTCGCTTGTCACATCTTCTGATGCTGGCTGGAATGACAGAGCTACCAGGGAAGGGTGGAAGATGATAAGGGGAGTGATTCCTCCTTTCCCCCTCCCCTCTGTCACTCTGGCCTGTGTCACTGGATGTGATCAACAACTACCACTGACAGTTTCATGCCTGGTGGTCATTGCTAAACTGACAAGAGATGGAAAGTAAGGGTGGTGGTCCTACAGCACTGAACTCCATTCCAGATAATATAGATGGGCACTATGTTGCCCGATACACTGTAACATGAAAATATCTAACTGTTTGGGAGACTGTAAATGTAGAATGATACATAGCAAGATTCGGAAAATTAAATCTACCTTGATATGTAAGAGGTTGGGATTTTTGAAAGTAATTGTGAAGTGTTTTATCACCCCACAAAAAGGAGCTTAGCATAGAGTAAACTTGACAGAAATAATGGGTTGAAATTGTAAGTGGTAGTCCTCATAAAATCTAATTCAAATGTGTCAAAACACTCACTGCTGAATTTATATTAATCTCATCTCCTTCCAATCCTCCACCTTTGCTTTTCCATTTTGTACCTATTTAAAGACTCTTCTTAAATTAAACTGATTTAGGATCAGTGAAGCAAATGTTCTTCTCAATCTAGCATGCTCATTCACTATTTAACTTTCAACAAGTAGTACATTAGCGACTTTGGTGCCATTTCATAGTCAAGCAAGGAAATGATCCTATTAATTTTGAACTTTGTGATTCTAACTTACAGCATCACAAGAGTTTCTAGGATGTATGTACTATTTCGACAATACTCCATTTTAGTCCATGCAGTGTCTTATGTAGTATTTAAGGGTGTATCCCACCATTGATATATGTAGTATTTTAATGGTTGATATAGGATGTAATGATGTATTTCATATTCTGGTTTTCATATATTTATTTGTTTGCCTTAGACCTGTGATCTAAGCATAAATAAAACTTGACTTAATATATAATCTTGAATAATCTAACAGAGAACATGGCCACAGGGGAAAGCTATATAATATGTATGTATGTATGTATGATGAAGATGGCAATCAACTGTCAATATGTTATATCCTTACTCATAAGTTTAAGGCATGTTATATACAATATGCCCCTCTGCTAACAAAAGATTCTTGCATCTGAATGCAATGGAATAGTTTGGGTGGGGAGGACTTTGGCCCTATAGACTCTGTTTTATATAGTCCCTATTGATTGGCAAAATATAAATGCTTTGTGTATGAAATAAGTAAGAAATCTTCCCATTTGAGGAAAATTGTCCTGCCTGGTCAAACTGTTGAGGTGAACAGTTTTCATGCTCAAACTGTTCCAGTCCTTGTCCTCTTAAATCAAACCAACCATCTTCTGGGACATCACAAGAATCTTACCTTTGTCCCACAAGTACAACCACCAAGCCCGGATTACCCATAAGGCCACCCTAGGCCATGGCCTAGGGTGGCACCTTTTGGGGGGCAGCAGGTCCGGACCCCCCCAAAAAAGTTTTTTTTTGTAGTTCTCTTTTTTTTTATCAATGTATTTATTAAAGGATTTTCGGTTAACAATAAAAGAGGTGGAACAGTTTTTTGGTATAGGACAGTAGGAAAAAAAGAAGGGGTGGGTGTGAGGACGCAAGAGGGGGGGGAGGGGGTCTCTGGGTGGGAGGGGTGCGGGCGAGGAGCAGGGGGGGGGGGGGTGGTGAGGGACAGTGAAGGAGGAAGGGTAGTCAAAACTTTGGTCTGAACTCGCCGTTTCCTTTGTCTAGTTCTTTCAATGCTCCCATGTAAACAGGCAGTATAAGGAGAAGGTGGGAGACTGCGGAGGGATGTCATTTGGCTCATGGGGGCGAGGAAGAGCAGCACTTTAGCTTTCAAACCAGTTGTTGTCTTCTGGATCCTTTTCCCTACTTGGCGACTTGGGAGTGCTGCTGGACGGATCTGGTGTGTAGGTAGTCTCTGAAGAGTGTCCAGTCCGTTTTGACCAGACCGTTTCCTACTTCCTCACTAATGTAGTATGATAATTTGTCCATACTCATAATGTCCTGGACCTTGGTTATCCAATCTTCAATCCGGGGTGTTTCTTTCGATTTCCATACTTTCGCATACACCATCCTCACGGCTGTAGATAGGAACATGAACAGGCGTTCAGCGTTTCTGTCCGCCAGCTCCTCTTCGTCTACCATCCCCAGCAGGCAGGCTTCTGGTTTCTTTTCCAGAGTGGTCTGGAGTTTCTTCTGAGTGTGGATGTGTACCTCTTTCCAGTATTTTGAGGCCTCCGGGCACGTCCACCACATGTGGTAGAATGTGCCGACCTGCGCTCCACACTTCCAGCATTTGGTCTGTGCGCTCTTGTCCATCAGACCCAGCTTGTGAGGGGTCATATACCATCGGAAGAACATTTTGTACCAGTTCTCCTTGAGGTCTATGGCATACACAATTTTTATCTTCTTCTTCCAGATTTTTTCCCATTCCTGCATGCTGATTGCGCGACCTACGTTCTGAGCCCATTTGATCATGCATGTCTTCACCTGCTCTGTTTCTGTTGACCACTCCAGGAGCTTTAAGTAAGCTTTTGAGATGAGTTTCGTCTCTTTTGTCAGAAGTGTTTTCCATAGTCGGTCGTCCTCTACGAACCCCAGCTGGTCATCTTTCGAAACACGTCCTGATGCTTAAGTATTGAAGCCATGTGAGGGATTTATACTGTGTTTGGATTTGTGCCTTCGACTTCAGGCACCTCTTCTTCCCTACTTTGACCGTTATTTCCTCGTAGGTCGGCCATTTACTCCACCCTAGTACGGTCCTTTGGTTGGCTTCTATGGGCGACAGCCATAGTGGTGTCTTTTGGAAGAACCTCCCCTTGTATTTATCCCATATATTCATGAGACTTGCTCTTATTGGGTGCTTCTTGAAGTCTTCTTTCGGCCTCCTCTCCGTACCACAAATGTTTGTGCCATCCTGTGTGGAGGTCGAAACCCTCCAGGGACAATAGCTCATTGTTTTTAGGTTGATCCAGTCCTTTATATGGCTCAGGCGCATGCTTCGTAATACAACTTCACGTTCGGCAGGTCCAAACCCCCTCTCTCCCTTCTGTCCGTCAGTGTGGTGTATTTTATCCTTGCTCTCTTTGAGTCCCATATAAATTTGAGAATGTCCTTTTTCCAGTTGTCCAAGGTGTTCGTGGATCTGATTATTGGCAGGTTTTGAAACAAATAGAGTAGTCGAGGAAGCACATTCATCTTTATCACCGCTATCTTGCCCATGAGCGAGAGGTTGGCACTTCTCCAGCCGTCTAGGTCCTTTTTGACCTTCTTCCACAGTGCCTCGTAGTTGTTTTTTTCCAAGTGACAGTTCTGGGCTGAAATGTGGATTCCTAAATATTTTATTGATTGCTTGACTTGGAGACCCGAGGCCTCCTCCAGTTCGTTCTGACGCTTCCTGGACATATTCTTTGTCAAAATCTTCGTCTTTACTTTGTTGATTTTTAGGCCTGCCACGGAGCCAAAGCTATCTATTTCTGCTAGCCAGGTCTGGATAGTATCTACAGGTCGTTCAATAAAACAGATTACGTCATCAGCAAACGCTTTGACTTTAATTGTGCAACTTCCCACAGTTGGGCTTGCGAGCTGGTTGTTGGCTCTAATGGCTCTTAGGAGGACCTCCATGGAGAATATGAAGAGCAGTGGCGAGAGGGGCACCCTGCCGCGTGCCTTTTGGATGGCGAGCTTTCCCGTAGGCCGTCCATTAATCCAGATCCTTGCCGATTGGCTCTTGTAGATTGCCCGATGGCTCTTTGGAATTGGGGGGCCCAGATCTGTCTTTGACATGAGTAGCTGGAGGAAGTCCCAGTTCAGGTTGTCAAAGGCCTTCTCCGCGGCCCAGGGCGAGGAAGGCCACTTCCTTTCTGGGATTTGATTCATAATACTGGATCAGATCCACGACCATCCTGGTGTTGTCTTTGGCCTGCCTGCCGGGGAGGAATCCGTTTTGATCTGGTGCAATCCAGTCACGTAGCCAGAGCTTCATTCTTTCGGCTAGGATGGCTGCCAGGATCTTATAGTCCGTGTTGAGAAGTGATATGGGCCTGTAATTGGCCACATTTGTCTCCTCCGTGCCCTCCTTGTGTATGAGAACCATACTTGCTTCCCTCCAGGATTCCGGAACCACTCCCTCCGTGAGTACTCTATTGTAGATCTTCTTCAGGAAGGCAATTAGCTCGCATTTCATGGACTTGTAGAATCTGGCCGTGAGACCATCCGGCCCTGGGGCTTTGCCTGTGCTCATTTTCCCAATCGCTGCTTCTATCTCCTTTCGGTGACTCCATTAAGTATATCTCTGAAGTGTTTTGGTATCTTGCCCAGCTGTTGCGTCTCCAGATAGCGTTTGATATCCCCTGTTTTGTCTCCATCTTTGCGTACAGATCTGAATAGAAGGTGTGAAATTCCCTCATTATTTCTTCTTCCCTAGGACCAGTTTGTCGCCGACTCTGATTTTTGAGATATACCTCATATGCTTCTTCTTCTTGATCCTGTTCGCCAGCCATTTCCCGGATTGTTGGCGTTCTGGAAGTGCCTTTGCTTCAAAAATTTAAGGTCATTGGAGATTTGCTCCAGTTCCAAATGGTGTTTCTGTGCTTTTAGGGAAGCTAGCTCGATGGTAGCGGCTTGATCATCTGGGTGCTTTTTCAGCTGGGACTCTCCTGGGCAATTTTATTTTTTGGAGATCTTGTAGAGATTTTCTTCGCCTTGTTCCTGCCCGCACTATGTTGTATGAAATGTCCCCTAAGCACTGCTTTGCAGGCGTCCCAGACCACCTCCGGTTTTGTTTCCGGGATGTCGTTGATCCTAAAGTAGTCTGCTACCAGCGCCCTGTACCTCTGTACGTCTTCCTCTTTTTTAAGCAGGTTGTCATTAAGCCTCCAGCGCCTTGTTGAGGGCTTGTGGTTGAGTTCTACTGTGACCGGGCAATGGTCTGATATATCCCTTGGCTGTATTGCTATCTGGGAGACTCTTGGCACCAAGGCGTTCGACATCCAGATCATGTCTATTCTGGACCAGCTCTGGTGTCTGTGCGAGTAGTAGGTGTAATCTCTCTCCCTTGGTTGTGGAGCCGCCAAACATCCTGCAGGGAGTGGTCCGCTTTGAGCCGTAAGAGGGCCTTAGGGAGAGTGCTGGACAGGCCTTGTTTTTGCTTCCTTAGTCGTTTTACTTGGCTGCGTTTTGTCCAATTGGGGTCCAGGACTCCGTTGAAATCGCCCATAATGATCAGGTTATCATAATCCTGCTCCTCCAGCAACTTCGAGAAGGTCCGCACAAAGTCATTTTTAGGGCCGTCGGGGCATATATGTTGCAGACTAGGAGCCGACATTCCCACCTCAATTATCACTCCTATGATTCTCCCTCCTGGTCCGTGAATGCCAGTTTGGCTGGTAGTTTTGTCGCTGACATACGTCGCTACCCCTCTTTTCTTCTCGTTAGCTAGTGAACAGAACAGCGTTCCCATATTTCTGTTGGCCAGATGATGTTCGTGAGCCTTTTTGATATGAATCTCTTGCAGGGCCAAGATGTCATATTTGTTCTTTCTCAGCTGGTTGAAAGTTTTTTTCCGTTTTGCCGGCGAGTTCAGACCGTTGACGTTGTTGGAGTAACACCGCAGTTGTAGTAGCGGATCATACATCCTGCATTTCCTCTGTGTTGTCCGGTTCGTCAGTGTTGGTATCAGGTTTTTGCCGCCGCGCCTTTGTCCGGCCTCGGGGTTCTCGAGCCGGAGAGTTGGCTCCCTATTCGGGAGGAGAATCGCCGTTTCTTTACTTGTTCGTTTTGACCAGGTCTGAAGGGGTCTTTGAGCCAGGCTCTTCCTGAAGTTTCTTGTAGAATGCTTGTGCCTTGGGTACCGAGGTCAGCCAGTGCTTTTGTCCCTCAAAGGTGACCATTACTCCTTCCGACTTCTCCCATCGGAATCTAATTTTCCTAGCTTTTAGTTCCTCTGTTAGAAAGGAGTAATTTTCCTCTTGCTTATGGAGGATGCTGTAAATTCTCTCAATACTATGACTTTACTGGCCCTTATGCATTATTGGTGTTTCCTTTTGCTTCAGCAGCACCTCATCTCTGACCTTCTTCCTACAAAACTGGACCACTATGTCTGCCTCGCATATGTCGAAGGCACCCTGTACGCTTTGTCTATCTCTTGAGACATCTCCCCCTCCTCTCTGCCTATGATGGTAGAGGAGAGTTTGCTGATGATCGCTTGTATATCTTCCTGCGACTCTTCCTGCAGGTTTCTGAAATGGAGACTTGCCTCCAGAGAGTCTTGTGCCATTCTTTCCTGGACCAGCTCTAGCCTTGCGTTTCGTGATTCCAGACTTTCTATGCGCTTGCGCATCCTTTCTTGTGTCGACATGATCTTTCATTCTCTTGCCTGGCTGAGTGAATTTCTTTCCTCATGTTGGTCAGTTCTTGCGTTAGATCTGACTAGAGGACCAGTCGTAGTGCCTGCACAGATCTGTGCTGCGCTTCCTGTTTCGCCAAGGCCTACGTCTTCTCCTCCGCTGCGCCGTTTCTTGCTTCTCAGAAAGTCTCTGCAACTCTTTCAGAATGTCTTTTAGAGTTGATTCTTCATTGCTGGCGAGTCGTTTCTGGACGCCCCTTGGCGTCCTTGAATGTTTTCGGGGTTGTCATTTCCTTGTTTTGAGATTGTTCGTTACGGCGTCAGATGGTCGCATCCCTTTGGTTGGCGTCCGCTGCGTTGCCTTTTTTCCCTACGTTCTCTCAAAACAGGGTGAATGTGACTTGCCTTTGATGTTGAAGCTGGGTTTACAGCAGCCAGAAGCACAACGATGAGGTGTTCTTGTTTTCTGGGGGTGGGGGAGGTGGGGATTTGAGGCGGTGGGGCCTGTCCTTTCCCCCTTTTCTTTGCACAATCTTTGCTTCTTGTTCCCCACCCGATGGTTTGCTCCTTCCTTCTGTCTTTTACTATCCTGCTCTTCTGATTCCTCCCTCTCCTCACTTCTGTATTGGGTGGGTGGGTGGTTTCCACCTTCAGCCCCCTTCCCTCTTGCTCTTTGCCTCCCCGTTGAGGGTCTGTTCTTGCTCTCCCTTTCCCCCCCCCCCTTATCCCCCTTTTTACTTTATTTTATTTGCCTTCTTTTTCTTCTTCTTCTTTTTCCCTCTTCAAAATGGCGCTCCCGCCAAAAAACAGCTTGTCTTCTTCAGGGGGCTAGGAAGGGATGCCCGCCATCTTGGCTCCCTGCTGCCTGGGATAATTTTTTCTCCCCTTTTTATTTTTCTTTTAGAGAGTTTTCTTTTGTCCCCTCTGCTTGGGCCTTCTCCCTCTTTACCCTGGTCTCGATCCCTGCTGCGCTGGGGGAGTCTGCGGGGCTGCGTGGGTCTCTGGTGCCGGGGAGGCGCACTTCCCCCCCCCCCAGCAATGGCGTCGCCCTCTCTCGCCGCGATCCAGGTATTCCCCCAACTTACGGCCGCTTTCCTCCTTGTTTTCCTCCTCCTCTCCTTCCCTCCGCCCGTTGGTAAGGGGGGGAGGGACAGGGCCGGCAGTAAATGCGGGTCGCCGCCCGCTTCCCTCTCCTCGGCCCGCTCAACGCCGCGGCGGCAACCCGGGCTCTCGCAACCTCTCCCTCTTCCCAAAAAAGTTTTTTAAAAAATAAAAATAAATAAAATGAAATGAAAAGGGCACATGTGCGCGGCGGCGTAAGCGCCACCCACGGCCGCCGCCCCCCTTAGCTCTGCTCTCCTCGGCTCTGCCCCTGCCCTCAGCTCCACCCCACCCCCACCCCCGGCTCCGCCCCCGCCTCCTCGCGTGCCCAGTCTGTTTCCCTGCCTCCCTTGTCCAGCTCGCATGCCTCAGTCTCTCTGTGTGTTTGTGTTTCCCTGCCTCTCTCTCTCTCACATGCGCTCCTCCCTCGCCTCGCCCCCCCAGCCTGTGTTTCCCTGCTTCTCGCATGGGGCAGAGCCGGGGGCAGAACGGGGCGGAGCCAGGGGTGGGGCGGAGCCAGGGGCGAAGCCAGGGGTGGGGCGGAGCCAGGGGCGGGGCGGAGCCGGAGGCACACTCAGAGCCAGTTCTGCCCCTTTATACCATATGGTTTAGCCTTGTGTATGACTTACTGTTCTCAGTGACATATCTGTTTGTGTATTGGAGAGAAATTAAAAGGCCCTGCCCTAAACTAAAGTACATTTCCCAAAATTCTGGTCAGCATCGGAAAGCACCAATTCGAATAGGAGAAAGAGTTTTCCCTCCTAGCAACAGCCAGAGTTTTAATACATTGTTGAATCTGCAAAAAAGGAGGGCTGATCGATATTTCAATACTAGTAAGTAAATCAGTGTTGGGCTGGGAAGAAATCCCTAAACTGAAATTCTATGAGAAGCATTAAATGAGATTTGTCAAAACCTTTTTTAAATCCTTAAAATTAATAATGTATGAATATTTCTGAAAGTTGGGAGAATGATCCCCTGTTATCTTGTGTCATTGGACTGAAAATTTAAGGAGATTGCTCTTGTAGTTTTTTAAAAAAGTTTTGAAGAAAAGTTGGTAACATTTTTGAAAATTCCCAAAATTTTGTGGATCAGTTACATTTTCTGAAACTTGATGGGATAACAGTGATAAATGTGATCTATAATTTTAGCAAGTTTCATGCCAATAGTTTTAATAATGAGGGATATATGCACCTCTGAATTTTTCCTCATTAGTGCAATTAATTACTTAACAAAAAGTAATGAAAATGTTCATTAAAATTACAATGCAGACCCCATCCAATTTCAGAAACACTTTAGATACAATTTTCCCCAACCCCTAATTTTGTAATCAGTATTGAAACTTTTTTTGAGACTCCCTTTATCTTATCTATTTGGATTTTTTACTCTTTACTGTGTGTGCTTTTTCAATAAACTGTTTTTCTACGTTGGGCTTCCTGGTGAGTGCTTGAGCAAGGTGAACCCCAGCTGAGGTGCAACAGTGTGGACCACAAAATAGTGTAAAAATATGATTGCAACGGCTTTGCTTTTACCGTCAGCCATTTATTTTGTAATGTAGAAATGTTAAATTTCCATGAAAAATCACCATCTGTAATCTTTTAGACATACTCTGTAAAATCCACCACACAATTGTTCTGTCTTCATTAATTTAGAAACCTTCATCCCTGGCAGAGCATGCCAAGTGAGCAATAATCCAATACTCTTATCTAAATTGAATTTTAGCTGATTTTCATGAAGTCAGTTTGTTGCTTTCACAAGGAGACCATGAAAAATAGTGCTAATCTTTTTAGTGCTCTTATCAGATAGCTACCCAAGGCAATGTCATCAGCATACATGTAAATAAAAGATATAATATTAAATGTGTATGTTATATATGTATGTATATACAGACAAACCAAAAAGACATAGAGATGTAAATTAAGTGACCCCAATATTGATTATAGGGTCTTGAAAAACAATCAATCCAGATATTTTTTAAAAGTTCTTACCCTCAATAAGATAATGATCACAAAAATTCTATGATTATAAAATAATAATTTAGGAAGCACACTGTGAGAGGTAATGTACTTGCAAAATATTCTTGAGTACTTGTGTCAAGGTCTTATATTTGAGTCTCTTATCTCAGAAGAGAAATACTTAATTTGCGAAACGAAAGGCCTATAATGTCACTTGAGCAATGAACAAGAATCATTAAAAAGAATATGATTAATCACATGGAAGAAGTCAGTGCTTGGTGCCATAAAAAGGTAGGAATTAATCCATTGATTAATAACATTTTATTTATTTATTTTTTAAAAAATCTCAGCCAGCAGTTTCCTACATGATTTTTTAACTTCTTAAAATCATCATTAACATTGAAAGTAAAATGTACTGCTTTTTCCATCCAGTTCTATGTCACTGAATAGAAATGAAAATGATTGATCATTATGTTATTGAGGACCCCCAACCCCACCCCTAATAAAAAGAAGATATAGTTTGACCTCCATGGGTATTATAGTTTCCAAGGATGGAAGGCCAGATGAACTGGAAACAGCCTCTGTATTGACAGTCTCCCTCAAGCCTCCAAAGACTAGCAGCAGCCCATACCCCATAGCCCCAACACCCCACACATGGACACACACCCCTGGCGCAGCTGTTCAGCCTAAGTTGGTCTGCACCATCGAATCTCTGCAGCTTAAATGGAGATCGTCTATCCTACTCTCTCCCTTCCCCCTAGCAAAGATGCAAGCCGAAATGGCTAAAATGTATCCAAAGCACCTCCATTTTCAAACCCCTGAAATATGTATCTCTATTTTTTTATTTTTTCCTTTTTTGTTATGCGAATTGGAGGATGTGTGCATGAGCAGAGGGGATAAGATACAAAAAATAGGGCAAATACCCTTCCCATCTTATGCTCAGCAATGATGAGACCCTCTCTCTAGTCACCCCTTTTCCTCTATAAGACTATACCAAACAACACATGAGCATTATTATTATTATTCTCTTTAAAATGAAGGCAAATATGCATGAACCTATGAATTCTAGTAACCTCTCTTGTGCTATTCCAGATGCACAATCAATGCCCTGCATGAGAACCAGAAATGGGACATGATCTATGAGACAAAGGATCTTCCTGGATCTCAGTGGGAGCCCATGCACCTGCTGGCCAGAACTTCCCTTTTAGGGACCTCGGCTATCTGCAGGACGAAGGTCCAGGATGAAACTTGGATTGCAATCCCATCAACAATAGACATCTTTGAAACTATTTTTCCACCCAGTATGGGAAGGTTTCTGGCACAATCCTCATTGTCCTCTCTGGCAGGGTCTTGTATCTGCATAATCCTGTCAAATCATCTGTTGGACTTTTCTTTGACTCCAGCATTCAATTGCTACACACCCAGGGATTGCATTGATCCCTGGAGACCTTTCTGCCCCCAAGACCTCCTCTGCCAGCCCATTGGAAGCCCCGGGGCCCACTGCCCAGCTGGGAGGAGATCCCTGGATACACCATCATGGCCTCCTCCAATCATGGTATGCACCAACTAAGACCCACCTCCTGACCAACCAGAGTCCTGGGGGACAGCGACCATCTTCTTGGCACTAGCCAATCAGTGGGAAGGGAGGGTGTTTCAAAACATAGTAATGTTAACACATGAGAATTCTTGTGTAAAAAAAATGTCTGCTTATTATTATACTTATGCACATGTACCCTTTGAGCATCCGGGATGCACGAGTGTCCCTTTTGGGCAAATAAAGTATTTGTCGTTTGCCTTCAACCTGGTGAGATGCCTGGTTCTTGATTCAAGACATCAGCAGTTAGTGAAGCTTGCCAGGTGTTCTTCAGTAACCATGGGATTTAGAAAACTCCAAATTTTCGGCATACAGATGCAGAGTTGTCTGTTCTTTTAGGTGGTGCCATTTTGCCAGGTTGTCTTTTGATCTGTCCACTCCGCTTCTGAGACTATTCAGGGACTTCCAAGTTGCCCATTCTTGGTTTGCCCCTGGAGGAAGACCCTCGCGGGGGGCCATCCAGTTGGGATTTCCTGGTTTAGCTTCCCAGAGGGATACCCTTGCTGTTGCTGGAGGGACGCCAAGAGGAGAGGTAGTTCTCATAAAGCTTTTCCTTGATTTGAGTCTACTGGGAGGAGGCAGGTAGCCATGTAGTGGGTGGCTTTCACAGTGTTCAACCTTATTTCTCTCACACTTAGCAGCAACTTGCCATCACACATCTTGGGGGGGGGGGGCAATGCCAGCTAGCTTGTAGTTTACCAACAGGTGTAGGTTTAAGACGTCCTGTGATTATTCTGCATGTTTCATTCAATGCTATGCTCACCTGTTTTGCATGGACAGACTTATGCCAAACAAGGCAGGCATACTCGCAGTTGAGTAAGACAAGGCCACGGCTGATGTTCTTATTAATTTTGGGTCTGCGCCCCATGTGCAGCTAATAAGTTTTTGCGCGCAGCTACTTTGTGCTTGGTGTTCAAGCAGTGAAATCCTCTAGATTAGAAACAGCTGAAACCTGGTCTCATCTACAAATGAAAGGGGAAATATCCAGAAAGACTGGTATATTAACTCCGATGCTTTAAAAAAAAAGAGGTCTTAATGAAGGATATGTAAGGGGAGCCTATGGGAAGCCCCCCTCCCCTTAATGGGCAGAATAGGGTGCACTGCTTTCTTAACCCAGTTGCTGTACCCTAGACTCCCTTGAAGGAAGAAAGGAAATGCTTCCTTAACTCCATAGCTGAAGCTCAGGTTACTTTGACAGGAAGAAAGAAAATAGTTCCGGAGAAATGAGGAGCCTCATAAGTTTCCCATTGCCATCAAAGGGCCAAAGAGAACCACTTTTTTCTGATGTGGAATGTTCTATCAGCAGCACGCCCATTTTTGGGAGGTACGTGAAAACTGATATGGGGGCTTCCAATATCCGGCAAGCAGGAATAAATTGAAATTCAGCTGAAATTCACAAGTCTGCTATTTAAATGCATTAAAATATATTTGATGGGCTATCAATATAACAATTGCTCTGAAGAGGAATCACTTTAGTAATTTATTCTTTATATATATGTGTGTGTGTGTGTGTGTGTGTGTGTGTGTGTATGTGTATGTATATATATATATACACACACATACATACGTAATCAGCTGCCAGAAGAACTATGTCATTTAAAAAAATACTTATTTGTGATATCGCCATAAGTCAGAACTAGTCTTTTTTTTAATCAGTCTATCACAGAGATTGTCAGAAGATAAACATTTCCTTGAGATTGTGGTGATCTGGATAGCAAATTAAAATATGAATTTGATGGTAGCATGACAAGTCAGAATGGTTTCATAAATTTAACATTTACACTAGTGACTTTCAAGTCAGTGATGTAGTTTAGAAATAAGAAAAGGTGTTTCAACTGATGCTTTCTCGTGAATCCTTGTTTCCACAACAAGCCCTTTTTTTTCCAAAATCCAATTATCAAGGCACAGAAAGTGAGACAAATCTTCTGAACAGGGGCACAGATAGCAAAACAGACATCACAGGGATACTAATCCTTCCTTATGCTATCCTAAGCTAATAGATATATTTGGCTAGAGTTACACTTTAAAAAGTACCTGTTCCGACTTACAAACAAATTCAACTTAAAAAACCTACAGAACCTGTCTTGCTCATGACTTGGGAATTGCCTGTACATAAAATATTTCAAATTTGTAGTTAAGGAATCACTATTTATGTTAATCATGCTACACATTACAGAATTTGGGTGGCTATTTCTCTCAAATTATTTGTAGCACATGACTTCATGTCTGAAGCACCCCTTACAAGTAATAATATATCAATTTAAAATTGTTTTCTGCCATTCAATAAAAAGTGGTTGTAGGGAGGTAACATCAGTGTTTATTATCCTGATTATTGGTTAGATCATGCGTGTATATACATATATAATTTTGAGAGATGAATGTTGTATAATAGCAAGCATGAAGACAATACTTTGGACACTTTAGATAAGGAAAGGGCACTGATAACATTGCATGTTATTGCTCATTTAAAACATACTGGCTAAATAGTTAAAGTTGATGTTCATGACATTTGAAAGTCCATTTCACATCTTATATTACACAGAAACACAATTGCTATACTTACTGCCCTCATCCCTACCCACCACCCAGAATTTATTTCTTGATTCTTATTGCCTAACCTACTTTGAAGCATCACAACAATTACTGGAAAAAATTCAATTTCCAGCAATATTCTGTTGTCATCATATTCAGACATATTCATGTAAGGTGACTTGGTAGAAAACCACACAGGCATTTAGTGTCAGCAGTTATACTACTGCAACACTTAAGAAGGCAGGTCAGTTTTCAGCGTGCTTTCCAATAAAAGTTGGTCCCAAGGGAGAGGACATGAAGAATAGGATGAAAGTGGTTAAGTCAATATGAGATTGACTCCATTACTCTTGCCATCTGTTTATCATGGACCTTGTTAGCATTGTTTTGCTCTCTTTTATTGACTAAGGGATATTAATATTGCTTGACAACTGCTTGGTGTACAGAATAGATGGTTATCTCATTTTGTTGCCTAACAGCTGTTGATTCAACCATGCTAACATGTTTGTGAAGCATCAATCATGTATATAAAGTGTTGAAAGCTCTCAATGTACATGTGGTTGGAGGCTATTGGACAACATAAAAACATGGTTGATAGGAGTTAATAACAGGGCTGTATGGATAACTTTCCCCAATCCCTTTAATGAGCCATACATCACTCACATGGCAAATATGCCTTCTCCACATTTCAACACTATCCTGTAACTATGTAGATAACAGTCATTACCAAAATAGTACTTGAACCAAAAAGAGTAGTTTTTAGCCTTTCCAGTTAATTTCATACTTTGTATTTATTATCATGTGAACAAGAATAACACAGTAAAAAGTGACTACCGTTGAATAAAAGGGTGCTTTTTTCTTATTTTTCCAAATTGCAAAAAAGGAAGGTTGATACAGCAATTGTATCCACTAGGAAAAGGATTTTTAATAACTCAAATGATAACTGGAATTCTGTCTATTAGCTCCAATTAGAGTAGACCCATTTGTTGAATAGTAAGCCAATAGTTAAGTAAATTCAGTTGATTCAGTGTGTCTATTTCATCCAGAACTAGCAACAGGATTTAAGCCACAGTCTGTAAAAAGCTATCCATTCCAGAAATTTTGTAAGCTCTTTCTTTTTTACTTTTTTCTTTTCATTTTTAAAGTTTTTATTAAGTGAATTAATGGCATACTAAATATGAGAAAGGAAAATATTTACAGATAATCAATCACACATAACACGAGTATGCCATTTTTCCTCACCCCTCATCCCCTCCTCCCAACCCCTGACTTCTGACACTACCCAGTGTGAAACTCGTGTCTCAAAAACAAAAACAAAAAACCCTACCTTATCCTATATTAATAAATCCCCCTTGTGACTACTTTGAAATCTATTTTTGTCTTCTTTTCTAGACAAAATCTTCATTGCTTCCCCCTCCTATAGCAGCGTTTCTCAACCTGTGGTGTGTGGACCATCAGTGGTCCAAAAGAACTAAAAAATGGTCCTCTGCTTTTCCATTACTACACCATTGCAACAACAATGACTGGTCTCGTTAAACTCTTAGAGTGCAGAGGCTTGTAAGCCTTTGGGCTTGAAAAGGCAGGATAGAAATATAATAAATAAATAAATAAACAAGGTTCTTTGTGGTCGAGCAGATGGCAACTACTGGATGGCATATATTTTGTATCAGAAATTAGAGATAATGTGATCTATCCAATGCAATTTTCTGAACTGTCACCTCAATTAACCAAACCGAATCTAAAGTTAACCAAAAACTGATGTATAACCTTTTTGGTACTAATGTTGGAAAGTGGTCCCTGGTCAAAGTGGTCCCTGGTCAAAGCGGTCCCTGGTTTGTTTTTTTAAAGATTGGAAACCACTGCTCTTTAGCATTGGATAACTTGGCCATTTGGATATACTCTATTTTTTCTCTCCAGTCCTTCAGTAATAGCTCTACTACCCTTTCTAAGATTTCGCTATTAATAGTCTCACTGCAACAAAACTGTATTGACGGATTTCTACATCTTCTTTTCTGGGTTTTTTTTTTCACCAAATAGTCGTAAGAGGCACATCTCTGGATTATTCCTAACCTTTTAGTGATCATGTTATTTGTTCCCTTAATCACTTTTCCCCAAAAAGTTTGTACCAACTTACAGGTCCACCAGGCATGAAAAAGACACCATTCTGTACTTTACATCTCCAACAAAACCCCCGCCTACCAGTGAGATTTGTCTATTTTAGTTGTTGTATCAGGTGTTACATAACTTCTATAAATCATATTATACATGTTCACTGTAATAGATCCTGCTATTGAGAATTTAAATCCTCTTTCCCATCAATATTCCAAATTATTTAACTCAATATTTTTCCCAAAATCTTTAGCCCACAAAAGATTTTTATTCAATTGTCTTCTATGTTGTATTGTAAGTATGTGCCTATATAACCTGAAAATTAATTCCTTATATCTCCTCTCTAAAATATTCTCCAATTCTGATTTTCTTTTAGTGAATCCTACTTTATTATCTTTTAAAAATATATCATATAATTAGTGGTAGCAAAACCAGTCATTTATCCCTATCTCTTCTCTTCCTTTTAGTCTCCAATGCTATTTTTCTTTAGTTAAGTACTCCCTATAGATTCTTGTTTCTTTGTTAAAAATTGGATGTAATGTTGTTGCAAGGGTTCATAGGCATAATGGTTTTTTGTTCCATCCCCACCTTATATATTTTTCAAATTGCTAATAGACTTGCTCTTGTGGAGTGTCTATGGAAATCTTTATTAATTCTATCTTTCCTGGACCGTAATACATGCCAGACAAATCTTAGGTTATATCCCTCTAGGTTGATAAAACTCAATTTTCTAATCTAACCCATTCCTTTAGCAAACTGAAGTTTACCACTTCATAGTAATACCTAAGGTCAGGTAGTGTTAACTCTTTCTCTCTTTGGCATCTATTAGGTTTCTGTAAGCAATTCTAACTTTTTTTCCCCATTCCATATAAATGTTTTGGATTTAGATACACAAAACTGTTTGAACAAAGATTATATAAATGGCATCATTGTTCAAAGTGGAACAGAGATTACTGACCAATCTAATCAGTCTGTAGTCATTAAGATGGTAGATAGGAGAAAGGAGCCAAATAGAGATGGGCACTTATACTTGTATAAAGTACTAAACTTTATTAAATGGTCATTGATCAAGACCCACTATTCCAATAATTTGAAATACAAGTAGTAGTGCCTTGATTATTACTGCTTTGCTAATTGAGGCTTTACTTGTAGGACACATGTTTGATGTTACAATCATATTATGCAAATACAGTATACTTTTCTAACATTCCAGAACAACCACAGATCCATGTGGACATGTTCCCAGACCCTCCATGATAATAGTGAACCCTATATTTTGATTACACATGGGCTGGAAGCATAATGTAGAATCTCACTGGGAGACCTACAACCTTATGACACTCTGATTTCCCCTTGGTTTTTTTAGCATCTTAAAATGGAATCCCACAGAGGCTACCCCATGATGCACAGCCACTTCCAGTCTTGCCAGCATGTGAAGATGGTTGGAAGACCTCCTTTTCAGGAGTCGGGTGTTCCTTGACTCCTGATTAAACACAGTGTTGGGAAGAGGAGGAAAACCAGAAGCGGACAGGAAAATGTTGTGGGATAGCTGGCCATCTCCGAAGATGGACTTTGCTGGGGTACATTGAGTCTCTAACTTTAAGGATGCTTTCCCCCACTTCCTTCCACTTTTCCCCTTTATTCTCTCCTGCCTGTGGAATAAAGTCCCTAGAGAGGTCTACAGATTCCTCTGGGGGTTATTTTCTGGAATTTAAGTGAAACCATAGGTATTGAATCCATGGTTGAGGGGCTCATACTGTATAATATATATTCTCCAAATATCTATAAACCTGATTTTTCATTAGTATCCCTGTTGTCTTCAATACGTATTTAATATTGGAACTCCTTTATCAACATGCTGATTAATTGTGACATCCCATTGACCTAAATATTAATACAAATGAAGAACATTACATTCTTTATCAATAAGGTCAAGGGAATAAACATTCCAGAACATGCTGTTTTTGTCATCTTAGATTTAATTTTGTAGATGCTGGCATTATCTATTCTACAATAAACACAGGTAAAATAGTTGCAGTCTATTTTAGTATTCAATACAGTCCTAATTCTTATACATTTTTTAAAATTAATGGATGCTGGTTTAGAAATATTTCCCCTCCTCCAGATTTTCATTATCATGTTAGAAGTGTTGCCATTGGCATCCCATTTGCTCCTTGTGTGGCCAATTTATTCATGACTTCATTGAAACACATTGTGATCTATAATTCAGTGTGTAATTCTTTCCATAATGAGATCCTGATTTACAAACTATATATGGATGCCATGTTTAAATAATTTTCTCGTGGATCTAAATACAGTAATCTTCCAATGGAATTAATTCTGCCCTTCCACTGCAAATGTCATTTTTGATCAAAGTAATCCTTCTTTTTGGATATTGCAATTTACAAAGAATGTGATCTTTTATCCATTTTTATAAAGAGACAAACAAATCAATAACAATCTGATTTGCATTTTCACTTTTTCTTGGTTACAAGGCAGTATCTGATATTGAAAAGGAATTATTCTCCTGAAAAAGACTACATCCATCAAAAATAATAAATTTGGAAAACAACTGTATATGGCAGTTTATTCTCCTGGCATGGCGAGGACTGCAGAGAATCATGCATCGTTGTTATTATTACGTATTAACTCTTCCCTATTTGCCTTTTTGGGTGCCATAACTTGCCTTATATTTGGAAGAACTTCAGAACAATTGGGACACTCTGAGAGTAGCCTGGTTCTTATATCAAGGAGATAGATCATATTGCTAAGCTCTCTGATTCATGCAGTAATTTCACAAAACCATCTCACTGTGATTTGCATCATTGCACAAGTCAAGGCATTTTTATATGTATGGTCAATTTGTATTGTTTTAAAATGTTGTGAGCCATTTTATTTATTTATTTATTTATTATTTGCATTTGTATTCCGCCTCTTCCCGAGGGCTCGTGGCGGGTTACAAGACATACATAGTGATCGGCAGGCAACACTCATGCCGACTCACGAACAAAATAAAACAATGCTATAACCATAAAAATAACAAAAATAATACTAAAAAACATCATTAAAACATTGTTAAAATTACACTAAGTGACAAAAACGGTAACACAGAGTCATAAGTCGATTGAAAGCAAGAGGCGTTATATGTCAACCGAAGGCCTGCTTGAAAAGGAAGGTCTTACAGGCCCTGCGGAAGGGGGCGAGCTCCCGTATGGCTCTAGCCTCCTCCGGCAGGGCATTCCAGGCCGTTGGAGCTGCTACTGAGAAGGAGCGCTGCCTAGTTGATGATAGGCGGCAGAGGCGGATCGGTGGAATCTCCAGCAGGTTTTGCTCTGCTGAGCGGAGTGATCTCGGGATCGTATGGGGCAAGGCGGTCCAAGAGGTACGCAGGCCCTAGACCGTACAAGGCCTTAAAGGTCAACACCAGCACCTTGAAGGTGATTCGGTACTCAATTGGCAGCCAGTGCAGTTGCTGGAGGATGGGCGTAATGTGCTGCCTCACCGGCACTCCTGCCAGCAGGCGAGCAGCGGCATTCTGCACTAGCTTGAGTTTCGAATCGTCGCCAAGGGAAGGCCAACGAGAGGGCGTTACAGTAGTCTAGTCTCGAGATGACCGTCGCTTGGATCACCGTAGCCAGGTCATTCCTGGACAGGTGGGGCCAGTCGCCTAGCCTGACGTAGGTGGTAGAACGCCACCCTGCTGACCGCGGAGACCTGGGTCTCCATGGTCAGCAGGGAGTCGAACTGAACACCCAAGCTCTTAACAATTGACGACGTGCTTAATTGCTCGCCGTCCAGAGTAGGCAACCGGCACTCATCCCGGCCAGGCCGACCAGGCCATAGGATCTCCGTCTTCGACGGATTCACCTTCAGCCGGCTGGCCCGCAGCCAACCAGTCACGGCCGAGGCACAGATGGAAGCAATCGGGTACGGTATCCGGCCTGCCGTCCATTCGCAGCAGAAGCTGGGTGTCATCAGCGTACTGATAACACTCCAGACCAAAGTCGCGGGCCAGCTGGGCCAGGGGGCGCATATAAACGTTGAATAATAAGGGGAGAGAATGGCCCCTGGGGACCCCACAGTTAAGTGGGAGCCGCCTGAGACCATCCCCCCCCTCCACACGCTGTCCCCGATCCCGGAGAAAGGAGGCCACCCATTTAAGGGCAGTCCCCTGACTCCGGAAGCGGATAGGCGGTGGGTCAACAATGCATGGTCTACTGTATCAAACGCTGCTGTCAGATCTAACAAGACAAGCAGTGCCGATCCACCTTGGTCCAGCTGGCGGCGGTTGGTCTGTAATGGCGACAAGCACGGTCTCCGTCCCGTGCCCAATACGGAAGCCGGACTGGAAGGGATCAAATCCAGCTGTGTCTTCTAAGAACTGCTGCAGCTGATCCGCTGCTGCCCTCTCAATCACCTTGCCCAGGAAGGGCAAGTTGGAAACAGGCCGGTAATTGGAGGGAGCCAAAGGGTCTAAATTCGGCTTCTTCAGCAGCGGTTTTACCATAGCCTCTTTTAATCCCCCTGGGAAGACTCCTTGCTCAAGGGAGCTATTTAAGATCGTGCCCAGGGGGGCCGCGTAACCTCTCCTGGCAAGGTCTAATAAGCCAGGAGGGGCACGGGTCGAGGAGCAAGTAGTTGGTCTAGCTGCAACAAGTAACTTATCGACAGCTGCTGCGTCCAGCAATTGGAAACGGGTGAAGATGGGCCCGCCGAGTGGCGGCGGAGTCTCGAGTTCGCTAACTGTAGCAAAAGTAGCGGGGATATCCCGGCGGAGCAACGAAATCTTGTCGGTGAAATAGTTCTGAAAAGCCTCAGCTGTCGGAGCCAAACCCCTATCATTTGAGTCCTGTTTAGGGAGAAAAGCGAGATACAAATAAAGATTTATTATTATATGTATGTGTAATGCACATCAATGAATGCACATTTGGACACATGTGAAAGGGTATCACATACAGAACTCCACTTCTGAACCTTAACATGAATAAAGGTATTCCACTTTGCCCACAACACTTTCCACCCCTTCCATAGGGGAATTTACACATGCATAAGAAATCAACAAGATTCTAGCCATTAATTCCTCCAATTTGATTGGGGACATTAAAAGGTAGTGATTGTTCACTTTGATCATTATTTATTAGACTGTTTTGAACATCTACTGCAATCACCATGAACATAAATTGGGTCATTTTCAAATCGGACAACAAAGAGATTAACTTATAGGTTTAACAGACAACCAATGGTTTCTTCCAGTCACTTAAAGTCAAAACTGAGCTAATTAGGAGCAAGAAGATGGAGCAACTTAATGCAGGTTCAGCTGTCAAGTCAGGTGTCAACTCTACCTCCTTAGTCTTCAAGGACAATGGAATAATTGGGTTGATCCTCTGTCATGCCTTTACTTTGGAAAGCAAACCCAGGTCACTTCCCCACATGAGTGAGAAGGGAAAAAAACATAAATCAGCCACAGGAGTAGGTTCCTTCCTTATGTCCTGGGTCATGGGACCTGTAAGGGCTGTTCCAGAGTTTTATTCATCACCAAAAGGGTGCCAAGGTGTACTGTACATTGAACTTTTTAATTCTCCCCTGCTATCTGCCATTGTCAGTATTTACAGATATATGTAGATAAATCTCATTGATTGAATGAGTTCATTTTAGCTGAGAGTAACTATTTAATTTATGTCCTTGAGTCAATGTGCATGATTGAGATACACATTCATGTGCACATGCAAGCAACCACATGTATATAAGTGATGTACCTCATATTTCTTAGTTTCTTTTCCATACTACATTTAAAAATAAAATATACTTCGCAAGGAGATATCTAATATGCCAGTGAATTCTGATTAAATTGTTCTGACTATAATTTTTTTTTAAAAAAATAATTGTAATGTCAGGATCTCCCAGGAAATACCTCAAGGTGAAGAAAACATCATATGGATCTCCAAAATAACATTCTAAATATAAATACCTATAAAATATAAATAAACTACAATATAAATAACTATGAAATATTAGTAATAAAGTGCTTATAGATTCAGAAAGGAAAGGAAATAATTGTGACCTATTTTTGGCTAGGCAGGGAGCCACATCTAATAATATGAACACTGTTTTGAAACAACACAAATTATCTCAACTTTTGAATCTGCCATCTCTTATATTCAGTGTCTTCATTAGCTTTGAACTGTAGTAAGAGCCTCATGACAAAAAAGTATCATAATTAAAATATCCTTTTAAAAACAATGTTTTCACCATGAAAGAGTGATTAAAGAACTATATGGAGAAGGTGGGAAAACACTTCTATTCTGAATTCTCACTTGTTCTCTAAAAAGGGAAATGTTGAGCTACTGAGCTATTCCTTGATTATATGCTATGTTATATTAGGTAGTGTTCATTTCTAAGCAAATCCTTAATCATCAGTGTGTACAACCTAAACACACCTTTAAAATTAGCATGTCACAATCAATCTCTATTTGGGGTGACAAAAATAACCAAATAAAGTTAGTTTTTTGATTGTGCCTAGGAATATTGTATCAAAATTATTTTTATACTTGCTGATGTGTCATTGACCCAATCTTGACAACATGAAGGACTTCCTATCCACATGCACCCTCCTTAAGCTAAAATTATGAAAACTAGGCAGAAAATAGTACATTTTTCCATAAACCATCTATGTGCAACTTACAGTTTTGGTCCTCCAAACAATCTAGCATTCAGAGGCACTTTTCCCATGCTTTCTATATCAACTTCCCTGAACTACTATTCTCCATGAACCTGGAGAGAATGGACCTCAGGGCTTTAAAGAGGGTGGGAGTGGTATTCAATCCAATAAACTAAAACTGCCTGTCCCTTCTTTTAGTAACAAATCTACAAGCCTGATGGCCAATTTAGGTTTATTTGATCTTCATGGTACCCTCCACACAACAAACTATCACTTCATACTAGGGTTCCCAGGACAACACTCTATTAAATATAGGGTCAGAAAGACATAAAATGGAGAAACATCATTTTTGGGAAATATCAGGTTTTATCCTCATTCAAATGAAGTGGGCAACATAGATTCAGTCAGAATACCAGAAGTGCTGGTCTCAGATGGACTGAGGAGATTGTTGGGTTCAGGTTGGAGTAGTGGAGAGTTGAATATTTAAACATTTTGAATATTTAAACATGGCTATCATGCTAGCCTTCTCTTCTTCAAACAAAGCATACTCAGCTCCCTAAGTCACTTCTATTAGGATTTTTCTTCCAGACCGTTGACTATTTTGTTTTCCCTTCTGTAGACTTGTTCCTGTTTGTCAATATCATTCTTGAACGGTGGTGCCCAGAACTGGGCAGAGTATTCCAGGTGAGGAATAGTGTGGTACTATTGCATTATTCCCTCCCTTGATTTACCCCAAGACTGACTCCTTTCTTTTGCATGAGTTCTAAATGGCCAAAGCCATAAGTGCTTTTTGGGCGGGCCATCACAAATGCTTTTTGACTGAAAATATGAAGAACTGACTTTGAAAAGCACAAATTGGAAAACATATGATCTATTGCTGAGCCACCACTCTTTTTCCTAAAATTTGGTACAGAAATGAATTATCTAAGATTAAGTGAGCCCTTTGCATTTAAAGTTTCTTTTAGTGGCCCAGATTTTAATAGTTCCTATTTTTTAAACACACACACACAAGAAGAACAACAGCAGCAACATGTTATTGTACTGTAATATATGTTTTGTATAGTATTATGCATTCCTGATACCTTTGGGATCAGCTAGATAAAATATAAATAACTGATAATGTTATTCAGTAAGGTAGGGCAAGAAAGGTGGTAAATGTGTGAAAAGTAAAAAATGCCATTCCAAATAGCTAAGGGGTGGGGGAGGGAGAGAAAATTGCTTGCAGGTTCCTTATTATTCTTCTTTAGGCTAAAAACCTTGCAAAATGACTTTCTAATGGAAGCCAGCTGAGTGATTATATGGTTTAGAGATAAACCTGTTATTTATTCTGTCACTGCACAATGGTTTCTATGGCGGCCTTGCCTCATATTAATAAAGCTTTCCCCTTAGATCGATCACAAAGGTGATGTAATGGTGAGGGCAGGATATGCTCTGTTTCTTAAACCTCAAATGTCACAGTATGAAATATCACTTTGAAAAAGAAGTAACACAATGGTGGTCATTGAAGAAGAAAGAAGGATGACTGTCTTCACTCTGTTGTTGTGTAACTTCACTCTGTTGTTGTGTAACTTCGAGTCAACCTTGATTTATGGCAACTTTCTTTGAAGGTTTTCTTGATTTGATTTGTTCAAATAGGATTTCCCATTGCCTTTCTCTGAATATGTGTGACTTGCTCAAGGTCATCAGTGGGTTTCCATGACAATGTGTACCAGAGTCTTAGGGTTAATTTACATCAGCCTAGTATAAATCTCTCCCAGATTCAGCATGCTGGTGCTGCATCCAGGGCCATCTCCTCTGAGTTGCCATTTCTGTTACTCCTAGGGTGCTTCCAGAAAGAGCCAAAATGTGGGATTAATATGTGGACGAAACAAACCCGGGACTTCAGAGCAGATCCCCAGACAGACCTACCGGTCCTGTACTTTCTTCCTCCACTATCCTCACAGCCCTTCCATGTCTCGGGATAATATGAAAGTTTTATCCATTGGAAGTTTTGTTTTTTAAAAATTATTCTATTATGCCCTTATGCTTATATGCACACATACTAATATCCCATGTGCACATACAGATAATGGTGGGATTATTTTTTTATTTTTTTAAAAAAATGCCGACAGATTTTCTTCTTTCCCCAATTGCTTATATAATATTAGAAAGTTTAAAATAAACACTTCCGGAGACCTCTATTTTTAATTATTTTTATAAAACAAAGCAATACATTTATAATATAACACACATAAAACATTCAAGACCCTTAATCCCTTTTCCCCATTAATTTCATTAAATCTACTGTACAATCCACACTTATATATGTATTTTTATCCTTCAACTCTGTGCTTCCCTCCCATTAAGCCATTTCTTTCTATATTTTCTGTTCAAAACTTCATTTCCACTTGTGGAGGTAACTTTCCATCCTTTTTTATTAATCCTTTTTAAATAATTTTTCCCCATACATCATCAAAATCATTTTCCTCCATATTCCTCTCTTGACTTTTAATGTACATGTCAACTTATCATTTATTGCCAGTTTCCATATTTTCCATAATTATGAAGACCTCTTATGGCTCTCTGCTTCTTTTCTCTTGAAACCATCTGGAAATCAGCTATGTCTCTGTGGGAACCCAAACAGCTATTTAGCTATTTTGTTCTTTTTAAAACCGGCATGGGTGGGAAGCAGTCTCCACATGGGAGACACACTGTCATGGGAAAATCTGGGGGGGGGGGGCTCATCCAGAATTGAGATAAAGGAGGTCCTTTTTGAATTAGGTTTTCCCTCCATTGCTGCAATTGAGTGCACATGTGGAAGTGCCCCTAGCTAGCTATAGTGTTCTGTGTAAACTACTGGTAATTGCAGGGGCCTATGTTATACCAGAAAGGGATTCCTATGAAGTCCTCCACTCCTTCTTGCTGGACATGTGGGTGCCCCATTCAGATATCAGCTGAGACCCCCATGCTAGCTAGATGGAGCTCTGTGGTTAGTTAGGAGTAGCAATGGCAACACAAGCACAGTTTATGTGCAGGCAGGCATGTAGCCGGGGGCTAAGAGGGCTTCAGCCCCCGAAATTCTCAGGGTGGTCCGCAAAAAGGCCTTACTGGTACATTATTTAAACTGTTATGTTAATTCATATCATGATCTGATCACCATGCTCATTATATCCCACATTAATGGGGTTATTGGGATAACAATACAAAAGGTTTGCTAGGGTAGACCCTCTTCCACCCAGTCTCCCCCCCGAATCAAAATCCTGGCTACGGCCCTGTGTGCAGGGAAAGGGTGTTGGCACTGGTGTCCAGTCTGGATAACAGAACAGGCCTGTTATCCCGACTGCCCTAAAGCTGCAGGATATGTCAGAGTTTCCAGCAAATTCCAGAAGAATATCTCTTAACTTTGTCCAAAGTGGAGCATAGTCAGTTAACAACCCCACCGCCCAAATACTCATCAGAAGCTACTGTGTGTTATAGGGACTTCCAGCAGTCCATGTGCACTTTTTTCCAATGTAGACATTCAGGACAACCAAAAAGTGTTTTGTTATATATTCCTAATCAAAGCACTGGGACATACTGCACAGCAAAGATAATGTTGTCATTTACCATATTCTCAGAATTCCTTATTCCCTCTGCACAGACTTCAAAAGCTCTTAGTAAAGGATCATAGATTTATTTCCAACTATAATATATAAGAATATACATATATGTTGTAATTTATTTGGGGGTAGGTTTAATCCTGAATTAGCTTTGTGAAAACTGGAACTCTTTGAGGTGGTGGAAAATGGTAGAACTGATTTATTGATATGATTGAATACAGCTGCCCACATTTTCGGCTCACCTTTGGGTCATGGCTATAGGGAACATCATGAAGAATGGCTGTGCTTCAAAATTTACCACTTTCCCTCTGGAAATCAATGGAAGAAATATATTTGAAGTACTGCTTTACGAAAATAAGAAATGTAATGTGGAGAGCTAAAGGTTTGATAGAAAGTGTAAAAGAAGAAGTTCCAATAAATATCTAGACGAACAGTAAAACATTGAGAAAAACTGTATATCAGATCTGAGCTGTAAACAGCAGGCTGGAATGAGCTAGGAGCTATGAATCCAGGCTGGAGAGATACAAAATTCAGCAGAAAAACAAAGGAGTCAGGACCAGAGTGGAAGTCAAGAATCAGCAACATTGACCAAAGACTCAAAGCCATGTCAGAGTTCAGGTTGTCTGACCAGAGACCCGGTTAATCAAAAAGTCTACATTTTATTCCTTCCTCCCAGAAAGGAAGAAATAACTTATATACACTAAAGTCTACAGATCCCATCTGACTTTGACAGCTCAGCAGGATCAGTCCTGGTTAGTACTTGGATGGGAGAATACCAACAAATACTAGATGCTGTAGGTTCTATTTCAGGGGAAGCAACTGGCAAAACCGCCTCTGATATTCCTTGACTAAGAAAATCCTATGAAATCAATGGGTTCACTGTAAGCTGACAGGCAAACTGAAGGCAGATACACACATACATAATGAGAGGAAGGTTGCATGCAGGTAATGACAGTACAAAGGAGCTTATCCAGTGTATTGTCAAGGCTAACAATTGGGTTCTGGGACATAGATACGCATTGAGGGGCCTTTAGAAAGTTACACTCTTTCATTTTTGACATAGGACAGCTATGGTCATAACCAGAAGTCAGCTTGCCCCCTCAAAGAGGTTAAGAAAACGCCCCATAACCAACAAAAACACCTTCAGCTCAATTCGGCCATTCTTGAAACCCTTAAGAAAGAAAAAACCCAAAATGACGACACATCCGAATGATTTACATGGGGACGACCCACTTAACCTGGAAGACAAGTATACTGATATAGAACCAGGCAAACCCCTTGATCTCAACCCCTACCTTCCTACACTACAACATAATCTAACCAACGACATGGACATGGATATGAGCCCCAAGACAAACGAAAACCTGCCTTTTCAATATGAATACCCAGAATTAAACTCAGAAAACAACTCAGAACTAAACCTAGAAAACAACAATATAAACTTAGACAAAACAAATGACTCCTCAACTAGTAAGGATAACTTTCTATCCTTTTTTGAGGAAATGCCTTCCCTGGAATATCTATTGGAAAATGAAAAAAGAACCATAGAAGAATACAATAAACGCAGGGAAACAATCGAGCAACAACTAAAGGCTCTAACTGGCTTGGAAGAAGAATCCCTTAAATCTGGAGGAAGCCCGCACTCCTCGATTAACCCCGATGAAGAACCAACAGAGCTAACAGAGAACGAGAATCCACAATTCGCAATGCTATTTGACATGCTTAAAAAACAACATGATCTAATAAGCACCATCAACGCAAACATTGACATAATTTGCTGGACTATCAGAGAAGTGCTCCTGCAAGCTGCACCCCCCCTTAAAATTAATGAGCCTTCAGACAGAGGCCCAAGCTGTCCTGACAGAGCTCTTTCCGGTGATGGTTCTAACCGGAACCAAAACGCTCCTCAACTAGACAACAAGTCTAAAAAGAAGCATAATAATAAAATTCCAAAAATAAGATCAAGAAAAGAAGAGGGAGGGCAAGAAATGTCCCCAACCGGAAGTTGGAAACACAACTAGTCAAAACCAGGAAGGCTGTAAACTTTAATTTCAAGAGAATGTTTAGCCTCCTAGACAACCTTTCAAAACCCCCTACAACCTCAGGCTTAACAAGAAAGGCCATAGGATCCACCAAGAACAAAGGAAAGGGAGGCAAGCTGTTTATTAAACCTAATGAACCTATTTCATCAGCAACCCACCCTCAACCAGACAACACCAACTTAGTAAGCTCTATGGAGGGAAATCAAACATCAGAGAAGAAGGATGAGGGCAGCAATAATAACAACATGCCCCACCTAGACAAAAAGATGGATAACCATTCCTCACTTGCCTCCCAAATACACCCTAACATACCATCTTTGGTCCTTAAAAGATCACAATTGGCATTTGTAAATTTTCCTAAACCATCCTACTCCATTTCCCAATTCAGCAGAAAATGCCATCTCATCCAACAGCTTACAGCCATAGGAATATCCTTCATTAAAACAGACGACATAGAAAATATTCAATATCTATTCTATAACTACGTGACGACCAGGGCACTCATAACCTTTAGAGATGCCAATACAGTAGCAAGGCTATACAAATTAAAGAACCGATTCTCCCAAATAAATATTGAGGTAACAAGAGTCTTTTCCCATCTGGCCCCATACCCACTAATTCCCAACAGGCCACCTCTTATAAAAGATACTTCACTACCAGCTCCTGATAGGAGCCAACAGCCGGTTGAGAACGAGAATCTGACTCATCTGGATGAACCACATGCTGATCCCGAAACCCACCAAGCCCCGTATGACACCTCAAATAATATTCTAATGGATGATATGGAGGAATCTAATCTTATTGATGCATTCAGTAAACTACCACTCTCCGACAAGTCGCTCATCATGAGTAGACTGAACTCACTCCAATCCTTCTCTGGCTATGGTGCTGACCTGAATAATCCCCCAACTTCAAATATTACTGTTAATAACCAGGACATAGGGGAAAACGGGAACCATCTCAATGGAATGGACAACACCAGAACATCTATTGGACATAATCGATCTAATTTTCCCCGTATAACCAATACTTGACCCACTGCAGACTCAATCAAAGTTACGTCCTGGAATGTCGCAGGATGGTCTAACAAGATGCAGGATGAGGATTTTTAAAATTTCTACAATCATCTGATATTATCCTTCTACAGGAAACATGGGTATCTGAGGAAGGTGGCATAAACCTACAAGGTTACACTCCTTATTCCATCCCAGCAACAAAAATTAGGAAGTTTGGGAGACCTTCAGGTGGCCTTGCCGTGTTAATCTCAACAACACTCAATGTTGGTATATCCCAATTTTGCCCACTAAATACTTCCAACTTGCTAGTGTTAGCAGTCACTGGAATTGTCCCTGAACCATTATATATCATCTGCACTTATATCCCTCCAGCAAGATCTGGCTCCAAGAAACACGAGACCTGGGATAACCTAAACCACATTATGGAGGACTTAGAAACTCAATCTCCTAATCCATGGGTGATCATCGGAGGTGACTTTAATGCCAGAATTGGCCCTACTCCCATCAACAATACAATTTTTGGTCTAAACATAGACGATGTACCTGAGCTTTCCTCAAGGGTAGCACTGGATAAGACAACCAATGCTGCTGGGAAGCATCTATGTGAGCTGATAATTAAAAACAACCTTCAACTCTGTAACGGACATGGCCTTGGAGATCCAGATGGATATTATACATTCACTTCCTCTAAAGGCCGAGCCAGTACCATAGACTATTTTATGGCCACCAGCCCTGTTCCAATACTCCGCGACTCATTTAAAATAATCCCTCGACCCGAAAGTGATCATAACCCCTTGCAGATGACTATCCTAACCCTTGGCTCCCTGATTAGGCCTTGCAATGCTGATGGTTCTAACTACCTAATCACCGGAGGCAAGCGACTAAGGTGGAATGACCAGCTCCAAGATAGAATTACCAAAACCTTGGAAACTTCTGACTTTGTTAAACTAAGGGAAAATATCCTGGCCCAGCATGATAATATCATAGGATCATATGAAACCCTCTTATCCTACTTAAAACCATACCTTATAACATCCTCCAATTCTAAACTACTTAAATTCAGACCAAAGACCTGGTTTGATGAGGACTGTCACAAGGCCAAGAAAGGGCTAGAGAAGGCTCTGAAAACCTTAAAATCAACGGCCAATAAAGATAATAACCAAACACATTTATATATAGCTGGGCTAAGAAGCAATTATAAAACACTACTCAAGGAAAAGAAACATAATTATCATACAACCCAATGGAAAGAACTGGCCCACGCTGCCATGCAGAAGGACACACAAAAGTTCTGGTACATTATTGCACGAGCAACCAGAACAGCAAATCACTCCCTAGAAGCATCAATTCAAAGTAACGTATGGGAGGAATACTTTACAAATATGTACAGTTACAAAACAACTTTGCACCTCTGTCTACACTGTCCCCAAATCAATGCCCTCCCAGAGTGGCCAGCGGTCACCCCCGATCAGGTCAAAAAAAATCATGGCCAAACAATCAATAAATAAGGCACCTGGAGAAGATATGATCCCCATGGAACTGCTAAATGTAAAATCAGACTACTGGATACCTATCCTGGAGATCAAGCATTATTGCCCCTATACATAAAAAGGGGGACAAAAAACCCCCGCTAACTATAGGCCAATCACTCTCCTGAACATTACCTCTAAACTGTATGCACGTACCCTATTGGAACGCCTAGAAGATTGGTCTGAGAGCAATGACCTAATATCTGAAACCCAAACCGGCTTCCAAAAGGGAAAATCCACCATTGATCTATGCTTTGTATTAAATTTCCTGATCCGTAAATACACCCAAAATATGAAGCAAAAACTTTATGCCTCTTTTATTGACCTAAAATCAGCCTTTGACTCAATCCCAAGAGACCTGCTCTGGACAAAATTGGAGAAGGCAGACATTGACCCTCGTCTGCTGTATCTGATTAGGGCCCTATATACCAATACCTCGACACAGGTCAAAGTTGATATGGCAGGTCATCTCACACCAAAAATAAATACCTACACTGGTGTCAAACAGGGCTGTATCCTAGCACCTTTTTTATTCAACTTCTATATCAATGATATTGTCAAGGAGTTAGAGGGCCTACAATACGCCCGGTCACTATTCTGGACCAGAAGCTTTCCCTGCTAATGTATGCCGACGATATCATTCTCCTGTCAAGAACTCAGGTAGGGCTAAGACGGTTGTTGGCTGGATTCTCAACATATTGTAAACAAAACGCTCTTACAATAAATTACAGCAAAACCCAGGTTATGGTCTTTGGTAGGCGCCCCAAAAACACACTCTTGGCGCCTAGATGAACATGTAATAAAACAAGTCAAATCCTTTAAATACCTAGGAATTTTCTTTTCCGAATCAGCCACCTGGAAACAACAGATGAGTAACATCAAAACTCAAGCTTACAGATCAGCCAAAGCAACACTGAGCTTTGCTGCCAAACAAGGTGGTAATCTGGTTAATCCCGCCCTAACTGTTTTCAAAGCCAAAACCCTGGCGCAATTTCTCTCTGGGGCAGAAATCTGGGGCATACCTAGTGCCCTAGGTCTAGAAGCGCCTCAAAACTACTTCCTAAGGGCACTATTAGGCCTTCCTAAAATACTCCAACTGCCATGATCCGCCTTGAAACCTCTGTCCCACCCTAGAAAGCCAAATAGATAAAAGGATCTTGTGCTATTGGCTTAAAATCCAAGAAATGCCAACTGCTAGATTACCAAAAAATGTCTCTTGGAACTTAACAATGGTCTACCTGTTAACAATTGGGTCCACAAGGCAGCACAACTGGCCATTAAATATGGTCTCTCGGTTAGTGAGCTGGCAAAGCTAGACCACCCACAAGGAAGACAAAAATAAACAAGACAATATTAGAAGTCACTACACTTACAGACCTCCAGGCTGCCTGTGACTCTCCGTGTGCCCCCCTATACTACCTCCTTAGACAACCCACTGGCTACCCAGACTACCTTGACAGCCTGACCTTTGTCCAGCTCCGACGAGCCTTCACAGAGCTCAGACTAAATATGTTTGATTCAGCGGAAAGGACGGGAGGCTTAAAAAGTCCCCAAAATTGAACGAAGATGTATTGTTGGTTGCCCCTACCCAGAGGACCTGGTACATTACTTAATGTGCTGCCCCCTACACAAAGATCCTAGGGAGCGCTTTATCTTACCTTTACTGGACAACAAAATCTTTCTGAATTCTCAAGAGATACTACTCTACCTCCTTATGGATACAGATAAATATACGACCTGGCGCGTAGCCCTGTTTGCCCTTGCGGCTAAGAAGATTAAGGAGGCACATAGCGGAGATGGCTGTCCTATGTAAAGGAGATAATCTGGTTTAAGAAGGTTTAAATGTGACTCATGGTGTATAAGTAACTGGTAACCTTTTATTGTCTACTATGCAAATTCCATATGTATTGTTTTGTGTGTGCGCTCTTTTTTATTTTGGACTTGCAACGGCCTTTGGTCAAAAGCAATAAAATTTTATACTTTCAGCCTCATAGGTAGGCAAATACAAAGGCAAACCCCATCTCAACAAATCTTGTCAAGGAAACCCAATGTAGGTTCACATTCAGTTTGACAAACATTGGAAGCACTTGAGGCCACACACAGAAAAATAACGTCACAGGCAAGAAAGGAACTTCATACATAAGGATACCCTACTGGAAGAAATAGAGGCAGTTATGAGACCACTGAATATTACTATGTACTGTATGTTTTGTTCAAAATTTTGTTACACTGGTTTTAGGAGCCCAGAATTGTAAAGTAATGTTTTTGAACATGATAAAAAATTATAAATCTTTAATACAGTAATCCAACTTATACAATTTTAATTAGACATGAATCTTGGTCAAAGTGCATCTAACCTTCACATACGGTCTTTGAAAAAACATATTGGAATTGCCAACATTACTTAGCAATATCTCAATTAATCTCAATAGAAATGTTTTTTCGGATAGCTCCAACTTTCCTCCATATGATGGAGGAAAGGGCCATGCATTGCCACTCTTTTTCCCTTCTGCTAATGCACCTTGTTCTGTCACCACCATATGATGAGGGAAGGAGGAAGGGTTCCATAAGTCACCAGCACAACTTCCCCTTTGCTGGCAACTGCTGGTGAAAACCCATGATCCTTGATTTCAGATTGAATAAAAAGCAAGCAAAACAGATCTAAAAAGCTTGAGATAGATCTTATAATGAAATTCCAACGTTCATTGCTAAATACCGTATTTTGTGGCATATAAGACTACTTTTTAACCCAAGAAAATCTTCTCAAAAGTCAGGGGTCGTCTTATACGTGGGAGTCATCTTATACACGGGAATCGATTCATACACCAGAAGTCAATTTATAGAGCAGGTGCTGAAACTTCCAATCTGGATTACAGAATCTGTGGTTGCCGCATATGGTGGTGGGAGCTCAAAAAGGGCAGTGGCCGCATCCCTGCCATATTAAGTTATTATATGAAACCATTAAGGGTGATGCTGTACAAGTACGGTAGAAGGAAATCCATTCATCAGGATTCGTGAACTTAATGTGGTCCTGATAGTGAGGTGAAGGGGCGCCTCACCAGGTAGATGTAAGTGAAGGACACCCGGGGTATGGAAAAAAGAGATAGAGTGGCTCTGGGCCCAGAAAAAACAAATCTCTTTTACCTGTCTGGCCCACCCTTTTATCCTATTACCATACCTCCTCCTCTGCCTCTCAGATCTCGCTCCTGAAGACTGCAGTGAAGTGGTGCAGGTGCCCAGGTGCGAGATCTGAGAGGCAGAGAAGGAGGTACAGTAATAGGAAAATTACCATATTAAAATCAAATCTGATGTTTTTTAAATTTTTATTTGGTGTGCATTGGAAGAGGGGTAGTCTTATATGGCGAGTATATACCAAACTCTATATTTTAACTTGAAAAATTGGGGGTTGTCTTATACGTCCAGTTGTCTTATACATGGGAAAATATGGTAATTGAAAAAGAAACTTGGGGGGGGGGACAGAAATGTAGCTTACAATTGAAATCTAGAGCAGTTAAAAGTAAAAAATAAAGAGACACTTTCAAAAGAAGAATGAGTTTAAATAGTTTTGTACATTATGTTAATCAATACAATTTAGGCCAGCATTTAAGCAAGAAAGATTCAATCTTTCCAATTTCATGAATGTTGACAACTATTCATGGTTTATGGAGAAAGATCAAATCTTCCAGGGCAGTAGTGTAGCAATCTTGGATTCTTTAATCTAATGTTGTAAACCAGTAATTATAATAATGAACATACTTCTGTTGTCTTTAAAATTAATATTTTGAATGTATTCATCTTTCTTACACTATATGATTCTTTGCTGCTTGATAAATATTGTATGCTTGACAAACTGTTGCTTTAAAAATATTGCTGCTTCACAAATAGCATGTTATTGTTAATGAGTCTGTGTTGTTTTTTTCTTTTAATGCAACTAAAAACTAATAAAGTTACTCAATAAAAACATGATATAAAAAATCTCCAAAGAACAAAAAACCCCAAACTACCAGAAGGGGAAACTCCATTATAAAGCGACATGACCTCATTCTAGTGCAATGTTGGTTGCTGTTGTTGTCATGTGCCTTCTGATTGGCTCTAACTTCTTGAGACTGTATCATAGAGTTTTCTTGGAGATTTTTCATTGCCTTCCACTGAGGCTGAAAGAGTGTGGTTTGTACAGGGCCACCCATCAGATATCCAGGAGACTTGAATCCTAGTTTGGCTCTACATGGGTCAGTTATCCTGTGGCTAGATGGTTTAAACTGACACCCCTTCCATTGTCACAGTAGTCAGTAGGCATGACATAGGTCATGCCTGCTCCCCATTGCCTGGTGTGATGTTGGCCAGGGTGCCAGAGCGCTGAGGAAGAGGAGGAATCAACCCTTGCTTTCCTCCCTCCCCTTCTCTGATTGCCTCATCGTTCCAGCCAGCATCACGCCACATAATGAGTGACCAAACGATCCATGTTGTGTCTGCTGGCCACTGATATGAGGAATATGTGAGAGAACAGCGAGTGTCATTCATGTCCCCAGGCCGCTTATGCCCTGGGTACACAGAATTGCCAAGTAAACAGTTGCCAAAGGACATTTGGATAATTATGTATGGTATCATTTTTAGGCCACACCTTTATTTAATTATGTATTTTTTTATTTTTTTATTTTTATTGAGATTTTCAAGTACAATAATTTGAACAGTGGTCAGAGAATTTAGGAGGGAGGGAAGTGATTAAGGGATGTAGAGGGATGATGAGGGAAGGAAAAGAAGAAAAGGGTTTACAAAAAGAAGGACAAATATAATATAATATAATAATATAAAATTGACTTCCATTCCTGTTTCAGATTGCTCTTAAACATTGCTGTTTTTCATCCTCTATTCGTCTGATATATTCCTTATGTCTAATATCCCCCTCTTATTACAGATCAATATTTTCTCTCTAATGTATGTCTTAATTATCCTTTATTAGTTATTTATTTTCCTCTGTATTCATCAAATACTCTCCAATCTGTACATTTCATTGGTCTTCCTGCACTTTGTCTCAGGAAGAAGGTTAGTTTGTCCATATCTTTTATCTCTGATAGTTTATCCAGCCATTGATCTATTTGTGGAATTTGTTCCATTTTCCAATGCTTAGCATAGATTATGCAGGCTGCTGTGGTAATGCATGTAAACAATATATCCTCATTTTGGTTTAGTTTTAAGTCTTTGTCTATTAGTCCTAATAGAAAAAGTTCAGGTTTATACGGGATTCTCTTTTTAAAAATCTTTTGAGTTTCTTCTTGTATACTTCTCCAGTATCTAGTGGCTTCCGTACAGGTCCACCACAAGTGGTAGAAACTTCCTGTTTGTGATTTGCATTTCCAGTAAGTACTCTGGCTATTTTGGTACATTAAACTAAGTTTCTGGGGGGAGAGGTACCATCTGTGAAATATCTTCTCTTTAAGGTTCTCTTTAAGGTGCGAAGAGTAGGTATGCTTTAGTTTTTTGGTCCAAATTTGTTGCCATTAGTGTAATTTTATTGGTCAACCAATATTTTTTGCCCAATTTATCATACAGTTCTTAATTTCCTCTGTTTCTGTTTCCCAATCTATCAGTTTATTATATAATTTTGTGATGTTTTTTTAATCTGTTTTCATCAGATGATCCCAAAACGTCTCTTTGTCATCAAATCCAATCTGTTTTTCTTGTCTGTATATGTCTCTTATTTGGAGGTATTTTAGCCATGTTAAGTTGCCATATTTCTGTACTAGATTTGCTTGTGATTTTAGTTCTAGATTGTTATTCTTTTTTCTAGCAAGTCTTTATATGTTGGCCATCCCAAAAGTCTTCTTTGTTTTGCTTCAATTGATGACAAACATAAAGTGGTGTTTTAATAAAAATATCTTTTATATTTATCCCAGAATTTGATCAGGGCAGATCTAATAAAATGGTTGCCATTTTCCTCCCAATTTCTGTTTGGCCATACCAAATGTATGCATGCCAACCTACTCTGAAGTTGAATCCTTCTAGTGTCAGGATTTTTTCATTTTTTTAGGGTGACCCAGTCCTTAACCCACATTAATGTGCAAGCTTCGAAATATGTTCTAAAGTTTGATAGTGCAAATCCACCTTTGTTTGTCTTGCTGATCATAATTTTAAATTTCATTCTTGGTTTCTTGGCATTCCAAATGAATTTTGACAGATCTTTATTCTACTGGTCGAATATTTTGAAGTTCTGAATTATGGGTAGGTTTTGGAAAGGATAGATCAATTTTGGTAATATATTCATTTTTATTATTGCAATCCCTCTGAGGAGTGAGAAGTTTAGATGTCTCCAATTTGTTAAATCCTTTTTTTATATAATTTTCAATTTTTCTTCATAATTATTCTTGAAAAGTTGGGCATTTTTCACCCTAGAATTCAAGCTGTATTGTTCTGTCGTAGGTTAATTTGTCTATTTTGTTTGGTTTGGCAAAGAAAAGATCAGCATGTTCATGATTTTTTCACAGATTTAATAATGTCAAAACCTTCTTGAGAGTAAGGCTCACTGAATCCTAGACTATAAAGCAAACAGAAAGACTTATCTCTGCCAAAAGACTTGCGTTCTTTTGAGTAAACATGCTTGGGATTATACTGTTGAAAAAATGCTGAAATACTTCATGTGTCTGTCTGTTATAGGCAGTCCTTTCTATCTTCATGCTTTTATTCTGCTTTATTAACTAATATTACTACATTCTAAAGAAATGAAAAAATAACATTGGTGAATCATATATTTCCAGCAACATAGGAATCCAGGAGAAATAACACAAGGTAACATTATTGAAGAGGCAGAAAAGTAAGAGTTTGCAGAACATGTGCTGAAGATGGAGATGTAACCTCAATCTTTCCTTGTCAATCTTTTCTTGCTTCGTTCTCTCCTGAAAACTCAGGAGAATGCTTTCTCTGCATGAAAAAATACAGTGTTATTTTGTTTAGAAATCATTGGCTAGAATTCCCAGAAATCTAACCCATTGAGCAATATCTGCTATTCTTTCCTAGAAAAAATGTGTATATATCCCAGTGTCCATTTTTTTAACAGTCTCATTTTATTTTTTTTATTTTTCGACTATATTTCTATACCACCCCTCTCAGCCTGAAGGCGACTCGAGGCTTTTACATCTGGCAATTCATGCCCACAGAATAAATCACAATTAAAAACAATTAATACAATTACCATATAAAAACAGTGTACAATGAACAATTAAAATCATAAAATACAATTCTCAGCATCTCATCATTAAAATCATTTTCTATCACATTGTCATATCATTTCATAGATGTCAATTAAACAGTTATACTGCATCTTCAAATGCCTGCTCCAACAGCCAGGTCTTGACACTCTTTTGAAATGTTAGGAGGGAGGAGGCTGATCTAATATCCCTAGGAAGGGGGTTCCATAGCTGAGGGCCACCACTGAGAAGGCCCTGTTTTTCATTCCCGCCAATCGGATCTGCGAAGAAGGTGGGACCGAGAGCAGGGCCTCTCCAGACGATCTTAAACACCTTGATGGTTCATAGGGAGAGATGCATTCAGAAAGGTAAGCTGGGTCAGAACAGTTTAGGGCTTTAAATGCTAAAGCCAGCACTTTGAATTGTGCCCAGTAGCAAACTGGCAATTTTTTACAGCACAGAATAAACCTCTTCAACTACCATGGTTTCCTTCTGCAAATTTAAAAATGCATGGAGGGTTGCAGACACGTAAGTTCCCTACAAAGTTCCTCTTTGAGTTCATGGACTTCTTGAGATTTAAGAAATCAAATGATATAATAATTGGTGGCTGAGGTTGTTAATAATTTTAGGAGGGATATTTTGTTGGATACAGAATGGTACAGTAATATTTTTTCTGATGTTTTACTATACTTGTCGCCCTCTAGGCCCTTGACCAAGACCTCCCTTGATAAACCACAGAGTCCACCTATGGTACAACAGGTTTATTTAGAATATAGTTTATAGGAAAGATGAAAAGGTTGAAAGCAAGTTTATAGTGCTTTCAATAGCAGCAAATCTCAGGAGCAAAGCAATGAGTAAATAGTCCCGTATCAATCAGGATTCAGCCGGAGACAATCAGGAACGAAGCTGGGTTCAAATGCAAGAAAGTCTTTCAGGAACAAACAGGAACGTAGCAATGGAGCAAGGCTTTGCCCAAGTGGGCCAGATCCTCTATAGGCAGGCAGAGAGCTTAGTAGGCCCGGTCACCTCCTTCAGAGATCCATAGTCCTGAACGCGTCGTTGGCACGAGATAGAGATCCGGGCCAACTCCACACGGATATACTGTCCAAACCCTTTGATCTAAACCACGTAACTTTGCGTCGAGCGTCAAAGTGGGCATGATGGATGGCAGCTGTTGTTTAAGCTACCTCAGCTCCTTAAGAATGTAAACCCAATTAGGGTTCCCAGCTGCAATGGGGAGTCAGGCTCTTGTCAGGCCCGGGCCTCTCTGCTTATCGGTTAGGCTTGCTTTGGTAACCTTGAACGATTCACCCTGCCTGCCTGCAACCAGGTTCACATGGGAAATGCAGGCAGGCCTGGAAAGGATTTTAGAGCCATCATGGTGGTAGCATTGTTCATAGGAAGCAGAGGCTTGTGGGACTTGGGGCCTGACAACACTTTAGATTGAGGAGTCAGAGGCCTTGCGTGTTTCCATCACTTAAGACCTTAGCAGATGTGCCCCCCCTCCATAATTTGGCCCATAGCCAACTGCCACTATCTGTACCTGCGGGTTCGCTGCTAGCATGCCATTGCTAATCACTGCTATTGGCTGGCAATATGTTTTAATTCGGGTGTTTTAACTGTTTTACTGTATTTTATGTATTTTACTTGTTTTTATTTGCACTAATCTTGTAAACCACTCTGGGCGCCAGAGAGAGCAGTATATTAAGTTGAACTTAATATATAAATAAATAAATTGTCAGGATCAGTAAGATCAGAGCTGGTATTGCTCTGATTTCCTGACCTGCCTGCATTGCTCTGGTCTCTTGGCTCGGCTCAGAGATAAGATAAGCTCCAGGTGTTGGCCTTGGGTAGCCTTAGGTCACACCACACCAACATGAGTAGCACTGTCTTGCATATTGCTGACTCTGAGGGGATTTGATGCAACCTTTCCTGGGCATTGCATATTGCTGAGTCAGAGGGAATATGATGCAACCTTCCTTGGACATTGCAGGCCGAGGGGGGTGGGCTTTTGATATGATGGACAGGTGATGGGGGGGTGTTTGGTATATAAGGTGTGTTTGTTCCTTGTGATGCCAATTCTGGCATCAAAAGTGTTGTATCTTCAATAAATCTCGTGGGATCGAGCTGCCGTCTGTGCGTGGTCTTTACAGTAAATTGGAGCGGTCTCACAGAATGCCAGAATTCTAAAGAAACCTATCGTAGAAGAATCTACTGAGGGTTTTGGAAGCCATCTGCAATGTCGAGACCCTTTTCAAGAGTGGAATGGGTGAGTCCCGAGGATTTCTGGGACAGTGATGCGGATGAAGATGGTGCCGAGGAGGCGGGAGTCGTATTCCCCGTTTGGGATTGGAAGACGGGTAGATGGAGCATCCCTTCCCTATGGGGAGAGGTAGAGGCTCCAGAGATGGCTTCCTACAAGCTCTGCGGACCGTGTGGAAAGGAGAGGACGGGAGTTGGCCTGTCCCAGGCTTCCTGGAAGGAGAGCGACGAGGGTGAGGCCCAAGGAATGCTCAGAGAAGCGGGTTGGAGTACCTCCGCTCAGGTGGGCTATCGAGGGACCGGCGAGGGACTCAGAGAAGCGGATTGTCAGGAGTCCGTTCAGGTGGGATCCCGAGGCACCAGAGAAAACCCCAGAGAAGCGGATTGTAAGGGGTCCATTCAGGTCGGATCCCTCGGGTCCGGAGAAGACTCCAGAGAAGCAAAGGCTCAGGTGGATTCTCAGGCGGGCCGAGAGAGTGTGGCTGTGGTGGCTGAAGGGGCTGGGCAGGAGAGAGCCCAGTCCTCCATTTGGAATAAGGACGAGCTGGTCCAGGAGATACAAAGAGGCTTTTGGGAGCTGCAAGAGATAAAGAAAGCCCTTCATTGTGGGCAGCATGACGTGGGTGTACTTCTGAGACGAATGGCGGTTGTGGAGGAGAGAGCCAGGAGTTGCCAAGAAATGATGCTATGTCTCCCAGCCGAGGAAGAAGGACGTTATGAAGATGCTCCTGAGATCGTGGAGAATGAAGCCCAGGAGACAGATCCAGTTCTTCCAGAGGATGCTCTTGAGATGGAGGAGGTCCAGCCAGAAGCATGGAGTGTGCCTGAAAAGGAGATGAATCAATGGCTCCCTTCCAGCAGTGTGCGAGCTCTTCGGGCAGAAAGTGGGGCTGTTTTAGCTGCAGAGGCTGCCTTACCGGGGAGAGATGGAACCGAGTGGGTGGCTGAAGCAGTTGGAGAGTGTCCTGCAAAAATGGAATTGGAGGAGAAGAAAGGAGAAGAAAAGCCCTTTCGCACTGAGGTTTTGGAAGAAGTGCTGGAGCTGGAGAGAGAGCAGAATCCGGTGCTGTTTTGTAACGAGAAGATGGTGAGTGTGCAGAGGGCTTCTCAAGTTGGAGAAAAGGAAGATTCCCTTCTTCAAACTGTGTCAATGTCCCTGAGTTGGGCTATAATTCTTGCGGCCTGGAATTGCAAAGAAGAGGCCCTTGCTCCAGTGGAGAGAGTTGCCGTGGAGATAATGTGTGGGAGAGATAAGCCCGGTATGTTGGCAGCCAGAAGGGCAGAAGAGGCCGGAGGTGCTTTGGAAAGGCCAGGCTATAACTCTTTCTGTGAAGAAGGCTTACTTCCCAGAAGTGGAAAGAAGAATGTGGAGGAGATGGATCTGCGCCTCCCTTCTAGCAGTGTGAAATGCCTGTAGTTGGAAAGTGAAGGTGTTTTAACTGCAGTTGAAAGTGCCCTGCTGTTGGAAGTTTCTCCTCTGAAAAGAGGGAAAGAGGAGGCTGTAGCAGAGAAAAGCCAGGCTGCAGAGTTGGGAGAGTGTGATCAGCTGTTGCGTGATCTCGGCTCTGTGGTCCCGTGGCTAATCATACTACAGACGTGGCTGGCCAGTGGTGCGGAAATTGGGGACGGCGAGACCCATAAGGAGCTGCCTGGGCTGATGGAAACAGCAGGAAGAGATGCCCCGACTTCAGAGAGCAGTTTGGAGCTTGTTTCGGGTGAGAAAGCCGCTCAAGGATCTCTGCTGCCAGAAGCTTTCCTGGTTGACGGAGGGAAGGAGTTGGTGGTGGAGCTCAGCAAAGAGGGGGCCGAGATTGTCCAGCGCGAGTCAGCTGTTGACGGAGAGAGAGAGCAGTTGGCGAGGTCCATGGTGGCAGTGCCGGTCCGTGTTATGAATTCGCGTAAGCTGTTGGGGGAGCCGGAGTCCATTGAGATGGTGAGATTGCTCCAGAAGCGTCCTTTTGGGACCAAACGGATCATGTCACTCGGGATGGGGTTGATTGGGTTTGGAGAAGGTTTGACCAGAGGGCCAATGACTGAACTTTGGCCGACATCTTCTGAGTGGCCAGACAGCAGACTTCGGAGCATGCTGAACTTTGGGACTGAATCGTGGGCCAGTGTTTCAGCGACAAGTCTGTCAATTTTGACTTTGGGGGGAAACAGCAACCTGGTTGTATTATGGTTTCTGTGGGGTAGGCTGTTACATGAGGAAAGTGGACCTAGAGGATTTGGAGCTGGGATGATGTTGATATTGAGTGCTGGCGTCACTTGAAGGATTTGCCTCAAAATTGTGCTAGGATGATTTAATGATATATTGACCACGGAACGAAATGTTCATGCTATATTGCACTGTGAAGATGCATGTATCTGATTTCATGTATGTATAGTGTTTTTAATATGCTTAGGCGGCTTAGGGATTTAGAATGTGGGGTTGCATATGGTGATGTTCAGAGTTCGATGGGATATTTCATACTTCAAATGTGTAACATTAACTGTGTGTATTGATAGAATTATCTCAAGTGCGTTGGGTTGTAAACCTGCCTTTAGTTTTCTCTAAATGTATAAGTTGTTATTACATGTTGATTTGGGTAAAATGCAATTATTGCCAGCGATGCTATGTGAAGAGGATGGTTAAATGTGTATAACAGTTTAACTGCATAGATTATAGATTTATTGCTTCGCTGGGGGGGTTCCTTTTGAGAAGGTTTCATTGATGCCTTAGGAGGAGGTGTTAAGGGTTTCGTTTATATGCTAATTGAGGAGGTTAGGAATTTTCTTTAGTGTTAGTTTGAAAAGATAGAGGCGCACTCACATGCTGAGGTGTGTGGATTTAGTTACAGTTTAGTTGTATATGAGGCTTTGCGCAGATGTTCAATTCCTGTGTGAGGGTCATTTTGTTTAGTAGATAAAGGTTTCAAGGCTTGGTTGGATAAGGTTTAGCTGTGTGTGTACGTCGCTTAGTTGGATAGTTCATTTCCACGCGATGGCTTGAGTAGATTGGGGAGTTGTAGTTTTCCAGGCACCTCTTGCTATGGTAGGGGGTGTATTAACTGGTTCATAGAGGAGGAGTGTATAGGATTGTATGTTGGAATTTGGTTGTATGTGTGCATGTTACTAAAACGCAGATGGCTATACCTGCGTTCCAGTGTTGGAGTGCTCTGTTTAGAGGATAGGTTTCAGAACCAGTTTAGGAGTTATGTTGCTAGTACCTTTTTCCGTAGTTGTGGCATACGAGTAAGGATGGCAAGAAGGGTTGTGTTGTCTTCCTTAATTAGTGTGTGTAGCTTGGCACAGTTGACTTAGTCCTGTGTAATGCGTTCAGCTTGTTGAGGAAGTTACGGTTGATGTGATTCTTGATGGATTGTGTAGTGGTCAATGGCTGTATAGAGAATTATAGTTTTGGTTAGTACCTCCTGCCGTTGCAGTAGAGGGATAAGGTTGTGTAGAGATTTAGGTTGAGTTGTGGTTTGAGAAGGCACAGATGTGTTTTGGCTGTTTAGAGAATTGTAGTTTTGTACTTGTACTTCCTGCTTTTGCAGTGGAAGTTATAGGGCTTGGAATCTTGATTGTGTGAATGATAGTGGAGAGATTCTTTAAGCTGTGAAAGTGTGATTTTGGTTTGTGCTGTGAAGATGCACAGATGATTTATTCCTGTGCGATGGTTTATTAGTTTGGATCAGTTAGGTTGGTGTGCCTCCTGCCATTGCAGTGGAGGGATGAAGTTGTTTAGGGGTTTGTTGGTAGTGGTTAAAGATAAGTGTAGAAAAGGATTGGTAAGGTATTGTTAGTGGAATTCATTTTTTCTTGTGAGAAAGTGATTTGTGACCTGTAATGGAAGGCTGCGTGAGTGTGCATTGAGAAATAAGGGTGCACAGGGCCCACATGGTTAGCAGGTTGAGGTTTGGAATGTTATAACCATGCAGTTATGGGAATGATGGGCATGGTAGTAGAAGAGGAAGCGTGTGGTGTATGCTTGGAAATGGTTATAGGTAGGATTGGCTTTGAGTGAGCCAGGCATTGATGATATAGAATGAACCGGAGGGTTTGTTTCTCGAGAGGAGTAGAAATGTTTGGTTAGCTGAACGTGTGGGAGTGCAAGGTTGAAATGCTCGTTGAGCACACATGGCAGAGTGGTATGGTTTGGTTCTTAGTGTGTGTTGAGACTGGAGAAAGCCAGTTAGGTCAGTAGTAGTTGGGCTTTAGTTATGTTCCCCTGGGGGGGGGCGGGGAGGGGAAAGGAACAGGAAGGGGGAAACCATTCTGTCAGGATCAGTAAGATCAGAGCTGGTATTGCTCTGATTTCCTGACCTGCCTGCATTGCTCTGGTCTCTTGGCTCGGCTCATAGATAAGATAAGCTCCAGGTGTTGGCCTTGGGTAGCCTTAGGTCACACCACACCAACATGAGTAGCACTGGCTTGCATATTGCCGACTCTGAGGGGATATGATGCAACCTTTCCTGGGCATTGCATATTGCTGAGTCAGAGGGGATATGATGCAACCTTCCTTGGACATTGCAGGCCGAGAGGGGTGGGCTTTTGATATGATGGACAGGTGATGGGGGTGTGTTTGGTATATAAGGTGTGTTTGTTCTTTGTGATGCTAATTCTGGCATCAAAAGTGTTGTACCTTCAATAAATCTCGTGGGATCGAGCTGCCGTCTATGCGTGGTCTTTACAGTAAATTGGAGCGGTCTCACATAAATAATGCTACGGCAAAGAGAAGAAGGCTGTGGGGTGACTTAGGTCACTCCGTGAATTGCAAGCCCACCCTTCTCCTTCCCGTGTGATGGGAAGGATAGAGCAATTGCTACAGAGTGAATGGCACCCCATCGCTTCCCCTCATCAAATGGGGAAGCATCAACATTGCGCTAAAAACAAAGAAAAAACGCAATCCTTACCTATATCACGGGTGCTGCCCATGATGACCAAATTTCCGCAGGCTCATGCTTCCTTTCCTCGTAATTCCAGGGCTTCACAAAAGGGACATGGTGACAGCTTGCATCATCTGATGGACAGCATGTGAGGCCATAAAATAAGGTTAAAAAAGTGGGGTTCAGCATTATTTTCCCTTTAAAAACCCCATCCGATGAGGTCCTTAGAGTTTAATGTTTTATTATTGTTTTTTTCTTTTTGGAAAAATACTGTATTTTTGTCCAGAACAGGTTGGGTGTTCCTCCCCCCCCCCCCTGAAAACAATATATGAACTTAGCCTAGAATACATCCAAGCTGCAAAGTGTGTTATCAGACCAGGATTTTTCCTTATGAAGATTTTTTGAAACTCAAAAAAGTGTTGGGTTTTTTTTACATTTTTGTTAAAAGCTAATTCAAATATTATTTCCATTATAACTTTATTCAACTAAGTAGGCTTATACTTTTCTTTCCAACAGGGTACTTTGATTTCATAAGGTTCTTTCTTCAAATAATGGCTTTGGGTAGATTCGTTCAAAAATAACTTGACCTTTAACAGGGTCAGAGAAATTGGAGGCAGGTCTTTTCTACTTCTACTTGTGGTCTCAATGTATGATAGAAAATAACTTGAAGATATGTCGCACATGCACACATACATATTTACATTTTACTCTTTTTGATTTCTGCATCCTGTATACACTATTGAGCAGAGTGATTTATTTTTTGCCAAAAGACCATTTGACAAACAAGAATGTGAAGACACCCCCTCAATGACCTAGGACAAGGCTACAGCTGGACCTTCAGCTAACCTTTAGGCAAGCCCCTCATTAATGTGGACATTAGCAAAATACAGTGCACTGGAAGTTTGAAAGGTTAAAATATTCAACATATGAACTTTTGTTTTTGGTCCTCTAACAATGGCCAACGGCTGCTGTGCTTAATCCATATGTTCACACACTTTCTAATTTAAAGCCCTAGCTCAGCATATATCACTTTTCAAAAATCAATATAACTCTCAAAGCTCAGCAAAAATATAGCACTGGAATAAGAAGGGAGCTAGGAGTAGAAATGAACAGGAACTGGAACATTTTCACTGCTCTTTGCTCCCTTCCTTTTGTTTCCAAAGCCCTAGAGTAAGATAAACAAGAAGTTGCAAGTCAGGAGAAACTGTTACAATGCTGTTGAATTATAGATATAAAATGTGCTGAGTTTATCTTGGTTATAGAATGTTTAGTGCACTTACAATTCAATTTTAGATTGTTTCCTATGACTTATCAATAAAGCAAGGTTCATATACAGTCCTCAAAAGTAATCATCATAACCTCAACATGTACTAAATGATTGTGAACATGCATAGAAGGCTGACTTATTCTCAGCTGCCTAAAGTAATTTCATAGTAGCTTGTGCATGATTTTGGAAATTTGTGCATTGTTGCAAAGAACTGTGTTATGTGTTCTTAATCTTAAACTTTTGTTTGAATAGTTTAACCTTTTACACTGAATATATTGAACTCCCACTACACTGCAGAACTTAGGGAGATATATACTGTATATATATATGCAGATTTTTCTTAGACTGTTTTTTTAGGTCTACTGGTTTGTATTATTTTCTCCTCTTAGAGTTAACAGGAATCAACACTACTTTTGTTGGTGATCCATCTCCATCCTATATTCCCAATATACATATATCTAGTGTTGTTAGTGTTTCTAGCCCTTACACTAACAGAGAATTAGATAGACAGATCTATAATTGTTTACACAAAGGATTGGGCCATTTTTTTGTACATGCTAACATATGTTTTTATCAGCCAGAAATCTACAAGATTGATGGTATTTTTCAGAAGAAGAGAAGTTGATCTTTTTGAGATGCTTGCAACAGGGAGTGGATGCCTTATTGAAAAGCCTGGTGAGGAAAAGGGGCTAAGGGTGATATACACAGATAATTTATCTAAGGTTCAATCTGAGATGGCTTTTACCATGAGCTCCTGGGTCATTGTGGAAGCAATAAGGAGTGTTGTAGCAGCAGTCATTGGGCACGAAATGGCTAGCTCATCTTGTAGAGTGAGGTTGGCTGGTGTGCCAGAATTATAGGGGAGTGAAGGAATCTTCTTCTCCTTTTCCCCTCCCATTTCTAATCTCTTTAAGACTCTGACTGATCTAACTTGAGTCAATGAGCAAAAGACACTAGTCATGTCATGTCTGGTGGCAGCTGCTACAATAGGAACAATGAGTGCCATCACTGTTACAATAGGAACAGTGAGTGCTGCTGAGCCTGAGGAAAATATGGAATGGAATATAAACAGTTGTTACTGGTTCCATCTTGAGTCCAAAGGTCATGACTGATTCCAGATTCTTGGAGACAATTCAGAGCAACACGTGACTTTTAAAAAACATGGTTCAAGATGGCAATAAGCAGCCTTGGCTCACATTGACATACATCAGTGCCTCATGCCACTAACATGGACCTGAGTCACCTCCCCTTCAAGATAAAGGGTCAGGGTGGAAATGCATTAAGCAAATGCTTGCACTTTGTCTGAGGTAGCAGACTTCAGTGAGCATCTTGGCACCCCTTTTGATGAAGTTTCTGGAAAGGCCTCTAGAAGTCTTAGGACCGAGATTTGTGTAGGGCAGTGGTTCTCAACCTAGTGGCTCCCCAGATGTTTTGCCCTTCAACTCCCAGAAACCCTAACAGCTGGAAAACTGGCTGGGATTTCTGGTAGTTGTAGGACAAAACACCTGGGAACCCACAGGTTGAGAACCACTGGTGTAGGGGGAATGAGTCCACTCTTGCTATGGACCTATGGATTTTGCTCTCACTTTTAACATCATAGGACTTGGGTTTACCTTCCAGTATGTGGATTGGTTGTGATCAAACTAACTAATGGATTGTCTTTGAAGCTCAGGTGTTTTTGATCTGGTGCTGTTTTCATGTGATACCTCAGTTGTTTTAAATTGTTATTAACATACTATCTGATTTTTCCTGTCTTCTGTATTAATGTATATTGTTGTAAGCCACCTTGGGTCCCATTTGGAAAGAGTGGTTGAATATGATTTTTAAAAGTCCTTGCTGAATTATTAAGTATATGCAGCTATGAAGCCCTTTTCACTTTGCACAAACATTGCACCCTAAGACTCTCCTTTTTACTCTCATGCTATCTTCTGTGGAATCCTGTGGGCTTTGAAGTTCCATAAGGTACTATAGTTCTCTGGCTGACAATTCTAAATACCTTTCCCTAAACTGCAAATCCCAGAAATGCATTAGATGTTACCCCATGGCAAGTTTATAGCACTATAACTATGTAGAATGAAAGGCCCCATGATTCAAATGTTGTTACAAGGGAACATTTAAAATGTCAATGAGATAGCAATGAGAAAATCTACTGGTGGCATTTGCAGAGATTTAGCTCACGAAGAAGATGAGTTAGTCTCTGAAACATGACAGATATTCAGCAATAATACATCTTTTTTGAGAGCAGTGGACCTTTCTCTGCCATAAAAAAGATTTCTGGGTACAAGTGTGTTCTCGTTTCTGAAAATGAAATGTGGGCTAATTCAAAATAAAACTTGTTTTGTTTTTTTCCATCTTTAAAAGCCTTAATGTAACCATGCACCCATCAGTTTATTGCAGCCACAATCCTATATACATAAACCACAAAAAAGTTTATGGAAAATATACACCATAGCCTTTTGCTTATCAAGTTCACAATTATCAAATTGTTCCCTACCCACTAAGTCAGAACTGACAGAGATGGCTGTGTATGCACATCAGTGAAATGGCTTGCTACGCTAGGGAAGAGGAAATAGTTACAACATTCTCAAGTGCAGGGAAATGTATTTTAAATTTTCTAATTTATAAGAATGGTACTCAGCCCAGAAAACATATTCAGTTGTTAACTTAGGAAAATGATTCAGCCAGTCATGGAAGCATGATACTGAAGAGACCAAATGTCATTCAGTGAAGCACCCAACTATGAGGTAGGAGCATCCATCTTCATTCCTACCATTCATACTCCATGTGAATAGTGAGAGCAACCTATCAAAATAGGTGTGGTAAAAGAGAAGTTAGCAGCAAAGCAAATGGCTTTAGGTAATTTAGAACACCAAGAAAAGTTACACACAGCAGGAGAGAAAGGTCTGTCTCTGAAATACAATAGTCATGGTCATTGGGGAATCTGATTTGGAACAGATGACATTTGAGTCTCTAATATGGGTAATTGGGAAAACGCTTACAATAAACTCTTTTATTAGAATGAGATCTCCATTGAAATCTCAAATAATGAATATAATACAACAGAACAGAACACCATCTTTCAGTTTCTGTTGCTCAAACAAACATTTTAGGGAGGCTTCTTGCAAAATGGCAATTATGTGTTTTGTTATTATAGGCCTGAAAGATAGTGGAGAGAGAGAGAGAGCCCTGTTTATGGTACTGAAATTGGACATTAGATCTGCATTTGTGACATGACTGATTAGTCTACATGTTGACTCTCTAAATGTATGGGTCATTGGGCCAGGACCATAAAAAGAGGGATTAGAGAAATGTCACATTATTCCTGCTCTTTTCCTAAGGATTAATATAAACCTAAACTAGCTTTCAAAGCTTTGACTCCCACTGCCATGTTTTTCAAACCTCTACTGGTAGTCCCCTGCTAGTCCAAGAAAAGATTGCTGAGTTGTTTATAAATCCAAAGTACATCCAACTGATGCTGCTATGCTGCTTATATATTTTGAAAACTAATATTACTAAATCATAGTGTATATCAGACTTTCTCAATGTTTTTATCATGGAGAAATCCTTGAAATGGTTTTTAGTTATCAGGGGACTCCTGCACCAAAATGATTAGAGTTATGATTAGATCTATTGGCTTTTAAATTCCACCCAGCCATTAAATTGTGGACAAATCTGAATAGTTTTCTAGAGGGATGTCACCAAAGTTTGTATCTGTTTGGAGGAGAGATTTGTTCAATACCTAAACCTTTGATGTTGTTATGAATCAAATGAATTTTCTTAGGTATTCCCTCAGAATCAAAATGTAGAATAAGGACTAATACATTTCAACTGCCATGGCAAAATGCTATGGAAACCTGGGAGTTGTACTTTTACAAGGTGTCTAGCCTTCTTTCACCAAAGAACAACTCCCAGGATTTCATTGCACTGAACCATGACAGTTAAAGTGGTGCAAACTGCATTGATGCTACAGTGTTGATGCATCTGTAAATGTTTATGGACTGCAGCCCATCATGTCAGATGCATCTGATGTTTAAATCCATGATGCTTTATGCCAAATTAAACTTCTTTGGGCTAAGTCTAACTGTTGTCCCCACAAAAAGAAGAAATCATTAAACAAATGACACTCTTTCATCCCATTTATTAAAATGGGTGTAATGTATATGGAACATAAATTGGATTTAATTCTGACCCCCTAAAGGCATTGCTAGGCTTTTTCTGGTTGTTTGGCTGTTTGAGTAACACAGCAACCCTCTTAAAAGCATGAAATAAGCAGGACCTGAATGGTCACTCCTTTGTATATTCACAAGCGAAAAATATTTAATATAATTCCCTTACTCCTAGTGAATCTGTCACTGATGGTTGTGAAAGTAGACATTCTTTCCAAAGTTCTTTGATGTACTAACTTGAGTTGTAAAGAATGTTGGCAAACCAGATGAGCAGATCAACTAGAAACACAATTTTTGGTTAGATAAATATCTACTTTCCGATTTGGCTAGTTCTGACTTTAGATTGCTTCATGCTAATTTGCTGTGCCTGATATGGTTCTTTTTCCAGATGAAAAACTACCTATTGTTTGCAGTTATATTTGTTCACAGTGGGTAACAGACAGCTGCATTTCCATGCAGATTTCAACAATGGTTGCTGTTTAGAACTTACAGCTTTGAATTCAAGGAATCCCTCTTGTAGAATAAATTGTATCTTTAGTGACCATTCTGATAGGAAGATTCTGAGAGTTGTAGTCTTAATAAGTAATTTTCCAAACTCTCTTTCATGCCTGTCAGGTTACTGTGAGATAATCCCTATCTGTAAGCCTGATCTGTTGCAGATGTTGTTGTGAAAATGGGAGGGGGGGGGGGGTTGCCATTTTTGCATCTTATGTTTATTGAAGGAATGCTGGGATGTAAGTGCAATAAATGCACAAATAATTTAAAACTTATATTTTTAAAGGTAAATGTAACTATTCTTGATATGCTTTTTATGGTCTTTTGCTTGGTAAACAACCATAACATTTTAACCTTTCAGTATTATTGTTCATAACATGTACCCACCAATAAATGAGCATATTATCTAGCTATCTTAAATGCTCTTGAACAACAAAAGAGTTGTCTTGTTTGTTAGAAACATTCTCTTGTTATTACTCTCAAATATTTTTAGTTTATTTTAAGGCTAAGCTGTTTTTGAACATGTTGCAGTTCTGAAAATATGCCACTGTAATTAGTACAGGTAAAAATCTCTCAGCACAACTGCCAGCCATAGCAATATAAAAAGAAAGCTTTGATTCCAGAAGGATCAAGCTTGAAAACCAACACTCCAGCTGTTCACTTCCATTTTGGGAACTTATTTCATTATAGCAGAGCAAAACATGTGCTATCAATAAAATGTCAAGCACACACAAAATCTGTATTTTGATATACAATTTTAATTCATTTATGAAATCCTAGTTAAAAAGTTACAATATTTCAACAAGCCCTTTTACATTGTAATATTATGGGACTCCATAGGCTGAATGAAGTCTGATTTCAGATTCAGTTGTGTAAAGTTATACACCATTTTCTCCATAAACCTTAATCTTGATGTTTTTAACTGTTTTTCTTCTTCGAGGGCTCTGTGAATGCACACTTATGAACGGAAACTTCCCAGTTTGAAAAGTTTTGGCGGTAGCTCCGCCCAGCCGGCCCGGAGGGCATAAAAGGCGCCTCCATGCGCGCCCACCCCATTCCTTTGTTTTCCGCCACTTGGGCAACATCGGAAATATGGCTGGTTGCGTGAGCATAGCATGTCCACAACCAGTTTCAAAAAGTGTTCATCCTGCAGTAGCAAGATCCCGGATTGCGACGGTCACTCGAAGTGCCTTCGGTGTCTCGGAGAGGGGCACGTTGTTCCTGTCTGCCGACACTGCCAGGCCTTCTCGTCGCACACCAGAAGAGCGAGAGCCTGCAGGCTTCAGGCCTACCTGACGGAGCGTGCTCTCTACCCTCCAGAGATGGAGACGGCTGTCCCATCTACCTCCTTGGGGTCCGGGGCAGCTGCTCCGGCCCCTACCGTATCGACCGCTCACCCGGCTGGGAAGAAGCGTCTACGGAAGGAGAAGAACACGAAGACTGTCTCCTCGAAGACTTCGTTGTCGAAGAGGCCCTGCACCGTGACGACAGAGACGGTTCAGCTGCCTCCACCTCGCCGGTTGTCGACGAGCTCGATGGCGTCGGGCCTCTCCCAGAGGTCGGCCATCTCGAGGACTCCTTCCAATAGAGCTATGGAAATAGCATTCCGGAGGTCGAGCGAGGAAGCCCGTAGAGCCCAGACCAGAGGCCTGGTTCCTGTGACTCCGGGCAAGTCTCTGGAGGCCGCAGCCTTGAGACCCCAGTCTCCGAAGAGGCGCAGGACTCTGACGTCATCCTCATCGGCGTCGTGCCCTGATTCTCCACCTGCCCCTGTTCTCGCTGTGGAGACAGGGGCAGAGCAACACATCTCGCCGGGAGACTCGGTCCAGACCGTCGTCAGAGCCCCTTGGCTCAGCCTTCGGTCCGACAACTCTTTGTGACGTCGCCTGAAAAAGGCTCGCCATGGCCCCGGCAACACGAAGCCCTCTCCCTGCATCGACGGTGGTGACCGCGGTCCCATCTACATCGAGAGCGCCGCCACCGTCACAACTTCCGGTGGCACCGGAAGTGGTTCGACCGTGGTCGGGAGACGAGGCCGAGGAAGGCGAGGCCCCTCGATCGGTGAGGTCGGGGTCCATCTTGTCCCTCAACATGGACCGAACACCTTCCCACAGATGCTGTGAGATGGAGCCTTCCTCGTCGCCGACAGACTCCGCGAGAGCCTTCGGCGAGCAAGTGGGCCGGATGGCAAGGGCTCTGGGCATGCAGACATATGTCCCAACAAGATCCAGCGCCTGCCCCGTCTTCAGCAGGGTGCAGGTCGAGGACGCGGCCCAGCCACACCTTCCCATGCTGGAACCCCTGGAAGAGGTGGTGAAAGCGTCGTGGAAGACCCCGTCGACCATCCCACCCACGTCAGGGCGTATTGAGGCATGGTATAAGATCGACGAGAGGGAGAAGGAATGGCTGCACGATCATCCGACACCCAACTCGATGATCGTCACCTCCTCCCAGTCTTCAGGCAGAGAGTCCAGAGCCCCCTCTGACCAGGAAGGGAAGAGGTTCGACACGGTCGGTAGGAAGATCTACCGAGCCGGACTCCTGCTGACTAAGATGGCGAACTATGGGGCGTACATCGGAGCCTATCATCAGATCCTGTGGGAAAGGGCCCAACCCTTTTTCCAGGATCTCTCCCAAGAGCAACAGACTGCACTGGCCTCCATCTCGCAGGAGGCGGAGGTGCTGGCACACCACCAAATCCTGATAGCCCGCCACACCGGGGACACATCGGGAAAGCTGCTGGCCCACGGTGTCGCCATCCGCAGACACGCGTGGCTGAAGTCGTCGGGTTGTCCTCCAACTCCAAGAAAACCATCGAGGACTTGCCGTTCGATGCCCAGGGACTTTTCTTTGCGGGCACGGACGACAAGTTGAAGGCCACTCACGACTTCAGAGTCCTGACGGCCAAGTTGGATCGACCACCGGCGCAACCCAGGACCCGGTACTACCAGCGGGCAAAGTTCCAGCCCAGGTCTCAGTACCGCCAAACCCCAAGGCCATACTCGGCTCCGCAACAACACCAACAGCAGCAGCCGAGACAACAGCAGCAGCAACAGACCAACCGACCTCGCCATGCCAACAAGTCGAGGCCACGCCAAAACAACGGCAATGGACAATCGAATCGCCGTGTTTGACGACACCGCCTCCTCGCTAGGTACCGCTACCACCACCATGCCTCCCCCAGCCCTCGACCTCCACCATCTCACCCGCTGTTCGGAGACCGCCTGGCCCGCTACATCGGTGTTTGGCGACGCATCACCTCAGATGCATGGGTGCTCCAGATTGTCGAAGAAGGCTATGCCTTTGGAATTCGACGAACTCCCGCCAACGGGGTTCATCGTCGAGGACGGAGCCGTCGAGGTGATCTTGGAAGAGGTCGACAGCTTGCTTCAAAAGGGAGCGATATCACAGCTCCCGCACAGCAAGGAAAAGAGGCATTCTTCTCACGGTACTTCACCGTACCGAAGCCAGACAGTTCCCTGCGACCCATCCTGGACCTCAGAGACTTAAACGCGTACGTTTCGCCGAGGAAATTCAGGATGGTGTCAGTGTCGTCCATTCTCCCGCTGCTCTGGTCAGGCGACCACTTTGCCTCGATCGACCTTCGAGACGCATACTTCCACGTCTCGATCAGACCTGCTCATCAACGCTTCCTGAGCTTCAAGGTGGCAGGAAGGGCATACCAGTTCAACGTCCTTCCCTTCGGCCTCGGGACGGCTCCCGAACATTCTCCAAGTGCATGTCAGTCGGTGGCTGCGCACTTGAGAAGGGAGAAAACCAGATTTTCCTTACCTAGACGACTGGCTGCTGGCGGCTCAGTCTCCGGAACTGTTACAACAACAGGTCGCGGCGACACTGCGATTGCTCTCTTCGTTAGGCCTACGTCTCAACGAGGAGAAGGCCCAACTTGTCCCTTCCAGGACCATAAAGTTCATCGGGACAATGTTCGACTCCGTCGATCAGCTCGCCTATCTGCCAGAGGTCAGATTTCAGGCACTTCGACGCGAGGTAAACAGCTGCACCCGGCCTTGCATCACGGCGAAGCAGATCCAAGTCACGCTGGGCCACATGGCATCCACGGTGGCCGTCACTCCGCTGGCGAGGCTACGCTTCAGACCGCTGCAGCGTTGGTTTCTTGACCACTTCGACCCGGTCAGAGAACACCACTCAAAGAAGCTCTCCCTCCCGGGGGAGGTCAAGAACTCCCTTCGGTGGTGGACCGTTCCACACGGTGACCCCGTCCATCACGGTTACGACAGATGCATCGCTGCTCGCCTGGGGAGGTCACGCAAACAACCTGTCGATCAACGGCCAATGGTCAGCGGTGGAGAGGCTCCACCACATCAACTACCTCGAGCTCCTGGCCATAGCCAAGACTCTCCGGCCTTCGCCCCCTCGTCAGGGGACAAGTAGTACTGGTCAGGACAGACAACATAGTGGCCATGTACTACGTCAACAAGCAGGGTGGAATGGGCTCGAGGAAACTCCTGGCCCTAACCCAGAGCCTGTGGGAGTGGTGCGTCCATCACCAGGTGGCCCCCAGAGCCGTTCATCTCCCGGGAGCCAAGAACTTGGAGGCGGACTAGCTCAGCAGAACCAGCTGGTCGTCCCACGAATGGATGCTCCATCCGGAGGAGCTCCACCGTGTCTTCCAGTGGTGGGGATTCCCAGATGCAGATCTATTCGCATCGCCGGAAAACAGCCAGCTGCCAGTTTTCGGTGCCCGGCTTGCCCCGGATGCTCACGGGGATGCCTCGGGACGCACTCCTCCTCGATTGGACGACGGGATTCTTCTACCTCTTCCCGCCGTTCCCGCTTCTTCTCCGCATCATCGAGAAGTTCCAGCTATCGGGGACCGACTGCATCCTCATCGCTCCCTACTGGCCGAGGCAGGTCTGGTTCCCGACCCTGCTCCACTTGGCCGATGGCAATTACATGCCTCTCCCTCACCGACCAGATCTTCTGACTCGGGAAAAGGGGTTGCTCCTGCATCTGGACCTGCCGTCCCTGCACTTGACTGCATGGAGGATCTCCCGGTGCCGGACTTCTCACCGGCCGTAGCAGCGATCCTAGCGGCAGCCCACAAACCGGCGACATCGAAGGCGTATTCGACTTGCATCGCCCGGGCCGCCAGGTTCCAGGCCACCCGTTCCAGCGCCCGTCTTCCCGCTCTCGATTCCGGTGGTCCTTGACTTCCTGGCCGGTTTGGTCGACAGGGGGCTGTCCACGTCCTCGGTGAAGACCCACCTGGCGGCCCTCACCTGGCAGAATCAGCAAAGGGGTGGCCCTTTGCTGTTCCAGTACCCGATGGTCAAGAGATTCCTGAGAGGGGTCAACAACACCCGTCCCCCGGTGCACCCACCGACGCCGGGTTGGAGCCTTGACCTGGTGCTGTCCTGCCTGGCGGCCCCACCGTTCGAGCCGTTGTCGTCCATCGACCTACGTCTCCTCTCCTGGAAGGTGGAGTTCCTGGTCGCCATTGCTTCGGCGCGTCGGCCCTCCGAGCTGGCGGCGCTCCGTGTGGACGAGCCCTACCTGCTGTTCCTAGCGGACAGGGCCATCTTGCGAACGGACATCACCTTCCTGCCGAAGGTGGTATCCCCTTTTCATGTCAACACTGACATCGTACTCCCAGACCTGGAGTCCTCCCCGTCCGGGGACGGTGAGTCAACACTCAGAGCCCTCGATGTCAAAAGAGCCCTCTGGGTCTACAAGGGCAGGTCGGCAGACTACCGACGGTCGATTAGACTGTTCGTCTCCTACGCCACCGACAAGCTGGGCTTGCCAGTGTCGTCCCAGAGACTGTCTACTGGGTGGCGTCCCTGGTTGAGCTGTGCTATCAGATAGCCCGCCAACCGTGTCCCCTAGGGTCAGGAGCCGCTCAACTAGAGCGGTGGCCACGTCGACGGCTTTCCTCCAGGGGATCCCTTGGACTTGATTTGTAGGGCGGCCATCTGGGCCAACCCCTCCACCTTCACATCCCATTACCGTGTAGACACCCTGTTTGGGAGGGAGGCGGCTTTTGGTCGAGCGATTCTCACTCCCAAGGGCCTCCAGGGCTAGTGTCGAACAGGCTACCCCTCCCCTCTTTACACTGTTCGATCGACAGCGTTTAAGCCGATCAAAGCCTCACTACCTTGTAGGAGGAATAAGTGTTTGCCGTGCCCCGAATCTCGGGGCACAGTCTACCGGTTAAAGCACGCTTATTTAGACTCCTATGGTTCTATGTCGCACCTGTTGTGCACTTACTGTTGTGAGGCCTGCGTGCCTGACATGAATGGTGCTTGTTGCACTTTATACTGCGAGGCCTGCGTGCCTGACATGAATGGTGCTTGTTGCACTATGTTTACAAGTGGGAGCATGTCTTCCACTCTTATTTATTACATTGTTGATTATGTTATTTATACATATGGCTGGTTGCAATAAACCTGTTCGGTTTTTATAAAAAATTGGCTGGTTTGTTCCCACCTCCTTTACCTCAGCTCGGTAAGTCTTCATAAGTGTGCATTCACAGAGCCCTCGAAGAAGAATGGTAGGTTACATACCTGTGACCATTTTTCTTCGAGTGGAGCTCTGTGAATCCACGCAACGAACCCGCCCGTCCCCTCTATCTCAAACCACCCTTTCCTAGTTGCACTTGTGGCATAGGAATGGGGTGGGCGCGCATGGAGGCGCCTTTTATGCCCTCCGGGCCGGCTGGGCAGAGCTACCGCCAAAACATTTCAAACTGGAAAGTTTCCGTTGGAAGCCTGGCTGGCGCAAACTTCATAAGTGTGGATTCACAGAGCTCCACTCGAAGAAGAAAGATGGTCACAGGTATGTAACCTACCATTATTGTGTTTGTATTTTACTGTGTTTTTATCTTGTGTAAGTCGTCTCAAACCGGACGGGAGTGGCGACGAACAAATCGAAATAAATAAATAAATAAATACAAAATAAATTTTCAAATAGCAATAAGATGAACTGTGATTTGTTTCAAACAAGCCAGCTGCAAAACATAATTAATGACGTTAGCTTATTTTAATGAGCCATTTGTTGTCACTGTGTGTCTTCAAGGCTTTTCAAACTTATGGCAACCCTAAAATTATACAATCATGAGATTTTCTTGAAAAGATTTGTTCAGAGGAGGTTTGACTTTGCTTTCCACTGTGACTGAGAAAGTTTGACTTTCCCGCCCAGTCTTTTTAAGACTGAGGGCAGATCCAGACAGGCCTTTATCCCAGGAGAATCCACATTTTAAAAACGTGGATCTTCCTGGGGGCCTGTTCACACATACCTTAGAAAGCGCATGCTTTCTGAGGTGGGTGTCCAGATGCTCTCATAGGACTGGTCCGTGAGAACATCTGGAAGCCCTACACACACACACCCTGAAGCCCCCAGTTCCCTTTGAAAAGTAAAATAAACTTACCCAGCCTCCAGTACACTGGAGCAGCTCTCCTGGCATGTAGAAATGACGCGCCAGTAGAGCAGGGTGGGGGGAGTGATTTTCCTCCCTTGCCCCTCGCTCTCCTGGCATGTCATTTCTATGTGCCGGGAGAGCTGCTCCAAGAGTGTACTGGAGGCTGGGCAAGGTCTTTACTTTTCAAAGGGCTTTGGGGGCTTTGGGGGAAAGGGGTATTTCCACAGTTTTCCAGATTAATTTAGTCTAAAAACCTGTAGGAATGGTGTCTGGACTGCAGTCCAGAAACCGGAAATAGTGGGTTTATCCCGCACCTTCCAAGAAGGTGCATAATAAATCCACTATTTAATAAATTTGCTACAAACCAGGGTTTTCCTGGTTTGTAGCAAATTAATTTGGGACTGTGCAGAACATTGTCTGCACAGCCCCTTCTTCATTGCGGGAGTTACCACAATAAAGGCACTAACTGGATGGGCCCTAAGCAGGGATTTGATCTTTGGTCTCCAAAGTCATAGTACTTCATCACACTAGAGAGTAAAATCAACTTAAAATCCAGTTTTTGCCTCCTTCAGAATTCTGTGGTTTGTAGTTTAGTGAGGCTGTTAAAAGCTCCTTCCTAAACTACAAACCTCAGAATTCTGCAGAAGGCAGAAACCAGATTCTAACTGGATTTTTTCTCTAATGTGATGAAGCCCATAATTGATCATTCAGACTGCTACACTATGACGATTCACTTTAACAAGCCATATTTAAGAAGTATCCAAGCTTAATATCTAGCTATAATATAAAGTGGTTAATGGAAATCAGCTGAAGCTTTGTTGTCTAACTGGGGTAGGAGGACAGGAGAGGTAGAAATACTCTCATACCCATCATGATAAATATCTATGTGATATGATTAAGACGTATTCCATATGTTCTTTATTTATAATCAAGTAAATGCTAATGATAAGGTGTATATATGTATATGTTATTCTTCTGAACTATAATATTTAATTAACTGTCATTTAATGTGTCATTTTGCCTGAAACACTGAGTCTCCAGTGGCAAATTACCTGTGATACAGTTTCAGTTACTTTTGTACATCAGTAATCGTTTTAACATTTGTATCAGATTATATTTCCTAGTATAAAGAAACCCACTGCAGGACAAGAGTTGGAAATATTAATAGGGTACAATCTATCAGATACAACCTGTATACAAATTTAAAAGTCCCATCTTTTAGTACATGTAACCAGTTGAATTTCATTAGCAAAATTCAAGCAAAAAAGGGGGTGCAAGAGAGAAATTACCCGTATTTTTCGCACCATAAGACGCACCGGATGATAAGACGCACCTAGATTTTAGAGGAGGAAAATAGGAAAAAAATATTTTCGCTCCCTCTAAAATCTAGGTAAATCTTATCAGCAGGTGCGTCTGGCTGACTCCCTCCCTGGCTCCTTTCTTTCCCTCCCACCTTTCCTCGAGCGAAGAAAAGGTGGGAGGAAAGGAAAGGAGTCAGAGGGAGTGCACCAACGTCGCGTCAGCTGTGACGCGGCGCTGGCTAACTCCTCCTGGCTCCTTTCCTCTCCCTCCCACCTTTGCTCGAGCCTAGGAAAGGTGGGGAGGAAAGGAAAGGAGTCAGAGGAGTGAACCAGGGTCGCTTCAGCTGTGACGCGGCGCTGGCTAACTCCTCCCTGGCTCCTTTCCTCTCCCTCCCACCTTTGCTCGAGCCTAGGAAAGGTGGGAGGGAAAGGAAAGGAGTCAGAGGGGAGTGCACCAGGGTCGCGTCAGCTGTGACGTGGCCCTGGCTAACTCCTCCCCTGGCTCCTTTCGTCTCCCTCCCAGCTTTGCTCGAGCCTAGGAAAGGTGGGAGGGAAAGGAAAGGAGTCAGAGGGGGGGAGTGAACCAGGGTCGCGTCAGCTGTGACGCGGCGCTGGCTAACTCCTCCCTGGCTCCTTTCCTCTCCCTCCCAGCTTTGCTCGAGCCTAGGAAAGGTGGGAGGGAAAGGAAAGGAGGCAGAGGGGAGTGAACCAGCGTCGCGTCAGCTGTGACGCGGCGCTGGCTAACTCCTCCCCTGGCTCCTTTCCTTTCCCTCCCACCTTTGCTCGAGCCTAGGAAAGGTGGGAGGGAAAGGAAAGGAGGCAGAGGGGAGTGCACCAGGGTCGCGTCAGCTGTGACGGGGCCCTGGCTAACTCCTCCCCTGGCTCCTTTCCTTTCCCTCCCAGCTTTGCTCGAGCCAGGGAAAGGTGGGAGGGAAAGGAAAGGAGGCAGAGGGGAGTGAACCAGCGTCGCGTCAGCTGTGACGTGGCCCTGGCTAACTCCTCCCCTGGCTCCTTTCCTTTCCCTCCCAGCTTTGCTCGAGCCTAGGAAGGGGGGAGGAAAGGAAAGGAGGCAGAGGGGAGTGCACCAGGGTCGCGTCTGCTGTGACGCGGCGATGGCTAACTCCTCCCCTGGCTCCTTTCCTCTCCCTCCCACCTTTGCTCGAGCCTAGGAAAGGTGGGAGGGAAAGGAAAGGAGGCAGAGGGGAGTGCACCAGCGTCGTGTCAGCTGTGACGTGGCCCTGGCTAACTCCTCCCCTGGCTCCTTTCCTTTCCCTCCCAGCTTTGCTCGAGCCTAGGAAAGGTGGGGAGGAAAGGAAAGGAGGCAGAGGGGAGTGAACCAGCGTCACGTCAGCTGTGACGTGGCCCTGGCTAACTCCTCCCTGGCTCCTTTCCTTTCCTCCCAGCTTTGCTCGAGCCTAGGAAACGTGGGAGGGAAAGACTAGGAGCCAGAGGGGAGTGCACCAGGGTCGCGTCAGCTGTGACACGGCGCTGGCGGACTCCTCCCCTGGCTCCTTCCTTGCCCTCCCAGCTTTGCTCGACGGAAGATACGGTGGGGGGAAGGAAAAGGAGGCAGAGGAGGAGCGAACCAGCGTCCCTCCGCCACCGTAACGGACCAGAGAAGAGGAGAGGCAGCGACAGGGTAGGTATCTCGCCGCGTCCCTCTGCTCCAGCGCCCCCCGGCTCGTCTTTGTTCATAAGACCAGTTGATTTTTTCCTCCCACTTTGGGAGGAAAAAAAGTGCGTCTTATGGTGCGAAAAATACGGTATCTTTCCCCTCTCATATTTCCCATGTATCATTAAAAAGGCAAGAATCCAAATAGCTTCTGTGCTGATGTGTGTGTGCATTATACCTTCATTAATAGATTGTGGTTATTTCCATAGGTTGCCTCTTTTAGATGTTGTAGCAGAAATGCCAAAAATAAATATGTACATTATGTTTCCTCCGATGTCATAAAATCAAAGTGTAGTTTATCACTCCCAATAAAGTCAAAGAATTCTTATTTCCACACTTTATTTATTTATTTATTTATTTATTTATTTATTATTTGGTTTTGTATTCCGCTCCGCCCTGCAGGCTCGGGGCAGGTCACAACATATAAAACCGGCGGCATGTAGTGGCCATGCAGCCGTACAATTAAAACAGTAAAATATTAAAACAATAAAACAACAATACGAATCACAACCCGAAGTGTTGAGAAACGCATACATTTCCAAAGGCCTGAGACACCACTGTATTAGACAGCTGTAAGTCAGTCGCCCAGTCCGGTTGTCAAGTCAAAGGCTAATTTGAACAGCGTGGTCTTAACCGCCCTCTGAAAGGGAATTAGGTCTTGTATGGTCCGGATGTCACTTGGCAGGGAGTTCCATAGCACCGGGGCTGCTACGGAGAACGCTCTCTGCCTAGTTGTGGACAGATGGCAGGAGCGGATTGTTGGGACCAACAACAGATTTTGTTCCTCTGAACGTAGTGATCTCGGGAATGTATGGGGCAAGGCGGTCCCTTAGGTACGCAGGCCCTAGGCCGTACAAGGCCTTAAAGGTTAATACCAACACCTTGAAGACAATTTGGTGCTCCATGGGAAGCCAGTGCAGCTGCCGGAGGATGGGCGTGATGTGCTCCCTTGCCGGCGTTCCCGCCAGCAAGCGAGCAGCGGCATTCTGCACTAGCTTGAGCTTCCGGATTGTTGCCAAGGGAAGACCTACGTAGAGGGCGTTACAGTAGTCCAGCCTCGAGATGACCGTTGCTTGGATCACCGTGGCCAGATCATGCCTGGACAGGTAGGGTGCCAGTCGCCTAGCCTGTCGTAGGTGGAAGAACGCCGTCCTGCTGACCACGGAGACCTGAGTCTCCATGGTCAGCAAGGGGTCCAATTGAACACCTAAGCTCTTAACCAAGGATGACGGGCTAAGCCTCTCGCCATCCAGGGTAGGTAACCGGCACTCATCCAGCCCAGGGCAACCGGGCCACAAGATCTCCGTCTTCGACGGGTTCACCTTCAGCTGGCTGGCACGCAGCCAACCAGTCACGGCTTCAAGGCAGCGATGGAAACAATCGGGTACGGAGTCCGGCCTGCCGTCCATTCTCAGCAGGAGCTGGGTGTCATCGGCGTACTGATAACACTCCAGACCAAAGTCGCGGGCCAGCTGGGCCAGGGGGCGCATATAAATGTTGAATAATAAGGGGGAGAAGATGGCCCCCCTGGGGGACCCCACAGTTAAGTGGGAGCCACCCGGAGACCCCCACGCCCCCCTCCACACGCTGTCCCCAGTCCTGGAGGAAGGAGGCCACCCATTTAAGGGCAGTCCCCCCCGACTCTAGACACAATGTGGGTGTAGATTAGTCATACTTTACACATATCACATCTAAAACTACCTTCAGTTTCTATTTTCAACAATCTCATTACAGTTTTCTACAACAAATTGCATTCATTGCCAATATGTTTTCAGTCCAAATTCAAAGTGCTGATGATAACATATAAAGTCCTCAATGATTTGATAGTTCAGTGCATGAAGGAACACCTGACCTGATACACATCTGTCTGAGGACTGTGATTTCCTGGACAGGACCAGAAAGGGTCAGGGAATACACGGAAAAGGGCCTTGCCAAGTAAAAGGGCCTTGCCAAAAGGGCCTTGCCAAGTTTCTTTTCAGTACCAATTTTATACATACATTTTCATTAAAGCCTTTGGAGTCTAATTATTTTATCTATTTTCTCCATGTGCATGGTCTTAACTGTTTTATTTATTTCAGACAAGTGGCTTTTAAAAGATTTTAACATAACTGATTTAAAAATGTTAAAATGTTTTCATTTTTTTAGACTAGTGAAAATGTTTTTACATTTCAGATAATTTTACATTGTTTACACCCATTTTATTGAATATCACATTAAGATCTTTTGATATAGGGCAAGGTATGGATATTTAAATGCATACATATATGTTTTCTCTAGAATTCTTGAATTATTGCAAACATTTTATTTGTGTCTGTGCTGAAACCCCTGTACAAGCTAAAATTGAAATGAGAAAACATTTGTAGAGCTTGGTATTAAAACGTTTGCTGATCTGGGCAATGGTTAATATACAGCAGTATCAAGCAGAGCATCATTTTTCCACATTCTCAGTGATATTTTCTCCACATGAAGCATCCCAAGCACTGGCCTCTTATATCACGCCAAGGTGCTTCCAAGGGGTTAGAGGAAGCAGATGAAGATATGATACGCTAGATTGCTTATGCTTTACCTCTTGTCAGCTTCTAGGCACCAAGCGGCTCTTCTTCATATCAGGAGAAAATTGCAAACCTGTAATAGTGGTTATCAAGCCTCTCACAAAGAGGATGCACTCTTCATCTTTGATCTTATGTACTAATCCTATCTCATATCCTCGAAAATACCCTTCTAAAGTTTTCTGCTAAGCATCTATTTCTAACAGCCTGAAAAACAGCTCCCACAGCTTCTGACAGACCCAAATGTTTTGAAGAACCACAGCTGCCCAGTGTTTGCAATTGTCTGCCAAATACCAATTGCACTGGATAGAGGATTCTGGGTAGAGGATGTTGTCCCTTAAAAAGTAACTTTCCCATGATCGTCTGCTTTTTCTATAAAATTATATTTTAGTTTTTACCAGTGTTGCAATTTCTGAAAAAACCTAATAAACTTCTGAATTCAGTTTGGCTTCTTCCTTCATTCTATAAGCAGTTGCATTAACTGTTGCCATAATATTGTCACAATCACCGACTTAGTACTGCCCCTTTAACACACACACGGAGACGTAGCAAAGGCTAACTAATTTTATTGAATATAAAAAGGTCCAAAAGACAATTCTCTTGAAGAGATCAAAGAATCAAGCAAACAGCAAAGCTGTAGTCCACTTACGAAAGCAAAGTTCCAAAGGATAGTTCCAAAAGCAAACGTGGCAAAGACTAGGCAAGTTCCCGGATTGCCTCCGGAACAAAGCAGGGTATCCGCAACAATGCGAATCAATATCAAGGCAAGGTCTTGGTCCAAGGCGAGCCAAACTAGGCTCCGTGGTTCACTCCGCTTTCACGCCCTTCAGATCAGACGTGGCCGGAGAACTGAGGATCAGTTCCCACGGGCCGTTCTTAATCCTTCGGCCGGGCCCACGACGATCTAGGGCCCGGCGTCTCCAGTCTCTACTTTCCGAACGGTGACGGTCTAGGGACAGATGCCAGCTCCTCCTGCCCTGCTCTATGTCCCTGCGTCTGTTATGGGAACGGCCCCGCTCTTCCAGTTCAGTATCGCTATCTCCTTGAGAAGCAGCCTCCCCCGAACTTTCCCAGCCGCTGGCCTCCATCTGCTGCTCGGCCAGGTCCTGGGAACCTCGGCCGTTTGGGAATTCATAACTATCTCCGCTATCTGCTTCGCTGCCTTCCATCTCCACCTGGTCCGCTCCTTCCCCGGGAGAATGCTCCCACTCGAAATCCCAGGCTAAACTCTTTGCAGGTGAACTGGGCAAAGGCACTGCTGACCAATCTTGCTCTGGGCCTTCCAACTCGTCCTCCGAGTCCCCTTCAGCCTGTGCGGGTCCCAGTGGCATCGGGACCCCGGCGCTCACCCCTCCCATTGGCACGAACGGGCCCATGGGTGCTACACTCCCCCCTCAGGGCCCCTGGGCCGCCCCCGGGGCTTGGGCTTGTCAGGATACTTGCGGTGGAAACGGGCCACCAACTCCGGCGCGTGGACATCTCGAGCCTTGACCCAAGCACGCTCTTCCGGGCCAAAACCTTTCCAGTCGATGAAATACTCCAACTTCCGGTACCGGATGCGAGCATCCAAAATGTCCTGCACTTCGACCTCCTCCCGCCCTCCCGCATCCCAGGGGGAGGAGGCGGCAGCGCCACATCAGGCCGCACCCCCTTCGCCGGGCGGAGCAAGGAGCGATGAAACACCGGGTGGAGTTTCATGTCCGCAGGGAGCTGGAGCTTGAAGGAAACAGGCCCCACCCGCTCCAAAACTTTGTAGGGCCCCAACCCCGGGCATCCAACTTGCGGCTGGGGCGTTGCGTGGGCAGATTCTTGGTGGACAGCCAAACTTTATCCCCACCAGAATTGCAGGACCCTCCTGGCGCCGCCGATCAGCCATCCGCTTGTAGTCGGCCTTCGCCTGGTCCAATTGAGTACGTAGCAAGTCTTGAAGCGCAGTGAGCTCCTGGAGCCAATCCTTAGCCTCCGAAACGTCCCCAGACGGGTCCACCGGAGGGTAGAACCGAGGGTGGTGTCCATAGTTGGCAAAGAAAGGAGTCTCTTTGATGGATTCCTGCGTCGCATTGTTGTAGGCGAACTCTGCCAAAGACAACAAGGACGCCCAGTTGGTTTGCTGATAGTTGACATAGCAGCGCAGGTACTGCTCCAAAGTGGCATTAACCCTTTCGGTTTGCCCATCGGTCTGCGGGTGGTGAGCCGTGGACATCCGCACATCAATCCCCAGCAGCTTCTGGACAGCCTTCCAGAACTGGGAAGTGAATTGAGTGCCCCGATCCGTCACCAAGCTCTGTGGAAGTCCATGCAGCCGAAACACATGTTGCACAAACATATCAGCAGTCTCCTTGGCAGTAGGCACCCCTACACAGGGGATGAAGTGTCCCATCTTGGTGAAACAGTCCACCACGACCATTATCGTGGGGAAACCCTTGGACTTGGGGAGGTCGGTGATGAAATCGGCCGAAATCATCTTCCAGGGAGCGGAGGGAGTCGGAAGGGGCTGGAGTAAGCCAGCCGGCTTGCCCCCCTGGTTCTTAGCCCGGTGACACACAGGGCAGGATCCCACATAGTCCTCCACATCCCTCCGCACTTTAAGCCACCAAAAATCCCCAGAGAACCAGCTGCAGCGTCTTGAAGAGTCCAAAATGGCCCGCCGCCTTAGAGTCGTGGCAAAGCTTGAGAATGTCCCCCCCGCTCAGGGCCCGGAGAAACATAAACAGAGTCCCGATGATAGAGCACCCCGTTCCGCACCTGAAACGGAGCCTGCACCCCCTTGGACAGCTGCTCGCGCACCCAAGGGTCGCCCCGTTGGCGGGCCTGGACCCGCACACTCAACGGCCGCTTATCCACGGGGCCGGACGGGGCCGCCGGAGCCGGCGCGCAGGGGCCGTTCGGGCGGCTGCAAAGTTCTCCGCTTTGAGCAGAGGCTGCTCGGAGAGAGAACCTCCCCTCCGCGGACATACTCCGGCTTCCGAGACAGGGCATCAGCTTGCTTGGTCTGCTTGGGGGTCACATAGTGAATGCGGAAATTGAATCGCTCAAAGAACAGGGACCATCTCTGTTGCCTCTGGTTCAATTTGCGCTGGGACTTCAGATGCTCCAAGTTCCGGTGGTCGGTGTGAACCTCCACCGGGAACTTGGAGCCTTCCAGCAGGTGTCTCCAGACTTCAAACGCCACCTTGATGGCCAAAAGTTCCTTCTCCCAAATGGTATAGTTCTTTTCCGGAGCCGTCAGCTGCCGGGAATAGTAGGCACAGGGCAACAAGTCCGTCCCCTGCGGCTGTAGCAGGATCGCCCCCACCGCCACATCCGAAGCATCGGCCTGGACGATGAAAGGGGTGCGGGGGTTGGGGTGCTGCAAAAGCGGCTGAGTGGTGAACAGCTGCTTCAACTTGCGGAACCCCACATCCGCCTCCGGCGTCCACCGGAACGGCACCTTTCCCCGCAAACACTGGGTGATCGGATCAGCCCACTTGGCAAAGTCAGGAATGAACTTTCTGTAGTAGTTGGCAAAGCCCAGGAATCTTTGAATGTCTTTTTGCTAGCAGGAGGTGCCCAGTCGACCACTGCTTGGACCTTGGTGTCATCCATGGCAATGCCCGTAGGAGAGATACGGTAGCCCAGAAAGTCCACTTCACGCAAGTCGAAAGCACATTTCTCCAGCTTGGCATAGAGCCCGTGGGCCCTCAGGCGCAGGAGCACCTCTTTGACATGGCGATCGTGGGTCGCCTGATCCGGAGAAAAAATCAGCAGGTCGTCAAGGTAGACCGCCAGATAGCGGTCCAAAAGGTCTCGGAAAATGTCATTCATGAAATGTTGGAAACATGCTGGGGCGTTGCACAAACCGAATCCCATCACCAGGTATTCGAAACTGCCCCACTTGGTCTGGAAGGCCGTCTTCCATTCATCACCCTGGCGAATCCGACAAGGTTGTAAGCCCCTCAGGTCCAGTTTAGTGAACACCTTAGCTCCCCGCATCCGCTCCAAGAGCTCGGGATCAAGGGCAGGGGATAGCGATTCCGGATCGTGATCTTGTTGAGTTCCCTGTAGTCATTGCAAGGCGCAACTCCCCCGATTTCTTTTGACTAAAAAGAATCGGAGCCCCGGCCGGGATTGGGAGGGCCGAATGAACCCTTCCGCAGGTTCTCATCCAGGAAGTCTCGGAGAGCCTGTTGCTCTGGGTCCGAGAGCGGGTAGAGGCGCCCGCGGAATGGGGGCCCCGGCTGCAAGTCAATGGCACAGTCATAGGGCCGGTGCGGAGGCAAACGTTCCGCCTCCTTCTCACTGAAGACATCCCAAAATCCGGCATACTTCTTGGGCAGGGTGGCCACATTCTCCACCTCTTGAGCCTGGCACGCCCGGGCCGTCATGCAGTGGCCCTGGCAATGATCGGAAGAAAAAATTAGCTGTCTCTTAGCCCAGGAAATCTGGGGGTCATGGAGCGCGAGCCACACAATGCCCAGGACAATGGGGAAATCTGGGAGCTTGGTCACAAGAAAAGAAATGTCCTCTTTATGAGAGCTAGTCCACATCCTGGTAGGAGCTGTATATTGAGTTACAGCCCCGGTTTTCAACACTCTCCCATCGATGGTCTGGACACCCTTGGGCTCTTGGAGGTCAAGAAATTTAATCCCGCAGACTTGGCATAGTCTGCATCAATGAAGTTGTTGGTCGCTCCCGAGTCAATCATGGCATGGACCATCATCGGCCCCTTCTCGGGCGACCACAAGCTGACCATGACAAGGAACAATTGTCCAGTCTTGGGTTCAGGGGGAGGGGTGGCGACGTCGGCCGAGTGTGAGCGAACCCTCTTACACTCGGCCGTACCCCTTCCCCCGCCGCCTGGAGGGCTTCCTCAGGCCCGGAGGGCTGGCCACCGCTGCGGAAGCCCGAGGGGTCCTCCCACGCGGTTTCTGGGGGCAATCACGAGAAAAATGACCCGGGCCCCCGCAGTACCAACAAAGGTTGAGTCTTTGACGCCGAGCCTTCTCGGCAGCATCTACTTTGGGCCGCACCGTACCCAGTTGCATCGGTTCGGAGTCATCCACAACAGGGGTGGGGGCAGGGATCTGGCGGGGCACAAATTGGCCGGTCCCGGCCTCCCGCCTGGTCGGTGGTTTCTCGGCCGGGCCGACCCCCCACCTTCTCTTGTGTTGTATGGCCGCCTCCGCCCGCAAACTTGAGGCGATGGCCTCCTCCAGGTCGGCCGGCCGGGGCAATTGTAACATCTGTTGCTGAATCTCGGGCGAGAGTCCCGCTAGATACGTATAGCGCAGGGGTGGTCCTTCCCACTTGGTCTGGCTGGCCAACACTCGGAAACGGGAAATATACTGAGACAAAGTCATGTCCTTCATGGTCAACCGTGCTCAATCCCGTTCCGCCCGGTCCTCATTGACGGGGTCCCAGGTCGCCCGGATCGCATCTAGGAAAGCGTTCAAAGTCGCCGCATGCGGGACGTGCCATTGATGAGGGAGTTGCCCACGCCGCTGCCATCCCTTCCATACAGTTGAACACGAACCCCACCTGGGCCCGGGGGGTGGCAAATTCATTGGGCCGCAACTCCAGGTACATCCGAACCTGGGCAATGAAAACTTCCACCATCGCCGGATTTCCATTGAAACGAGCCGGGGCATTCACCGACGGGTGCCGCCCCGCTCGGGTTCGCAGCTCCGCCACCTCCTGTTGCAACGCCACCACTTGCGGGCCCGTCAAGTTCGCCATGGCGGCCGTGGAGACAATGGGAGCCTTGGTACGCAGCCGGCGGTTTCTGGTACGTCCCGTGGTGCAAAAAAGGGGTTCGTGGAGTTCTCCGGCCAACTGTCACAATCACCGACTTAGTACTGCCCCTTTAACACACACACGGAGACGTAGCAAAGGCTAACTAATTTTATTGAATATAAAAAAGGTCCAAAAGACAATTCTCTTGAAGAGATCAAAGAATCAAGCAAACAGCAAAGCTGTAGTCCAATTACGAAAGCAAAGTTCCAAAGGATAGTTCCAAAAGCAAACGTGGCAAAAAACTAGGCAAGTTCCCGGATTGCCTCCGGAACAAAGCAGGGTATCCGCAACAATGCGAATCAATATCAAGGCAAGGTCTTGGTCCAAGGCGAGCCAAACTAGGCTCCGTGGTTCACTCCGCTTTCATGCCCTTCAGATCAGACGTGGCCGGAGAACTGAGGATCAGTTCCCACGGGGCCGTTCTTAATCCTTCGGCCGGGCCCCTTGACGATCTAGGGCCCGGCGTCTCCAGTCTCTACTTTCCGAACGGTGACGGTCTAGGGACAGATGCCAGCTCCTCCTGCCCTGCTCTATGTCCCTGCGTCTGTTATGGAACGGCCCGCTCTTCCAGTTCAGTATCGCTATCTCCTTGAGAAGCAGCCTCCCCCGAACTTTCCCAGCCGCTGGCCTCCATCTGCTGCTCGGCCAGGTCCTGGGAACCTCGGCCGTTTGGGAATTCATAACTATCTCCGCTATCTGCTTCGCTGCCTTCCATCTCCACCTGGTCCGCTCCTTCCCCGGGAGAATGCTCCCACTCGAAATCCCAGGCTAAACTCTTTGCAGGTGAACTGGGCAAAGGCACTGCTGACCAATCTTGCTCTGGGCCTTCCAACTCGTCCTCCGAGTCCCCTTCAGCCTGTGCGGGTCCCAGTGGCATCGGGACCCCCGGCGCCTCACCCCCTCCCATTGGCACGAACGGGCCCATGGGTGCTACAAATATGCATATGAATGATTTACACTACACAGTAGGTGCCAGGTACTAAAAGCTATTTCTCTTCTATTGATTTATACATGTACAAACTGAAGCTTTCAGTTCCAACCAAGAACACAGCTTGGGCAGAATGGAGTTAAATGATGCAACACTGATAAAAATACTGCATATTCCTTTTTCTTGACGGTGGGCCCCAGATTTTTTTTGGAGCAAATCGGCCTTCTGCTTATCCATCCAAATACTACTTCTCTGGTACAGCTGCTGCTCCTTTAGAACATCTGCATATGATGCAAGGACAGTTTTCAATTATGACTTTTTACAAAATAAAGTGATTCAAACTCACACAATAGCACTGCATGGATCATTGTTTGTTAAATGGGGAACAGTGCTTAGTTGAAGGAATGGTAAGGATGCGGGAGAAAAGAAAAAGAAAGCTCATCTTCCCTCCTCTGATTCCAGACATTGTTTTTTTCCCTAGGATTTGGCTCTGAACTAATATTTTTGGATGCAATAGCTGATGCAAATCCCCTATGGCTCTCCTGGCAAGACAGACCCTGCAATTTTGTTTTCTCAAAGCCATACTTTGCAATTTCACTTGGAGACCTGAGTCAATCTTTCGGTAATCAAGAAGGTGATCTGTCCTCTCAGGCCCCTCTCACTGCCAGATTATCAAAACAGATAATACACATTATCTGCTTTGAATTGGATTATATGAGTCTTCACAGTCATAAAATCCAGTTCAAAGCAGATAAACTGGATTTTATATGACAGTGTAGAAGGGGCCTCAATGTTAGAGTTTTAATACAGCTTACTTGCTCCCCGTTAAAGATAGCCTTACAGTTTGAAGGTGAATGGCATGTAAATTCCTAAAAAGCATTTGTTAATATGGAATTTAACCCTAGACCTCTACACTGTATAGAAAGGAGATGTAGGCATTCCTTAAAGATACCATATCAAGTGTATTATTAAAACACAAAAATGTTTATCTGAATAATGAGAAATAATATAGGAGGCACTCAAATGGACAATTGAAACCAGGAATGAATAATTGGAAAAGGACCAGAAGGCATTTGTTTCTTCCAGAAAGATGATCAAACATGTCAAAACAGTGGGGTGGGGGGCATCCATAAATCCAAAAGTTGTCAGCAGTCTAATTCTGATTCCAGAAAACTGGTAATGTTTGATGATAAGAAACTTGGATGAAGTTTTAGAATGGAAAGGGGTTGAGGGATGTAAATCAAACAAACAAAACAGTCTTGGTTGCCACACTGGAATCCATCTACCCTTGAAGTAGACATTATGTTTATATTAGTTTTCTTGTTTTTCTTTTTTTAAGATACTCCACTTCATGCCATAGTATGTGATTTCCCCAAATTTAGGTTTAATTTGCCATTCTGAAGCCTGAGGCAATTATATTTGGGAAAAATCTTTAGAGGAGAGAAGGCAAATGCATCCACCTTAATACTTTGATATTAAGATAATCATAAACACACTTACAGGTTTCAGCTATTCAAAGCACCAGGATTCTTCTTAATGTCTTTAACTTTTTCTCTTCTCACTCTACTGACATCTTATATGATCTTATCCCACCCTAAATTTCTCCTGACTCCTGAGAGAAGACAGCGGCAGGAAACAGAGAGAAGCAGGGAAACATTGTGGGATGGCTGGCCATTCCTGAAGATGCATCTTGCTGGGGTAGGCCGCATACCCATTATTAAGGACACTTTCCCCTGCTTTCCCCTGCTTTCCTCCATTACCCCTTTCCTTCTGCCCATGGGATAAGGTGCTAATCTCAGTAGTAGGAATAAAAGCAGTGAATTTTCTCTCCCTGTACTCTTTCACCAGTGTACCTGTTTCTATGTACTGCCTTTGAATTTCATATTTTTGATTCTCCTGACTACTGAAGATACTGATTTAAAAAACAAACACCACTATTCTACAAGAATGCTTTGCACTTTATGTGAATGGTGTCATTTCCCCCTAATTAACATACTGGAAAGAAAGATTAATAGGTTATTGATGACCAACTACTGAATAATGAGCCACATGCAGCAAGTTGGGTAAAATAAGGTCCACTTTATTTGACCTATAACCTGGAAAGACACAAGAGCAAGGAGCAACCTTATGAGGGTGTATCTGAGACCAGGATGCTATTTGAGGATGTATCTGAGACCAGGCTACTCCATACAGCAACAGCCTTTCCACCTGTCACTAAGGAGGCTGTCCAGATCTTGTACCGGTGCTTGGCTGCTGTGCCGGACTGGTAGAGGTCTAGCAAATTGAAACTTAATCCAGACAAGACAGAGGTCCTCCTGGTCAGTCGCAAGGCCGAACAGGGCATAGGGTTACAGCCTGTGTTGGATGGGGTTACACTCCCCCTGAAGACACAGGTTCACAGCTTGGGAGTGATCCTGGATTCATCTCTGAGCCTGGAACCCCAGGTTTCGGAGGTGGCCAGGGGAGCTTTTGCACAGTTACGACTCGTGTGTCAGCTGCACCCATACCTTGGGAAGTCTGATCTGGCTAAAGTCGTCCACGCTCTGGTCACATCCCAAAATAGATTACTGCAACGCACTCTATGTGGGGCTGCCTTTGAAGACAGTTCAGAAACTGCAACTAGCCCAACGGGTGGCAGCCAGAGTACTAACAGGAGCGACATACAGGGCGCATACCACCCCCTTGTTGTGTCAGCTTCACTGGCTGCCTGTCCATTTCCAAGCTCAATTCAAAGTGCTGGTTTTGACCTATAAAGCTCTATACGGTTCTGGCCCAGCTTACTTGTCCGAATGCATCTGCCTCTACGTCCCACCTCATACTTTAAGATCATCTGGGGAGGCCCTTCTTTCACTCCCACCGGTTTCACAAATGCAGCTGATGGGGACGAGATACAGAGCCTTATTGGCTGTGGCTCCCTGCCTGTGAAATTTATTTATTTATGGCATTTTACCCCACTCTTCTCAACCCCCGAGGGGGGACTCAGAGCGGCTTCCAAAAGGCATAATTTGATATCTACATCACAATCGCAGTATAAAACACAATATAAAACCCTCCAGCATTCGACACTAAAATACATTAAAATACAATTATTTTATTTCCGAGCGAGATACGATCAACCCCATACCTCCTAGCATTTAGGAAAAAAGTAAAATCCTGGCTTTGGGACCAGGCCTTTGCACAATAGCAGAAAGCAGCATTTTGGACTGGAATAGGACTGGCAAGCTTGCTGATGAGAATATGGCGTACTATTTTAATGTGGGTATGTAGAAGGAACATCATTTTAATTTTTAATTGTCATATCTAATGTTGTATGTTTTATGGTTTTATAGTGTTTACTGTGGTATCGAATTGCTGCCTTGTAAGCCACCCTGAGTCCTCCCTTGGCATGAGAAGGGCAGGATAGAAATAATGTAAATAAATAATAAATAAATAAACTTACAATGATCGTTTAATGCAGTTCAAAGCTAGCTTCAAACTGTGAAGGCTAGACAATAAGCATCCGTGTTCTTAATACACACCAGTGATCTATGGTTTGTGTAATCACCAGCCAGGTCTCAAGAGGGTTCCAGGATTTCCTATGTAATAATCAGCACAGCAAAACCATTTTCATCCATACCAGTTTGAAACTGACATAAGTGGTCAGTGTAGATGTGCCCAAGAAGGCAACATTTGATAACTTTCTCAGTCTTCCTTTGGGTGAATACTCAATAATCAAATAATCTGCTAAATTCCAGGACCTACAGAGGCAATTTCAGAACATTAGCCCTAACTGAAAGGGTGTTACAGCATACATCAAAGAGAAGCCACACACACACACACACACACACTTTCATGTCAGGAGCAACTTGAGAAACTGCAAGTTGCTTCTGGTGTGAGAGAAATGACCATCTGCAAGGATGTGGCCCAGGGGATGCCTGGATGTTTTTGATGTTTTACTATCCTTGTGGAAGGCTTCTCTCATGTCTCAGAAGGAGCTCATCCATACTCTCCCCAGATTTGAATCTCCAACCTGTCGGTCTTCAGTCCTGCTGGCACAAGGGTTTTAACCCATTGCAACACCGGGGGCACATACTACCTGCCAGTGACAACTTGTTAACAGGCACTATCCCTAATCAGTCATCAAAGTCCCCCAGATAGGGTATGGGATACACAAAACATCAGAGGTAAAGGGGACAAAATTCCTACCTGCCCCCAAAGCAACTATCCAAAACTCATACCACATTATGAAAATGCAACGAGGGCAGTTGAAGGGACAGCCAGGTGCTAAACAGCCTCTGCCCCTATGACACGCAGTGTCTTGGTGCACAGTGCCACACAAAACAATTTCTGCCTTCTAACCCTGGAAGTCATCAAACATGTATCTTCTTGCACAGCATCATTTGCTTCACAAGTCTAGTTATGTAACATAGTAGAAACTATTCTTTGCCCTAGTTAAATATTCAACTGAGTACAGCAGTTGGAATCCACAAAAGAAGACTAATTAAAGGCCAGTCTTTGAAGACTGCAACAACTTCCAAATGCATGCTTTGCGGATATTATGTATAACAAAAACAGAATATATTTCATTTTGCTCACCAAAGACTTGTTAAAAGTATCCACCAGTGCTACTCAGGTGTGTTTTGCTTCTTCAGCTATACTCTAATCAGAATGTGTCTTTTCCTGCTGTGTACTACTTAAAAGAAATAAAAATATAAATTCCCCAATGAGCATACAGTGGTTTTGTTCTTAGCTCAGTCGTTTTGCCTAGGAATAAAGAGAAAATACTTATTTTCACTGATTCTTCTCACATGCGCCTCAACTCTATGCTCATTCATTTCCTAGCCATTCAAAACTAGCATGAATCAAGTCCACACATACTGATTTTAGGCAAAAACATTTTTTTAAAATTTCAGTCAACTTTCAACAAAACAAATTGGAATAGTAGGAGTATATCAACTAGTGGCAAATACTCTAGAACCGATATGCCCTGATTCAAGTCTTGATCATTATTCACTTGGGTGTTTTGAAACCTTTACATATTACCTTTCTGTAATAAAAAATTCAAAAACAGAAATGAATATAAGGATTGAGACTAATATGTAGATTGAAATAGTATATGTAAAGCTTCATGTTTCCCACCTTTATGCTAAAGCAACCATGTCTAGATTATGCAGTAAGCACTTCCACAAAAGGTCAAACTAGAACGCTCAGATAGGTATGTAGTAATAGATACAAAATAACTTTTTTTGTATTAAAAATTACGTGTCCCTTGTGATCACTTCCAACTCAATAATTCTAAGGTTCCAAGTTTTGTACAGAAACCAGCATTTAATAACCAATAGGTAGAATTCTGATGAGGCAGTGTGATATACATGGGGAGAAAAGCATGGTTTATGTGGGAAGAGCTTCTGCCACAAATTAAAGATAAGAAAGAATACAACAGTAATCTATGGAATAGGTTAATCAGAGGTTGAAGGGGTGGTAATAATGACCAAAGAATATTAACAAACAAGATATGTCATGTGCCATATTAGTAGGGCCATTGCAAGCCTTTGACACTTATTATAATGTTTTTAGTATCTCATTGCATGTTTTAAAATAGAGAGCTAAATATATGTGATCTTTTGTCTTCCAACCCCCCGAAATAACGAGACAGACACAAAATATATGGTTTCAAATTTTTGGGCAACTTTTATTAAAATAGTTACCTATTTAACTTGTAACTTAACTAACTTGCTGGTGTCAGTTTCAACTTGGTGTATCTAAGCTGAGGTAGCGTCTCCTAAAGTCTACCCCTCAGCTATTCAGGCATACTACCTGGGTCCCCTGTATATTTCGACCCGGGCAACCCGTAAGGGAAACATCAGGAGAAATCTCTCTCAACTTTTGAGACTAGTCTCTCCCCGCTCCTGGGACATTCATCATCACCTCACCTCTAAAATTAACCGTCTAGGTGAGTGTTTGCATAATGCCCCACACCCTTAAGGGGTGCCTTAAGTGTATACAAACCTTTGAATAACTAAACTATTTACGCTTAGCTAGTTTACTAGCCGACAATTCCATCTAAGCCCCTAATAGACAGTATAGGATAGGCAAAACCCTCGTGGGCGAATTGCTATCCGACCCCTAAATGTTAAACCATTTGAGCGATCATTATTATACTTACCGTGGCAGAATGAGGGAAAAGGGGCTGGCAGCACACTATGCCAGCCCCTTCTAACCCTGGAAGTCATCAAACATGTATCTTCTTGCACAGCATCATTTGCTTCACAAGTCTAGGTATGTAATATAGTAGAAACTATTCTTTGCCCTAGTTAAATATTCAACTGAGTACAGCAGTTGGAATCCACAATCTCTTGTGGATTCCAACTGCTGGAATGTCCCTTCCAGTACATTCTGCGAAATTAACCAATCTCTTCTCCGAGGGGAGGAGACAAAACAGTGTATTTCAACTGTTTTCACTGTAAAGTATGTTTTTGAGATAGCATATTGTATGTGTGCAAACAAGAGGTGAATGAAAATTCTACAGGATTTTCCCCAAAAAGATATAGTCATCAAGATTTTATAAGTCTTAGATGTATAAATAAATGAAGTTGGCTTCTGGTCTAATCTGGAGAGAGATGTCTAGACTTCTTCCAGCAGGCAGAAACACATTGGGGGGCTTTTCACAGAAGAGCAGAACTGCTAGAAAGGAAAGCTAATTCGTTTTCTCTTTTGAAATTCCAATGACAGGGAACTAAGATTGACAGAAGAGAGAGGTATTTGATATTCTTAACCATGCTGCTGAGGTCATTTAGGTCCCCAAATGCACAAAAATGAAGAACACATCAGCCACAATCTATCATAATTTGTAACACCAAGAAAATAAAGATGTCATGATCAACATTTTTATTTGCTTTTTAATCTATCCCAGGTTAAGTAATGTTGCAAGCATACTCAGCTATCTAGACATCTAATAATACATGGAAGTTGCTTGGTGTTCATGGTGAGCAGGGATATGCATCTTCAGGAAACATATGGAAGCCATAGAAGCTGAAGTACTGCAGTTGGTCTGTGCCTAGATAAATACTGTACTGATACCTTATTGGAATTGGGGGGTACGTTGCTCCTCCATGCACACTGGTGATGCTGTAAGTTACTGCTGCTGCTGTTGCCAACTACTTTCAAGTCAACTTTGAGTTATGGTAATCTTATGTATGAAAGACCTCCAAATCAGCCTCAGACTAAGAAATTGGTTTTGCTTGTTTAGTCTATTAATCTGGAATTCAATCTTCCTCTTTTTGGATTGCCTAACAAGCACTGATGTCTTTTTGAGAGTGCCATTTCTTCTCATGATATGGCCAAACTCCAATGCCTTCAAGTTTAATCATTTTGGTTTCTACTAGGGAGGGTTCAGGCTTAATTTGCTCTAGGGCTAATTTATTTGTCTTTTTAGCAGTCCATGGTATTCATATAACTCTTCTCTAGGACATTTTAAATGTGTTGACTTTCTTCCTATGAACTTTTTTCTCTGCCCAGATTTCACAACAATACAGAGAAAGGAGGACTAGAATAACATAAGGCTGTATTATCACTGTTCAAATCCAGTGGCACCACCAGATATTGCTATGTGCTGGGTAGAGCAGGAGGCGCTTCCTCTTTCCATCTGCAAAAAGAAGAAAAGCTGAACACACTTAAGAATACACACATTATAGTTCTATCTGTTGTTAGGTACGAGGGCAGGTCAATAAGTCTGTGACTTTTTGAATGAAACATAGGTTTTTTGATAAAAAATCATTTTATTTTTCAATGTAGTCTCCTTTGAGCTCTATACACTTTGTCCTACGTTTCTCCAACTTTTTTATCCCTTCCAAAAATAAGATTTGTCAAGGTCATCAAAATAGGTATTTGTTTGTGAGATAATTTCATTGTTGGAGTCAAATCTCTTTCCGTTGAGCCATTTCTTCAGGTTTGGAAACAAGAAATAGTCACTAGGGGCTAAGTCCGGAGACTAGGGCGGATGAGGGAGCAATTCGTATCCCAATTAATGGATTGTTGCCATGGCAGTTGCACATGTGTGCACCCTTGCATTGTCCTGATGCAAAATAACATTTTTCTTGGCCAAATGCGGTCATTTTCTTTTTAAAATCCTCATTAAATCGACCCAATAGGTTGGCATAATTTTCACCATTGATTGTTTTACCCTTTTGAAGGTAGTCAATGTTGATTATACCACGTGCATTCCAAAAAAATGGTCGCCATGACATTATTGGCTGACAAACCCACCTTGGCCTTCTTTGGCGCTGATTCACTCTGAGAAACCCACTGTTTTGACTGCTGTTTGTTCTCTGGTGTGTTGTGGTGGATCCACATTTCATCCATGGTTACGAAATGGTACAAAAACTCGTCCATATTGCGGTTGAACAATGCCAAACACTCCTGTGAAATTGTCACACGATTGCGTCTGTGGTCGATTGTGAGCAAACATGGGACGTATCTTGCGGAAAGCTTTCTTATACCCGAGTGATCATTTAAAATTGAAACCACTGAGCCATGTGAGATGTTTATGGCTTCCACAATCTTTCGCACTTTCAATCTCCAATTGGCCAACACCATATCATGAATTTTTTCAATTGTTTCGGGTGTAGAGACCTCAATTGGGCATCCAGAATGTTCGGCATCTTCCGTGCTTGTACGGCCACAACAAAATTCAGTAAACCACTTTTTTACCATTGAAATTGATGACGCAGGGTCCCCATACTATTTATCAAGCTTAGCCTTGGTTTGAGTGATTTTTTTTCTGCAAAAAATAATGCCTAATAAGCACACAAAATTCACTTTTTTCAATTTTCTCCTAAAAATCACATGGTAGTCTGCTATCAATGGCTGTCAAACACAAACTAAATGACACAGCTGGTTCAAATTTTGACAGGAGTCAACTGACAGGTGCCTGTTGATAGGAGCAGTGTTGCCCTTTCAGTTAAGAGGCGGGAAATTCAAAAAGTCACTGACTTATTGACCCGCTCTCGTATGGAGCTGACAATTGAGGGTGCGGGGGGAGAGAAGAACATCACTCAGGCTACATGCTGTTCACTCTTGGTTTACCCAGAAGATCTCTTGGACTGGTTCCACACATGCCTTTAACCCGTGCCCAATCAGGTTTAAGAAACTCGATTGGGTGTGGTTTAAAATCCACACACCTACTCCAAACCCCATGTTTTCCTGGGGGGGGGGTCTAGACGCCATGCCAGACCTTCCAACAATACATCCAGACACCAAAGAAAACCCCCCCAAAATCCTTTAAAATTAAAAAGTCAGCATTACATCAGTGCCAGAGTGCTCCTGGTGCATAGAAATGATGCCCCAGGAGAAGAGGGGAGGAGTGATTTTGCTCCTGGCCCCCCTTCTCCTGGCGTGTCATTTTGATGTGTCAGGAGACCTCCACTACCAGGGTAATGGCAGCTGGGTAAATTATTTTTAATTTTTTAGGGAGTTTTAATGGTTTTGAGGGAGGGGGTTACAGACCTCTGGGTTTTCCAGGCTGAATCAGTTCAGAAAACATGAGATGGCTGTGTGGACTGCACCCTGAGTCTAATCCAGGGCCCATACTGGATTAGACTCAGGTCTTTCAGGAAGACCCAGGTTTAATTCAGTACCCAATTAATTTAGGACAAAGTAGAGGTTTCCTGCTTTGGCCTGAATTAATTTGCTTTTACCAGAGGTGATATTTGGTAAAAGTGTGCAAGCTCGTGCATTTTGGGCCTGTCAGGATAGGCCCTTGACAATGACATAAATGCCACCTTAAGTTCTATGACTGGATAAAGATGAGCTATGTATGTACTTAATAACTAGACAAACAAAATAAGATATGCTATTACTACATGTCATGCTAGAAGGGAAGTGTGAATGTCTTATCAGAATCTCACCAAAAAACAGGTGGTGTTTCAACTCTTTCCATACCTTTGCTCATATTTGACCAGTTTTGGACACATTTTTCATGGTATCCATGAGGACCACAAAAATTGGGTCTTATTTTCCTGTTTTTGATTGTTGCTTTGGTTGTTGTTTTTTGACTTCAAATTGTTTCTGACTTATGGTGACCCTAAGGAGTACCTAGCAATATGTCTGCTTGTCAAGATATATTTGGAAGGGGGTTATCTTTGTCTTGATAACTGTATCCAAGCTAATTAGCTTAAAATCAGATTTATAAATAGTCTTGACTTGAATGGATTTTCTTTTATTAGCTTTCTGGGTGAAGCTTCCCTTGTTCACACCACTAGATATTTTTAGAAAAACCAACAGTGACTTTCACTTCTAATGACAAGGTATTAAATTCAACTGACAAAACAACCTTATGACTGTCACATGTGTATTTCCAACACTGTCATCCCCTACAAAAGTAATTTCCTCTTTGATTATAGCTGCATGCATATACTCTCCTCCTCCTTTTTTATAACAAGGTAATTGGTTATATGTTGCAATAAACAGAGTGTGAACTATTACAAAGTATGAACTGGAATACCTGTCTCCCCACTTCAGTTTGTTGGCAGGCATGAATTTGTTACGACAAATCTCCATTGAATGGTACAGAGAAAATGGTGTTATCAGGAAGCAATGAGAAATTGACTGTGATCACTCATACGACAACTGTGTTATTACAGTGTGCCACCAATGTAATTACATTCCCCTGCCATGATGTAACCTGACTTTGCATATAAGTCATGCTACAGATGATGAGCAAATACCACATTTTAACAAATGCTAAACTTTAAGAAGAAATAAGAAATGCACTGCACACTGTGGAACCTGAAAAGACCAGGCAAGAAATCAAGCAGTTGCATTAGAAATACATAAAACTTAGGTTATCAACAGATGCAGATTTTTAAATCTTAATTTAAAATTTTACTGAATTATAATTTTACTGAACTTTTTTAATTCCCAAAGTCTAAGGAAGAGGTCAGCCCTCATTAATCCTCCATCAGATTAAATTTAACATTGTGTTGAATGTGTACAGTACAGAGGAAGGCCCTCTCCCTCTCCCAATCTCTCTCTCTATATATAGTGGGGTGGTTTTGTTTATTTAATATATCGCTTTTATCTTGGGGTGAAGGGGGGAGATTTGGAACTAGAAATATAAAGACCTCTTCAACTCACAAAACCTATCTGTGTATTAAAATCAATGTCTGACATTCTGCTTTCCAACTTGCAAAGAAGAGACATCAGATAGAAATTTAAATATTTCCCCCTGTATGGTCAAATAGCTATCATAACAGGTTTTAAAACCTTTTTTTAAAAAAATCTGCATTGGCCTTATGATTTTATTATTATTAGAATCTCTTATCTGGAAAATTAGAAGAACCTCCAGGGAAGATTTTTGAATGATACAAAAAGGGGAGGAAAAGAAGGCAGCTCCTAATTGGTTTTAAATGTATAGCTCAATAAATAATTTATTAAGGGATATAGGCTGGTATTTTGTATTGAAGTTACTGATTTGAAACCTAAAGGTACAGATTTGTAACTGCGTTTTATTCACTACTACCCTGCAGTCACTATTGAGGCATAATTGTCACAATTGTAAAAGCACTCCCAATCTTGCTTAATCAATTGTTATTTTCCACAAGAGATGGGGGTCTTTAATTGTGGGTCCAAGAGGATGATGCTTCTATCTTGCTGCCATCACATGGGACTTTGGCAATCAGAAGCAAGAACCTTTTTGAGATTCCATGTTGCAGCCTTGTTTGATGGTGAGAGAGGGGTGAAAACATCATCCTCTTGCACCCGAATTGCCAACTGAACAGACCTCCACTTTTTGGTGTGGCTACAGCCTGTTAAAGTTAATTGAAGGCTGGGCTAGGAGATGTTACTTAAATATGCATCTGTAACTAAGTGATGTGGAGCAAGGGCCATAGTATTTTATTAAATGGTGTCAATTTCTTATTAAATGCCACGGTTGTTTCTTTAATGAGAGTGATTATTATTCATTTTATCTCTTTAATATTTTATTTATATATTATCTTCTGTGAACAATGATGGATTAGGTATTCCTGCATAAAAATAAAGTTAATCAATTAAAGTGTGAGCACAATTTCTTAGTACTGATGCAATTTTCTTTTTGTTGTAAAAATATTAATGTTTTGTTGTCATTGTTGTTTTAAAGAAATTACATCATTAGTCCTTGTGAATCTTTGCAAATATTTCTGCAATTGTTATCTAAATTCCATTAAAAAAACCTGAATATGGTGTTCAGATGAGAACGATTTCTATAACACCTTAAATGCAATTTCTCAATCTTTCTTTCTTTCCCCCCCTCTGCTTCCTTGTTTCCTGCCAGAAGTCATAATAGAAAGTAGTATAGCAATGCAGCCAGAGGATATATTTTGGTCTACACCATCATTAGCATGGAGAAAACATGGTGTTGACAGGACTTCAGTGAACAAGGATATACTTTGTTATAAAAGGGTCAGTAAGGAGTACTTTTTCTGACATGCATGAAGAAGCATAGAGCGTTGGGGCAAAAGGCCAACAAGGAAAGAAAAACACAGCACTCTGGAAGACTGATGGCTAGGCTACTGTCTGCAGAAAGATGGCATTTCAATCACCAAATATATATGAGTCAGCTCTTACAGTTCAGCTCATCTTCATTACAGTTACTTGGAAACAAGATGGTTTAATAATCAAGAATTACTTCTAAATGTGTGAGGTAAGAGTTATGTTCAAGAAACAAAAGTTATAATGTGCTATAAATTTAGAAAGGGTCAATATTAGATTGATGCCTGAGTTTGATGCTGGCATTTCCATAAATTTGGAATAATGGGATAGACAAGGATTGTTATATTAGATCAAATCAAATGAAGTACTAAATTATCTAAAGTATGTAAGGAATATCAAATGGTAACTACTTAAGTTCATGTTTTCACCACCAAAGTAAAGTGGACTTGCCACACAGCTGCTGCAAGGAGTCCACACAATGCCTGGCTGGATTCATAGCAGAACTACTAATCCACCCATCCTTGAAGGCAGGTTAACAAAGCACAGGATTTCTTCAGCATTTTTGGAGTAATTCAATGTTGGAGTAATATAATGATATTTTAAACTGTAAGTCGCTCGGAGCACCTAGTGGTGAGTGACTAATCAAGAAATAAATTGAAGTGAAGAATATTGAAAATCACTGGATCAGTCTGGATCTGGCCCAATCCAATGTCCACATTTCTAATGAACCCACTGCTGAACTGCCAACAGCAAAAAGTTCACTGCCAGAAGCTTCCTAGTGAAATTTCATTTTTGATGATGTCATACCAAGGTGCTTATCCTTGTGACCTGAAATATGATGTTGACAGCAAGCCTTAGCTAGGCAGGTGCTGGTGGAGATGCAGGAATGGTGGCTCCAATGTGTCCTTGGCCAAAGGACCCCAGATACATTTTAATCTAATAAGTACTAGATGATGCCTAAGTCAAGTCCCACTAACTAGATGAAATAAGAAAATGATAAAAACAACCAAGAATACATATAATAAATTGGTGCATGTATTCCTTTATGCTCTTTCAATCAACTGTAGATGTAATATTAAATCCATATAAGCCATGGTGTGAAAATATGACATATCCTGGTATCTGCACCGTGAGATGCTTTCTTTCTTTTGTTTTCCTTGACCATTTGTTAGCAGTATATGTAGACCAAAGCTAAATGTCAGCAAAGTTAAATATGGACTATCTCGCTGATCCAATAGGGCTGCAAAGGAGCTGTCCAAGCATCCGCATGAAACAAATTTGCTCCTGTGTGTCCGCATAAGCCTCGTGCTACACGAGCTTCAGGCCTTTCAAAATTGCAGGGAACTCAGTTCTTTGTTATCTTGAGTCTGGCCCTGACTGCACGACCACCAGGTTAACTTTTTATGCCGCCAAAAGCTAATGGAATCTGAAATGCCCAGAGCCCAGAAGTAATAAGCTAGCACAGCTAATTGCACCCTGGTCGATTGTGGGGCCAACCCCGCCTTTTGAAAACACCCAAAACTGTGTTATGCTCATAATGAAAAGGGGGTAGCCTGTGGCATGACGTATGCCCTTCCAAATTCCTCAAAATCATTGACCGCCCCGTACAAGATCACATGAAGTTTGGGGCCAGAGCTAAGTGCACTACCCTTAAAGTTTCGGTTGCAACCGGCCTAGATGGTCTGGCTGGATTGGGCCAGACTAAAGGCTGGGACTATGCCACTGCTAAAGCCCACAATCAAACGGAAGCAGACTGAAGTACAACAAAACCATCAAACACCAGTATAAGAGTCACCCAAGGTGCAACCCCACATAACATGGAGAGCGAGCGAACCGAAACATAAAACCAACGTATACTTCTAAGCCTCAAGGCCCTGAGGCATAAGAGGCCACCCTTAAGGCATTCTAGACAGCCAATGCCAGTCCTCTACATTGCCAAACCCCCTGTTTTGATCCATCAGTATTACTGAATTTAACATTGCTCGATAAGATTTGCCTGCTAAGGGGTGCATGTGTATAATGTGGCTTAAATTTGAGGCATTTAATGGACCGAGAGCCTTGAACTGGAATCAGAGGAACCCCTTGATAGGATCCCCTTCCAAGCTGAAGGGTTGGCCAATAGCCCAAGACCCATTCTCCACACCCTTGCACCTGTCTGCAATGAGAAAAATGGTCCACTACTGGGATGAAATATATCACAGTGAATGGGGTCCCATATTAATAACAAGGAAGTTACCCAAGGAGTTGGGATGCAAAGCATAAGGAAGAGCATGCGAGGATGGAGGGTGCCTCATGCCAGTGCGTCCCTTCTGGGAGCACTGTGTGGAAAGTTCGGCCCATCTCCTTCATCGGTGAACTCACCAAGCTCTGCGCGCCGGCGAACTACAAATCCCAGCAGCCACAATTCCCAATGTCAATGTCCGGTGTTCACAAACCCCACCCGTGTTCACGTTTGGGCATATAGGGATATGTGTAAATTTGATCCAGTGTATGAAACAACAGCCTACATATCAGTGTTTACTTTACAATTCATAACAGTAGTAAAATTACAGTTATGAAGCAAACAATAATTCTATAGGCATCTCTTGCTGCTTTGGAAATGAGGAACTATATTCAGGTGTCGCCTCTGCCCCCAGTCTGGCTTTGAACGCATGACTTCTTGGTCAGCAGTGATTTAATGCAGCTGGCTACAACCAGCAGATGCAACTATCTCTAAGGTTGTATAGGTCAACAGTAAACTAGACTATTAACAGTCGGAAGATCACTCTGCCCCCAGGCTGGCTTCGGAGGCATGACTTCCTGGTCAGCAGTGATTTATTGCAGCTAGGTACCACTAGCAGATGCAACTATCTTTAAGGTTGCATAGGTCAACAGCAAGCTAGACTATTAACAATCAGGAGCTCACTCTGCCCCCTGGCTGGCTTTGAACACATGACTTCTTGGTCAGTAATGATTTAATGCAGTGGCCACCAACTCGCAGATGCAACTATCAATTAAGGTATGCCTAGGTCAACAGCAAGCTAGACTATTAACAGCCGGGAGCTCACTCTGCCCCCAAGCTTGTTTTAAACACGTAACTTCTTGGTCAGAAATGATTTAATGCAGTTGGCTACCAACTAGCCGATGGAACTATCAGTTAAGGTTGCCTAGGTCAACAGTAAGCTAGATCATTAACGGTCGGGAGCTCACTCTGCCCCCAAGCTTCCTTTGAACACATGACCTCTTGGTCAGTAGTGATTTAATGCAGCTGTCTACCAACTAGCAGATGCAGCTATCAATTAAGGTTGCATAGGTCAACAGCAAGCTAGACTATTAACTCTGTCGGGAGCTCACTCTGCCCCCAGACTTGCTTCTCATAGGAACACATGACTTCTTGGTCAGTAGTGATTTAATGCAGTTGGCTACCCACTAGCAAATGCAATTATCAAAATAAGGTTGCCTAGGTCAACAGCAAGCTAGGCTACTAACAGTCAGGAGCTCACTCTGCCCCCAGACTTGCTTAGAACACATGACTTCATGGTCATTAGAGATTTAATGCAGTTGACTACAAACTAGCAGATGCAACTTTCAATTAAAGTTGCATAGGTCAACAGCAAACTAGGCTATTAACAGTGGGGAGCTCTCTCTGCCCCCAAACTTGCTTTGCACACATGCCTTCTTGGTCAGCAATGATTTTAACGCAGTTGGCTACCAACTTGTGAGTGCAACTATCTTTGAGGTTGCATAGGTCAACAGCAAGCTAGACTATCAACTGTCGGGAGCTCACTCTGCCCCCAGGCTTGCTTTGAACACATGACTTCCTGATCAGTAATTATTTTAATGCAGTTGGCAACCAACTCGCGGATGCAACTATCAAGTAAGGCTTCCTAGGTCAACAGCAAGCTAGACTATCAACAGTCGGGAGCTCACTCTGCCCCCAGGCTTGCTTTGAACACATGACTTCTTGGTCAGTAATGATTTTAATGCATTTGGCTACCAACTCGTGGATGCCACTATCAATTAAGGTTGCCTAGGTCAACAGCAAGCTAGACAATCAACAGTTGGGAGCTCACTCTGCCCCCAGACTTGCTTTAAACACATGACTTCTTCCCCCTTTATTTCGTTCATTCGTATTTATTTATATTTTTATTTCATGTTATTTTTACTTTTTCGCTTGGTGACCCATAACTCATGCTAGTCATTTTATAAATATTGTCATTATTATCATTTATTATTTAGTTTTATTTCATTCAGTTTCTGTTTGTTTCTTTTTTTATTATTTTATTTTTTATAACTTATATATATATATTATATATATTATTTTATTTTATTTTATAAATTATTCTTTTCATAATTAATTAAATTATTTATTTATTTCAATTAATTAATTAATTAATTAAATTCAGCCAGGCCCGAAAATGGCCGCAACTCAAAATGGCGGCTCCCCGGGCAGGCCACCATGTGGCCAAAATGGCAGCCACGAGCGAAGGCTGCCCTGCGGACAACATGGCAGCCCCCAGAGGTGACATCTTCCGTACAGCAAAATGGCGGCCTCCTATGCCGCAGCTGTACGGCAAAATGGCGGCCCCCAGAGATACATCTGCCGTACGGCAAAATGGCAGCCTCCCGTGCTGCAGCTGTATGGCAACATGGCGGCGGCCGCCATGTTTCCAAAATGGCGATTGCCACTGTAAGTAAGGCACATGCGCGCCAGAAAAAGAGCTGCGTCACACGGCGCAACAGGCAGAAGTGAGCTGGTGGGCTCCAACTGGCCCAGCCAGGCCGCTCCCGCCACAGCTCCAGCAACAGGGCCAAATAGCACTGCACCCTTATGGGCGCGCTCCACCGGAGCAGGAGCTGAGGAGTTCCCCGCGGCTTCCCTCCCCCCGCGGCATCGACAGCATCGGAGGGGGCCGCGGAAAAAGTTTCCCACGCACGTGAAACACAGCGGGGGCCCACAAATGCTAGGGCACCATAAAGGCCCCCTGACAACGCGGACCCCAACCAATCATTCCTCTAATATATTACTATTATTTTTAAATGCAAGCAGCAAAGACAGGCCATGCTCCCCACGCCGACCCACTCAGCCCAATCATACCTCAACCTGGGCCTAAAAGGCCCATCCCAGAGGAGCCCCTCGGGGTCACAGGTAAGGCAGGGCTGTCGGCGGATAGGGACCACCCGGGCCTTGCTAAACCCCTTCCAAGGTCCCTGACTAAGGAATTGAAAAAGGGGCCAAACGTGGGTGCTCCTGCCGTAGAAGTAGCTGCAGCCCTGAGGGGGCGAGGAGGCCACTTCAGGGGGCTAAGCCCACCATGGGCCCAATCCTCGCCCCCATTCAGGCCCCCAAACCGACCTTGTCTCCAAATTGGGGCCTCGTTCTGCAGACTGCCTTCTTCATCGATGTCCTATTGCAGAATGAGGGAAAAGGGGCTGGCAGCACACTATGCCAGCCCCTCCTCCCTTCCAGTACATTCTGCGAAATTAACCAATCTCTTCTCCGAGGGGAGGAGACAAAATTGCTCCACCCCCCAACTTGTTGGAGGGTGAAGTGTATAACAGCAGTTAGATCATTGATAGCAAAATATTGGAAAAGGGAAATAATGATACAAATTGATGAATAGAGAATGAAGAAGTCTGGAGAATTGCATTGAATGATATATTAACATCAAATTTAAAAAGTTAAGAAGGGACTATGGGAAAGAATGACTTTGAAAGTATCTGGAGAAAAAGTATTAGAAAAAGAAGATGGGAATTTACCACCATGTGAAGAAACTGAATTTTTGGTGGGATTTTAGAAGAAGAGATTGCTCTGGAGAAGGGGAGTACAGGGATGAAAGAAAATAAAAGGGAGGATGTATACTCATAAGAACAGTGAAATTATGTTTCACATATGCCTATATAATAGTTAACCTTTTTTCTTTAAAAAAGGTAAAAGAAAAAAGTTTGAAATGTATATTTCTCTCTTTATTCTCAATAGAAAATGTGTCCAAACAATTTTATCAAAATTTAGTCATATATGATTATGATGTGCAAATACATCCAACCTAACCTTAGGAAAACTAAGAAATAATTTAATTCAAACATTCAGTCCTTTGTGTGCACATCATTATGACTATTCATAATTCTTTTTAGAAATCCAGATCATTTCCCCATAGTTGAGATATATAACTTTTGTCCTGTAAAGGTATATTTGCCAGTTACAGTTGCAACTTCCATGAACAGATGCAGGGCTTGCCTTAGCACCTCCCAGACAGGGATAAAGAAGGGGACAATGAGGGGAATCGTGGGACAGTGGAGATAACCATCAGGCCCTGTTTCCTCCTGTCCGGGCCCATCTTCTTTCTTCCCACATTTCCCCATCTCTTCTCACTATCTCTTCACCTTCTTCAATGAGAAATTGGGTAAACATCTAACTCCTCCAGGGGCACTCTGGGCTCTGTTTCTCTCTGCTGCTGAAATGGAGCTCCATAGAGTCCCGCTGGAATTTGCCAGCATTATGTGATTGTCTCCATGGGACTCTATCCCAACACCAGAGAGAAGCGGGGAGAAGACATTCCTCTCTATGCATCTGATGAGGTCCTATAACTGTGTATTTTGTAAAAATGTTTCATCATAGCATCAAAAGGTTAGGTTTTGGTTTCATTGTCTGGGTATGGTTGATCTTTAAAAGAATGTTAAAAAACTCAAATATCTGCATCATTTAAAAAATCAAGTTTTTCCTTTCAATCCATAGCAATTTTCACACATATTTTTATTATTAATTTTTTTAAACACACAAACACAGAGAAGGACAAAGTTCCTTACGATGTTTTAAAACCACCTCCCAGGCAACAGTCCCGCCATTTAAATCACAGTTGGGAATTAGGTGGGATTCCAGATATTGTTAGCCTGCAAAGTCAAAATAGTCCTAGCTAACAGAGCCAGTGATGAGGAGGCTGAGCATTGTTGTCAAATAACCTTTCAAAGAACAGGTTTCCCAGTCTTGAACCTAAAGAATTGTATGTGAAGAAAAAGAAGGACTAAGAAATAGCAGAAGGATTGAGAAACAAAGCTAAAACCTCAGGAAACTAGCAAAGTCTGAAAAACAGAGATACGGTTTGTGAACCTTCTAATAGAGTGGAAAGGGCTGACTCATATGGCTGTTTGGAAACAACAATAATAGCCAGAAGAAAATTACATACAGATATATGTAGAAGTAGTCCAATTTTTCCCATATGTCCATAAAAATGGCTTTGGAAAAAGATATTTAGAATCAAAGATGGTGTTGAATCCTTTTCCTATGTGTCATTCCTTCACTCCAAATCACTATTTTTAGCAACATGTTATGAATAATCAGAAGTGAATCCCACTGAGTTCAATGGGGTTTCCTCTTAGATTGCTGCTGATATACTTCTTACTCCTACAGTGATCAAAAAATATGCACTCCCATAACAATGGATTCTTTACTCATTGAAAAGTCTTCTCCCGGATTGCTTACATCATATCCAGAGCCCATTAAGTGAGTTGGTGGTTTTTGGAAAGTTTGGAATGAATGTCTGCTTTGTTGTTGTTGTGGTGGTGTGTCTTCAGGTTTTTCCATTTTATGGAGACTTTAAGGCCAGTGGCATTACCAAGGTTGATGTCACCCATGGTGTCAACACCTCTTCCAAACTTGACCATACCACAGTATTGTAGCTAAAATACTAGAAAATTTGACAAACTCAACAACCATAACAATCAGCAATATTGAAAATAAAATTCTGAACTCATGAAGCCTACAGAATAAACCATGTGATTTGAAGCATCATTTGAATTGGGTAATAATGACAGCTCTGATTAGAGCACAGGTACATTACACGTTTCAAAAAGTCAGTCAACATAAAGTTTTAGCCTTGTAGGTAGCCCATCTTACAGTACATGTAAGACGGGCTTATGAAAATGTATATCGAACTACAGGGATATTTTTATAAACACGAATAAAGCTCTGTTGTCTTTGATGAACTTGAGCATGCTCAAAAAACTATATCCTCATCTTGACCAATGACACCCAACACAATACAGATAATAATTATAGTGGAACATTCTGTTAAATATCACTTTTTGCCTTGTCTAAATTCTGGGCCTGTTTTTGTATCATCTCTTAATTTTTCCTTCTGTTATTTATTGACATTTGTTCCTGGAACTCAAATAAATAGTTACGCTCAGTCTTGTTGATGTCAACTATTCTGATAGTAGTGTTACATTGTGCAATTCAATCCCCTCCCTGCCCTCAGACACAGACCCTGAAAGCATCTATACCTAATATATGTTTATTATGGGAGTTTCTTGGCAAGATTTATTCAGAGTGTGTAGCCTTTAACTTTCTCTGAGGATAAGAGAGTGATGTGTCATCCAAGTGGGTTTCCATGTGCAAGAGGGAATTTAAATCTGGGTATCCAGAATTGTAGCTTAAGGCTCAACCCACTATACCATACTGGCTCTCTCTCTCTCTCTCTCTCTCTCTCTCTCTCTCTCTCTCTCTCTCTCTCTCTCTCTCCATCTTATAAAGAGTTAACTTTTCCAATGTTATGTTCTTCCCCTTGAAACTACTAAGTGAAATTATACAGAAATTACAGTGAATCCAAAGATGACTTTACACTGCCACCACCTGGTATATAAAATATACAGAGACTAGTAGATTTCTAGTCTGCAGACAGACAGATCCAGTTTTGCTTGCAATATCCACTGTCTTATTGTGTACCTTCCTGCTCTTGCATCTTTGAATGACTTCAGTTCTACCTAATTGCTTATGGATTCCCAGGCTGCGCATATTTCAAGACCCTTTATGAGGCAAAGCACACTGCTCATGTGAGACCAAGATAGAAATAGCTTTGAACTCACATCCTGCCATTGGGCTGATTAATGTATCCTTGGCAGCATGGCAAAGGTTGAAATGAGGCATTCTTAGGAGCCAGAAAAGGAATGAAATATACAGCTATACTACACACCTTATTTTGGTCCAATGGGATGGTCTACGGGAATGCTTCTCTTCACTGGGTCTCTGTGGCTTTGGCAGCTCAGTTATAATGGGCATTTAAAAATGCAAAACTTCTCATGATATGAACATACAGATGGGCAATGATGCACCTGTAAAATTTGTAACCTTTTTTTTAAAAAAAAACCAGCTGCTGTAGATGCATCTTTAAAAACAGCTTGATGTGAAGACTATAGCTCAAGATAATGTTTGCCTTATTGCTGCGAGATCTCCCTTCTGCTTATCTCTATGTGTCAATGTGAAGTTAAAGTCCAATAAGAAGCAAACTACCCCCTCCCCCCACTAGGTGGAAGTGAGTATCTAGTATTTCTCTTTACAGAAAAAGCTGGTTTCTTTTGTAATCCCCACAAATTTGAAAAGGTGCAAAAAACCATCTTTGAAGTAGCCAGTCACAAAATATGTTTGCCTAAATTTAACAGTCACAGCCTCCATTTCATTTTCTGTAATGCCCATGGTCTGGCCCAATATTAATACTCTAAGTCAGTGGTTCCCAAATTTTAGTCCTCCAGGTTTTGGGATTTCAACTCCCAGAGCCTCAGCCAGCTTGGTTAGTGTCAAGAATCCTGGAAGCTGAAGTTCAAAACCCCTGAAGGACCAAAGATTCACAAACTACTCTAACTGATGAGCTAATTGATAGTAATTTAAGCAATTTTTAAAATTCAAACATTAATGTGGATATTAGTTAATTCATTTCCAAATTTCAGATGCAATCAACTAATTGATTCTCAAATCCAACATTTTAAGCTCTGATGAATCCCACATACCCATTGTTAGCCCGAAAAAGAAAACTGTCAGGAAAACATAAATACTTGACAATTTCTTATTCCTCTACATTTTGGCTACTAACTGATTGTTGCGAACAGGTGTGTTAATGGGCAAGAATGCTGTATTTCCATTTAATTGCTTCAATTTAATTGCTTCAAATTACTTAATTGCTTTAAATTAGTGCTGCTTTCTACAGAATAGCTTGAACTATTGTTTTTAACATTTTAATATAAAAGACATATTTAGTTTGTGCTGTGAATCCCCTTGGGCACCATATTGGGAAAATGTGAAATATATAGACCTCCAAATATTGTGCAAGAAGTCCCACCATCTCTCATCACAGGCTTTTCTTGATTAGAGCTAATAGGCATTACAGCATGATACCCTTACTTTAAATTACTAGCATTTTTCATTCAGTGGTTCTGTTTCTGCAGTCTGTATTTTTTTTATTTCAAGGTATAGCTCCAGAGATATTGCTCACAGTAAGGTCTCACTACATGGTGGGAAACTCTGTGATATAGAAGCAGAGCATCTTTTAAAGAGAGATAACTAAGATGAATGTCCAGAAAAAATTGCTTCACTATCCATCACTTCTGTGCAATTTCAGTTCTGTTACTAGATGTTTCCTTCCCACCACATTTTCTTCATAAGAATATTGCTATCATTACGACCTCATGACTCATTTTAGCATATCTCGTTTGTTTGGAGTAGAAATCCAATTACATATCTGCATGAAAACTCTAGCCAAGTAATATAACCTTATTCATCTTGAAGGATATCATTTTATATTTTCTTTTATTTGCTCATCTATGATTAACAGGAAATTTCCTGGCTTCCCAGTGGAGCCTTTTACAAATCCTTTTGGCTCCCACTTTTAAAAAACCATATATCATAGGCAACTGATCTGAATTCTCAAAGGGGGGAATTTGTATTGCCGGGGAAATGCTTACAAAAGTAACCCCTGTTTGCAAGACTCCAAGACTGAACGGCACAAGAAGCTGTATCTCAGAAAATAAGGGGATAGCAATATTTCTTGAACATCTTTTTTCTGTAGAACATGTGATATTAAAATATGGCTCATTCTCGCCATTCTCAAATTTGAGATAGCTAGTAACAGAGGCAGTACAATACCAATATGGCTTTCTCATATACAGAGGCCTGCAGCTCCTAGAAGTCTGCTATGCCTTGATCATCCACTCCTGAAGTTGAGCCCTCAGCTGAAGCAAACATTCCACAGCAAGACGTAGAAGCTGAAGCTGAAACAAACATGTCTGAAAAGCTGCAGAAGCATTAAACATACTTTGGAGCATACTTTAGTTTTCAACCTGTGGGTCCCCAGATGTTTTGGCCTCCAACTCCCAGAAATCCTAACAGCTGGTAAATTGGCAGGGATTCATGGGAGTTGTAGGCAAAAACACCTGGGGACCCACAGGTTGAAAATAACTACTTTAGAGGGTCAGTTATAGAAGACAGGGATCTACAGATCTTGTATATTATCTGGAAAATGCTCAGCATCATGATCTATTTTGAATCCAATGCCTGCTTGTTTTGACCTAGGACCTGACTCAGCTGTTTCTTGGCTTGATACCAAAGGACTTTTGACTTCAACTTCTGGAATGCTGAATCTTGACATTGGCATCTTGTTTTGATTGTAGGCTTGTGCATAAATTTGGTTTGGTTGATTCCCTTTGGCCAATCTGACTTGTTTGGTAGGTTGTAATGGTTCAGTTCCTCTCAGTTGCATCCTGGTTCTAGAGAGGTGCTTCATTCCAATTGCCTTGCCGCTTGCTCTCAGCTTTATTTTTATTTTGGCTTGGCTTCTCTAGTGTTGAATCCTTATGATTTTCCTTTATTTTCTTGATTCTTTTCATTTAGTGGGACTGCGAGCTAGGAAAATGCAGGACAGATGGGTGGGGTGCATGCACACATTTGGGGACTTGGGAGAAAGAAAGCATATCTTTGGTCTTGGTGTGCTTTTCTTTAAAATATTTGGGTGGCTCTGAGAGCCTTGAGTCACCTTTAGCTTCTTTTTCTCCTTCCTTCCTCTCTTTTGAAAAATACTTTTAAAAGATAATTATTATCATTAAAACGAATAATCCCAGCAAAATTTTTTGAAAAGCCTCATTCTCAGAAAACTACTGCCCTACCTACATATTATTTCATTACTTTACAAACAAGTTCTCTCTGTTTATATTTCTCTCTGTGCTCTCTGCCTTCTAAATTTCAAGGAAGAGGAAGAAGCAGCAGCAGCAGCAGCAATAATCCTTTGGCTGTTGTCAATAATGGGACACTGGGTTATGTGGTGTGGAAGTGCATCTTTTATATTTGGCAGGAAGGAATGGTGCCCTGCTGCTGCTCCTGGAGAAGTTACAGAGTGGGCCAGTGGGCGGTATACCTTTCTGGGAATTTTTAAAGGAGATTTTATTTCTAAAAAGAGAAAAAATCATAAAAATCAGGGGATGACCCAAATATTATGAAACTTGGTGGACTAACAGTTGGTGATGTGTCCTCTAAGTGTAATCGTTTTCATCCTGATAGCCCTAAAAATTATAGGAAAGGGAGCCTGGGAAGCCCCCCTCCCCCATTGCCACCGATGGGCCAGATCTAGCCACATTTTTCAGCAGTGGACCAAAAGCAGCAGTTCGGCTCCCTGCCTGTTTTCATGAGGCACGTGAAAACGGATCCAGGGGTCTCCTGAAATTTTGTAATGAACGCTGGATTTTCTTGAATAGACCTCTGTAAGGACGACGCACAAACAGCAACTTGATCCTAAAAGATTTATTCCAGGTATCATTGCCTGTGAAGCCAGATCTGCTTCACAGGAACCAAAAGCAGCTTATATACAAGACACGCCCCAACAACTGTCCATCATCCCAAAGACCCAACCCCCCTAGCATGCAATGCTTAGCAAAGGTTGCATCAGATCCAAATGATTCAGCAATCCCAGCAGTCCATTGGGGCATGACCCCAGGGGTCACAGAGCTAGTGTCATGAGTCCAATTGTCCAATGGATGCTCAGTCATATCTCCCTGAGTCAGCATAACACAAGGCAGTGCTTCCCATGTTGGTGTGGTGTGGCTCACAGCTCAAGGCTCTCTCTCTGCACTGCTCGAGCCTTCAAGGTCGCACCTGGCCGGGATTACCAGTATTGGAAGGGTCTAAGATTAGAGCACACTCTGCTCTAATTGACAGAACCTTACAAAATACCCTCTCCCCTCCCCCCTGAGAGAAAGAGGATTTGAACATACCACTTAACTTATCATCTAAATCCTATTCTAACACCAAACACAAAAATCAAGACCTTGCTCCACAATCTACCCACTAGAACAAAGCCTTGCTGTCCATTTCTTAAATAAACCTGGAACTCCCCACACTCAGATAACCAGGCACATCTCTACCAAACGCTCAGCTTGTTCAAGGTTAAATTCTACCCCTCACTACCAAAACCTAAAACAACCCCATCCCTTTACTACCATAACAAAAGGGACCACAGAACCACACTTCCCATGCAACTACTTATAATTACAAATCCCAACAGTCCAATGCACAGGAACAAATCAACTGCGCATCTACTACCACACAATCAACACTCCAAGTCCCATAACTCTCAAAATCCTCCACTGCCCAAAGCAGGAGGCCTCAGGGACAAAATTACACCACCATCTCTATCACACACAATCAGGATTCTACAGCTCATAACTCCCAATAACCACTAACTGCCACCAGAATGCAGGCAGAAACATCTGCATCCAAACATTCTTTCACAAAACCAAAACCTCTAATATACCACATCCTCATCTGCGACACAGGACCCATTCAACTGTGCTTCGCAAGTACACAACAGAAACCCACTACCCTTACTGCTCCGGCAGCAACACTATCCTACTACCCTGGCAGAAGGCACTTGGGAAACTACAACTCTCAACTCTTACATTCAACACAGGACCAACTCAACTGTGCTTCGCAAGTACACAACAGAAACCCACTACCCTTACTGCTCCGGCAGCAACACTATCCTACTACCCTGGCAGAAGGCACTTGGGAAACTACAACTCTCCCCTCTGCACAAGCAGGAGGTCACACTATAATCCAAATTACAACTTTCCGCACAATAAACACTAAATGAATGAACATCCACACTTCTCCCAAACTATCCTTTGACCTAACTCCTCTTGGCACCCAGCCACGAGGCCTAGGACCACCATGAATCACTACTACAAACAAACTTTAACTATACAACCAGCCACACAGGATCATTCAACTGTGTCAAGTACTCTATTAACAGAAATTTCACACCCTGCTACCTTAGCAAGAGGCACATACCAATCTCTCCTGCGACCAAACTCAGTCATCTAAACCCTCATCCATCACCTGCTCCCACACAAGGGAACATCTACATAAAATCCACACATCCAATTACTCAATGAACTTAATTCTACTGAAAAACTATAATCCCCTCACATGGGGGAAAAGCACCTAGGAAAACTATAACACCCACACACCTAAATCAACACAAACAACCCAGGAACAAATCAACTGGGCACAACTCCTCTTCTCAAGGAAGGCACTACAAACTCTTTACTAACTTATCCAATGTCACAATCAAAGTTAAAACACTAATAACACCACAACTTCTAATCTAACTCTAAAACCTATCTAAACTGAATATTAATACCAAACACAGGCACGGCCATCTGCGCATAAACCACACATTCACACCTAAATCAACACACCCAACCCAGGAACAAATCATCTGGGTGGTCTAGCCAACCCCTCCTCTCAAGGAAGGCAACACAAACTTAACACCTAATACTAAAATCTATCCCTCCAAAGGAAAACTCCAACTCTTAAACGCAGGCATTTCCATCTGCGCATAATCAACACACCTACACCTAATAGCTACTATAATTCAAAATAACCCTCCTCCTGGCCAATTCAACAGGAGGCCATACCATTACCAAATCCACTTCCAAAACTATCCTCCACCAAACAACCTTCCTGCTGCAATTAACCTCATTGCAGATCCCCACAAGGCTGCACCTATTTCTCTAACTACTGGGACCAAAATCCCCAATGCAACAGCAGAATACACATTCTAACTCTCACCCCATCTAACATCTCTAACAATGAATGCATGTCTAAACATTCCCCAATCTAAACATACTACAAAACACATGTAATCATAGCACCTACATAACAATTAACTAATGCAATATTACCCCCATCAACATGAATTATTCTCTAAACATAACATTACAATCTCAACCTTTCCTGGATCAATATACCATAAAATCATTTAAATTACAACGTTAAGGCCAATACATTTAAGTAATACCTCTTCCACATATTGAGACCCTCTCAGCCTCAAACTCATTAAGGGCATTTTCTTTACATAACAAACTTTTTAACAATAAGCATAACACAATCCAGTGACCCTTCTTTCCCAAAGTCAAAAGTAACATGCTGGTTACTGTACCACTGGCCCTTAGTTCATCCTCAAGATTCAACAGTTCTCGAAGTTCAAGCCACTCCGATGATGTCACCCAGAGTTCAGTCATCAGAATCTTCTTTGGAGAAACATGTTCCAACATCCCCTGATTCCAACCACCCCGAGTGACCACGCAAGCCAATGCTCCAGTAACAGGGCACTCCCAACACTTTCCTTCAGGGAACAGCCAACGGTCGCCACCCAGTCGCACCAGCCACCATGGATCTCGCCAACTGCTCACACTGGATCTCGCCAACTGCTCCACTCAGCAACTCCACAGCTCCACTACTCCCAGCTGCCACCGGCTCCTTCAGAGGAATATCGGCTCGCTGACACTTGTCTGGCATCTCCACTGCATTCCATGGCTCTCCTCCTTCAGGCAAGGCCAAAACAGCCACACACTTCTCCAAAATAATGGCATCTCTTCTTGCTGCTCCTATCAGCACGGCCGGCTCCTCCTCTTCAAGGAGCTCCAGCTCACAAAGAGTCTTGCCACACTCCAGATGTTGGCTTGCTTCTAGGGAGGAATCACCTTGCCCAGGCTCCATAGTAATGGGAACAGGCTTCACTTCCCTTCTCTCTTCAACACCTCCGGGCCACTTTTCAAACTTCTCCAGCCAAGAAGCCTTCCCCACACTTCCTCCTTTCTTGGCAGTTTCACTTTCCAAGCTGGGCAGCACTCCAATCTTATCTTTCGGCAGCTTAATCATCTCTGTAACTTTGCCAGACTGATCTTCCTCCACCACTTCAGAAAACAGCTTTTCTGCACAAAGAACCTGGCCTCTTTCTGCTGCACTCCCACCTTCCAGGCCCAGAACGAGTAACGTTGCAGACCATGCAAGCGCAATTCCAACACTTTGCAGGAAGGGTTCCTCCTTTTCTTCCACAACACAAGAAGCCTCTTGCCCACTTGCTGGCTCCAACATTCCTTCCATCGGGCGAAAGGAACCCTCTTCTCCTTTCTTCCTCCCCGGTAATGCAGTCTCTGAAGTTAAAGCCGTCTCGCTTTCCCCTTTACTGCCGACCGGGACTTCAAAGGACAGGCATTCCTCTGCAGTTTCTCCCACAGGAGCCTTGACTTCCATCTCCACATGGCACTCTTCCGTCTTTTCGGCCGTCCACACATTCCTCTGGTAAGACAGCTTCTGCAACGGGTTTTGGCCCGCTTTTAGCTTCCCCAACGCTCCATGCCTCTGGTTGGGATTCCTCATCGGCATCATCAAAGCGTCCCTCCTCTTCCCCTGGGAGACACATCCATTCAGGGGAACACACTATTTCATAGAGCCCCTTGGTTCTCTCGTACAACACATCTACCTCCTTATGCAGCACACTCACATCATGCTGCCCATAACGAAGAGCTTCCTGCAACACATGCAGTCTCCGACAAACCTGCTTCCATTCCTGGACCACCCCATCTCTGGTCCCCATGGAATACTGAGCTCTCTCCTGCCCAGTCTCTTCAGCCTTCCAAACTGGCCCTTCCTTTGGCACAGTCACCTTGGCTGCCTCAGGTTCTGGGGACTCTCTCCCCCCTTCTGCCAGGTCCACCTGACCATCCCTGGCACACACCAGACGAGCACTCCTGTGCTCCACGCCTGGCAAGCGCTCCTGCGCTTCTCCGGTTCCTCCACCAGACGAGCACTCTTGTGCTCCACCGCCTGGCAAGCGCTCCTGCGCTTCTCCGGTTCCTCCACCAGACGAGCACTCCTGTGCTCCACCGCCTGGCAAGCGCTCCTGCGCTCCTCCGGTTCTCTGGGCGCATCTTCCTCCTCCTTCTCACAAGAAGGGGCACCATCTGACGATCCTTCCATCACCCAGTGAGGGAACAAGCCTTGCAGGATCCTTCTAGCCTGCTGCTGCTCCACCTCACTTGGGACCCACGAATCGTCCTCCTCCTCCTCATCCGAGTCACTGTCCCAGAACTCTTCAGGACTCACCCATTCCACCTCCATCATGGGTCTGGACTTTGAGGATGGCATCTCTCTTGATAAGCCCTCGATAGATTTCTCCATGATAGGCTTTTTGATGAGATCTGGCTTTCTGTAATGAACGCTGGATTTTCTTGAATAGACCTCTGTAAGGACGACGCACAAACAGCAGCTTGATCCTAAAAGATTTATTCCAGGTATCATTGCCTGTGAAGCCAGATCTGCTTCACAGGAACCAAAAGCAGCTTATATACAAGACACGCCCCCAACAACTGTCCATCATCCCAAAGACCCAACCCCCCTAGCATGCAATGCTTAGCAAAGGTTGCATCAGATCTAAATGATTCAGCAATCCCAGCAGTCCATTGGGGCATGACCCCAGGGGTCACAGAGCTAGTGTCAAGAGTCCAATTGTCCAATGGGTGCTCAGTCATATCTCCCTGAGTCAGCATAACACAAGGCAGTGCTTCCCATGTTGGTGTGGTGTGGCTCACAGCTCAAGGCTCTCTCTCTGCACTGCTCAAGCCTTCAAGGTCGCACCTGGCCGGGATTACCAGTATTGGAAGGGTCTAAGATTAGAGCACACTCTGCTCTAATTGACAGAACCTTACATACCCTGGAGAAGCTGTGGAAATGCTCAAGCCAGAGGAGGGGCGGGCTTAGCACGGCATGGCTCCGCCCCTCCGAAGCACCCAATCCAGCTGGGATCGACCTCCCTCGGTCCCAGGATCAACCAGTCGATCGCGATCGACTTCCTGAGCACCCCTGCTGTAAGGCCCCAATACCCCATGATCATTTCATCTCAGGATCATCATGCTGGAAATAACTTGAAGGCATGCAGCAATAATAACAACAACCTACTTATTTCTCACAAAGCAGATACAGAGCAAAGTGGATGGCAAGTTTTGGCACTACAATAACTAGGAGGGAAGGATATAGCTAACTAAATAAATGCACTTAGTACATAATAAAATAGTACCCCACCCAATAGCATATCATTTTACCCCCAACATGCTAAAATTGAAGGCCTCTGTAAAGTACAACTCTGTAAAGTTTGCATTTATTCCCTAAAATAACATTCAAAGACACTAACCAAGATAATTAAACACAATTGAAAATTATAGAATAACTAAAATCTTTATAAGAAACAAGGCAGCTTAAAATGTCAGTCAAAATTATCCATCTTTACACCATCTCTAAAAACAAGTGACAGTAGGAAGTGACAAAGGAAAATGAACTGTATGCTCTCAAATCAAATTGGAACGTATGCTCTCAAAGCAACATAGGACAACTATCAAAAAGTAATGATAGGAGGTCACCTCCTGAAGATCTTAGCAACTGGGGAGTTTACTAAGAAGACAGGTGTGTCCTTATCTGAAACCAATGCTGTTCTGAGATTTCAAATTTTAAACCAACAATTCCAACTGGACCCAGTAAAGAAATGGTAAGCAGAGCAGATTGTAGATCACAGCAAATGTATGCCTCTTCTTTTTCTCCAGAATTGTATCGGAACTCCTAAGTGCAATTGTATCGGTATCGGAACTCCTAAGTGCAATGGAGAGACACATGATGGGAATATTGGGTTGGGGCATGACATTCTTGCTTGCTTTCCTTTACTTGAAGTGTATTGGAAGTCATCTCCTCATCCCTCTCTTCTCCGTTATAAAGCTCTATTTCTGCATGCAACTGGGCCATAAAAAATAATTTGTTACAAAACAAGTTGTTTTCTATGGGTTCCTCTTTGCAATAATGAAGCTATATCTGCTTTAATTAAAATGTGCAAATTTACTTTCCAAAGTTACAGATGTGGCTTTGCAAAATGGTTGAAGAGAAATATCACATAGTTCAAGTGCTGACTTAGCTATGTCTCAGACGGCTGTTTGTGCAATGTGCCAGGGCAGTTAAAATGGTGTAAAAATGCTATAACTGCAATTTGGATACACCCCCAAGTCATCGTGATACCAAAATAAGGCAGAATTGGCAGTGTATTTTGTAACAAGTCTTATTTTTGTCTATATTGTATAGTCTGTTCTCTCATGAGGAACAGACCATTAAAATAGTTCCTGAAATAACATGAAAAAAGCATTCCAGTGCAACCACATTGGGATAGCTGCTTTTTTCACCTGAACATGTTATGTGAATGCATGTTTCCCATGTGTTTGGTTGTGCAATGCCATATCTCAAATTCCATGAATATGGATTTAATTGAGCCATCACTAAATTCAGTTTTTAATGTTTGTGGTCTGCATGGAACCAAATAAGAACTGTGTTTAGTATGAACGTTTAAGCTTAGACGTGAGCTGAAAGTATATTAATACAAAAGATTTGATTGTTAATTAGACATTTGGTGTTAAAAATTCTGACCTTATTAATCTTAGATGATAGCTAATTAAACTGTTGCTATGTTAAATTGTATTTGAATACTGAAATTTTCCTCACGTTATAACATACTAACAAGAAAGAAATTGCATATTCAATGCCCTAGTAACCTTTCATTCCATTTATTTTCCCACTGAAAAGCCTTGAAAAATATCACAAAACAGTAACTTTGCACCCAAGGAACAGATTTCTCTTGTTGCACAGGGTCATGAACCATTTACTTATGCATTTATGCATTGAACCTAAATAACACTATAAGATAAAATGTACCTTTGTTCAGGGATATTGGGGATGAATCAGTGATCACACCCTTGTGCATGTCAGTATTTTTTCAGTGCATAAGTGTAAATACTATATAACAAGTAGTTGTGCTCATTTAAGACTGTAAATACAGTTCCCCCTCCACATTTGTGGATTTTATGTCTGCAAATTTGATTGTGGGTTATTTCCTGCCACCTCCACTGCTGCCTTACATTGTTTTTAATAGGGACTGCAATACTTACAAAACGAAGTTTGACACCAATTTAACTGCAATGGGTCAATGGTATAGATAGAATCATGAGTCGTATTTTGGTGAGGCATGAGCATTCTTTACCAGAGGAAGCTAAAGACCCTGTAAAAGTACAATTCCCATAATATATTACCCATGACAGCAGGCATGTAGCCGGGGGGGGGGGGGCTAAGGGGGCTTCAGCCCCCCCCCCAAATTCTCAGGGTGGTCCGCGAAAAGGCCTTACTGGTACATTATTTAAACTGTTATGTCTATTCATATCATGATCTGATCACCATGCTCATTATATCCCACATTAATAGGGTTATTGGGATAACAATACAAAAGGTTTGCTAGGGTAGACCCTCTTCCACCCAGTCTCAGCCCCCCCGAACCAAACTCAGCCCTCCCCTCCCCGAATCAAAATCCTGGCTACGGCCCTGCATGACAGTTAAAGTGTTATCAAACTGCATTAATTCTACAGTATTAATGCAGCCCAAGAGAGAATGCAAACTAATATCATAGCTTTTAAGTCCCTATTAAAATGGAGGCTGTGGATGGGAAGAGGACAGTGAAGTCAAGTCATGTCAGGAACCAGTAGTGCAGCTGAAATGCTATCAATGGTACCCAGAGCTGCTACTACCACCTCCTCCTTTGACTCTTACTGCATGTGTGTTTGGTCCTTTTGGGCAACACTGATAAAATGACTAATTGGAGCACAAAAGGCTGAAGCAGTGGCAGCCCAAGAAGCATGCTGAGTTCCTTTTTCAGAAGCAGCAGCAACTCCAGTGAAGTGGCTGAGGAGGAGGTGATGGAAAGACCCTGGACGTCTGCTGCTGCCTTCATAAAGATATTTCCGCATGGACCTGCCACTTGTACACAAAATGTAAAAAAGGAGATGATGTGAGAGTAGGATAGAGGAACTTGGCCAGACTTTGGCATGGCCCAGCAGATGAGGGTGGCAGGAGTGAGTAGGGGAAGGAGACAAAGGTGGCATGCTACTGCCCATCCAGAAACAAAACAAAACAAGGAAAAAGTGTATTTGGGAGAAATTGTGAGTGACAGGATCAGTCAGAAAAGGCACTGGTGGATAAGGGGAAGGGAGGCTAGACTGCTCCCACAGAGAGGGAAAGAATGACATGGCAAGAAGAGAAAAGAATGGCATGGCTAGCAGGAAAGCAGGCTACCATCCAGGAAAAGGCATTTCTTCAATTGACAGCAAACATCCTACTGGTCTGCTCCCTCCCTTCTGGCACCCTAGGTGAGTACAGATGCTGCAAACCCTCTGTGTATGTGCCTTTAGATTTTCTTAGGCAAGGAATACTCAGTGGCAGCTTTGGCAGTTCCTTCCTCTGACATAAAACCTACAGCACCTGGTATTTGTTCACAGTGCCCCCTCCAAGCACTAAGCAGGATTGACCCTGCTTAGCATCCAAAATCAGATAGGATCTGGTGCCTTTAAGATATTTAGACCAAAACTACTCAATTCTATCCCCCACAAACTTAAATCACAGTTGGATTTCCTGCCCCTATTTTGCATGCATTTGCAATGTGCTATACATTGTTTTAATTCTGTATAAGTCACTTTGGGAGGTGTTGAACCTGAAAGGGATTTTTTCAGATAACAATAACAAACAAGCAAACAACATCCAGCAGTCAGTAGTGAGAATTATATGTTTGTTCTCACTCTGAATTTTCCTTGGGTGAGGTTATGTTTTCACACTTAAAGATAGCATTGATAATTCAATGGATTGTCACCTTGGCATGGTGAAGGGCTTCGTGTGTTCCAGTAAACCTGCAGTTGAAGCCGTCAGTCATTTGCTTTTAGGGGGTCTCCCAGTGCAGCAAGGTCACAGGGGAGGAACCAGACCAAGTCCTCAATGGCAGAGGAGTTGGACAATAACACGACACATGTTACAATGGCTGTGAAGGCAAAAAAAGTCTGCAACAGATGAAAGGTCATCAGGTTAACCACACCACTGGATTGGTACTCTCTGAAGAATGTGTGTTGATCTGACATGCATTAACAAACAAATCTCAACCCTCTGAATTAATCTCTCCAAAATCCAACAGGCAACTATCATAAGTGCCTATATACCTGTTCCACTCTAAGGCTGGAAATCACCTTTGTACTTAACACACAATCCAGTTCAAGATTAAATAGCAAAGTAGTTTATTGAAGAGGAATATATATAAAAAGCAATTCAGCAGAATAATGAAAAAACACAATGTCCAAAAAACAGGAATAATCCTCAGAGTTCAAAGTACATGAAATGCATCAAAAACCAGGAATACAAAAAGCAGGTAAAGTCCAAACATTCAACACAAGAACAGTTCACAGGAACATGAAATGTGGAATCAGAAAGTGTGAACACAAGGAAAACTGAAACTAAAAATCCATTGGAAGACTTGACTTGGCTCCAAAATCAACATTGTCAGGACTGAGAGAATACTCTGCTGGCCTTTCTAATATAGACAGAAAAGTGTCCCATTGCCTTTCCAAAACCGATAAGGGCTTCTTCATTAACAGGCAAGCTGACTTTCACACTGCTTCGTGAGATACCCTATGTTGATGGAACATTAATTTTCTATCAAACTGTTGCTCATTAACTCAACCACCTGGAGTTGTATATTCCTCCGTTGCATCTTCCTTACCTGAGCTCATTTCTGCCTCTGACCTTGCATCTCTAGGGAACTGCCTTTCTGGAAACTGACCTCCCTCAGACAGAAAGCTCTGAATCTCGGGGCTTAAAATCTCCTGATTCTCTTACTGATCTGCAGGCCCAGAATCCCCACTGTTATCATCAGGTTGCCTAATAGGCCCAGAATCAACAGTGATATTGGGTACAAACACAATCAAAGGCTGGACTACAACAATACCAACTACTGTCAGCTGGAAACCATCTTATCTGAGATACCTAAGGAGGAAAAAAAATCATCATCCTGGGTGTATTTTAAGGCAAGAGTTGGATGAGATTTTGATCTGTGGCCAGCATTTATAGAGAAAGACAGGGTTGGAAACAGCAACTCAGATGTGCAGATTAACATAACCTTGTCATCACCAACATGCTCTTCTGCCAACCCCCCCACCACCACCACCAAGTTTAAGACATCATGGAAGTACCCATGGTAAAGGCATTGGCACCTCTTAGACTATGTAATTAATTATACATGCCAGAGACCACCGCAATGTGCTTCTCACAAGAGCCATGACAAGTGCTGATAACTGCTGGGCAGACCACAAATTAATTCAATCCACGATGGCCATCAAGATCACCCCCAAACACAGACTCCAAGGAAGAAAAATGAATACTCCAGGCCTTCAAGAGCCCTCTTAATGAGCCCTTTTCCAAACAACACTCAAGGATCATGTACCCATAGCTCACCCTGAAAATATTGAGGAACATTGGAATAAACCAAAGACCTTTTATCATTACAGCCTGTGAAAGGGACCAATGGATACCAAATTAGGAAAAATTAAGACTGGTTTTATGAAAATGATAACATGATCCATCAGTTAATCGATAAGGAAAGGAAAGCCTCCCAAATATGGCTAAAAAGATCTACACTAATGCAAAAGCTAAGGTTAAAAGAAATACCAAAGAACACAAGAGCATCTGGTAGACAAAAAAAGCTAAAGAAATCCAACACTTCATAGATGTCCATGACACACAGGAATTCCGTAATACCACAAAGATAATCTATGGCCCAACAAACCATGGCATACACCCTCTACACTCATCAGATGGAAATAAACTTCTAAAGGACAAAAATCAGTTCTACCACATTGGAAAGAGCACTACCATAACCTCCTTAATCACAGCTCTCACAAATCCCACAACAACAAACCAGGGATGAGCTTGCAGCACTGTCTAGTTTTGAGGAAGTCAGCAAAGCCATCAGCCAATTATAAAATAACAAAGCTAGCAAATCTGATGGGATCCCTGTTGAACTCTTTAAAGAGGGTGGACTTGAACCGAAACAGCAACTCCATCAGCTCACTGAAAAGGTGTGGATCAGAAAAAGGGGTCAGAAAAGTAAAGGTTTTCCCCTGACATTAAGTCCAGTTGTGTCCGGCTCTGGGGTGTGATGCTCATCTCTATTTCTAAGACAAAGAGCCGGCATTGTCCATAGACACCGGCATGACTGCATGGAGCACCATTATCTTCCCGCTGGAGCAGTACCTATTGATCTACTCACATTTGCATGTTTTCAAACTACCAAGTTGGCAAAAGCTGGGGCTGACAACAGAAGCTCATGCCGCTCCCCGGAGTCGAACCTGTGATCTTTCGGTCAACAAGCTCAGCAGCTCATCACTTTAACTCATTGTGCCACCAGGGGCTCCCAGAAAATTAGATAGCAAACTCAAAACTTTAGCTTTCAAATTGGACCAAACAAATCAAATGCAAAGAGAGGCAAAGAAGGATCTGCATGAAGTAGAGAATGACATGGAGATAAAACATCAAACAGGAAAGGATCAACAACAGAAACAATGTACCACAAAAAGCTTTTAAAGAAAATATATCACCACAATGATTGAACTGGCTACAAGAGTGGCTCCAACTTAAATTCACTGAAAAAGCCCCAAAATTGAGAAAAATGCAGCCAAATTGTGGGATAAATCTTGACTGTGATATCAGGAATATGATCCTAAGAAATGTGTGAACCACATTTTAAAAATTAGATTTAGAATATTTATATGCAAATCTTGTACAATATATCTTAAGAGATATAAAGTCATCAATTTTCAAGATCTCTTAAATACATTAGGAATGTCTATATTGAAATATATAAGCTCTGTGTAATGTTACAGGAACAAGAATGATAGTCTTATTCATACATAACAAACTTTGTTCATACATTACTAACTTACTAATAGACTATTTTGAATCTTAGATTCATTAGGTAATAATTAGATTTAGATAAAGATTTAAAAGAAATTATCTGAAAAGAATAACCGAGATGAACTTTTACAGAGAAAAGCTGGAAAAGAAGAAAGAACAATATGAGATAATTCAAGAAGATATAAGAAGACATAACCATCAGATCTGAAACTAATTGATAATATCACTCCTTTCTTTACTACAGAGGATATAATAAACTTTTAATACTTTAAGTAATGAAAATAAGTCTAATGGAAATGAAAAAATAGATTTAATAATTATAACTATGTACATTACTTTTTCTATTGTCTACTCACCCCCACTCTATATTAAATATCAGTAAAAACTTAATTTACTAACAATAACTCCATGTTATTGCCTCAAACTTATTTTCCATTTTCATAGCTGTAATTTTGCATCTTGTTGATTGGTGATTTCCACAATAGTGAGAGGTTTCCTGTCAGACAGATGGCAAACTAACCTCAGCAAGCTGAAAGACAAAACCATGGTCACAGCAACATCTGTTATAAAACTCCAATATGCTGATGATAATGTAGTCGGCTCTCATTCAGAAAAAGACCTAAAAGCCACTTTAAACATTTTTGCAGAAGCATACAAAAGCTTCGCCTCTCACTGAACATTGAAAAAAACAAAATGCTCTACCAGCAGGCACCAACCAATCCCTCTGCAATGTCAGAACACACAGTATTTTTTGTTGGTCATGGGGTTCTGTGTGGGAAGTTTGGCCCAATTCTGTCACTGGTGGGATTCAGAATGCTCTTTGATTGTAGGTGAACTGTAAATCCCAGCAACTACAACTCCCAAATATCAAGGTCTATCCCCCCCCCCCCCAAAGTCCACCAGTGTTTACGTTTGGGCATATTGAGTAGTCATGCCAAGTTTGGTTCAGATCCATCATTGTTTGATTCCACAGTGCCCTCTGGATGTAGGTGAACTACTGGCATCGAACACTGAAACCCCTGCCTTCAAGTTGATCTGACCGCAGCAGGGAGCTCCACAGTTCCTGGGAGTATGAATTTTCCAAGTATTGATAGGACAGTGGCACCAGCAACAGATACAACATTTTTATCCATTGGGTTAATTTTTATGAATGAACCTTTATGAACTTTATGCCTTCTTTTATGAACTCTAGGTGACAAGGGCAAATCTTTCCCAAATCCTGCATGCTCCCTTTCCTTTTATGAAGTCTGTATATGTCTCACATTACCAATTATTATATGTATGCCTGTATAATATATTAAACAAGATGACCTCTTTGTGAACTATGACCAGCACCTTAGGACCCAGGGATTGCAAAACTTCCTGGGTCTTCATCCCTTAACAATGGATTTTACAGAAACTCTCCAGCATGGACAATAGACAAATGGCCCCTTTCCTTGGGCTTTGGAGAGTCTTATGATTAGGCCACTTGAGTATCTGGACCCATGAACATGTTAATCATTATTCACAAAAGACATTTACCAACCACGAAAGGAAGGGGATGTTGTCATTTTCTCCACCAAAGCCATTCCCCTTCCCAGAAGAATGGATCCAGAAGATCCTATCAAGGAAACCAGTATCACTGAACTTTTGGCAATGGGCTGGCTCTGGGGGGCCAGACAAAAATGTTATTTCAGACCTCTGTATCAGTAGCCAGGTCGGGACTTGAAGGCTTACAGCTATTGTCTAGATTGCCTGATATTTGGGTCCAGGATGGGCCATTCATAATCCTATTATCTAGCCACTTTTCCATTGTTTTCTCAGTTGCCTCACCTTCTTCCACACCATTGACTGAGTGGCTGAAGCAGGGCTCGGATTCTCATTGGATGAGCTGCATTGGTCCCGGCTGCTTCCTCTGGCTCGTGGACATCACAGCCAATCACAGCAAAGCCAGCTCAGGGGACGGGCATGGGAAATTTGAAATGGAAAAACTGTATATATTGTGTAATTCTCTGCTCAGGAGTTATGCCGGCTCCTTTGCAGATTACTGTGGTTGCCATCCTTTCCAGCTAGAATAGAAAATAATCTTTGGTGGCCTTGCTTCATCCTGATGAGATTTATTGGGAAATAGAGAAACTTTTATTGGTGCTTATTGTCTCGCCAGGCATAGCAAACCCTCCTTTTCAGTCTTTGTTGGCCTCTGCTCAGGCAGGGCCCCCTAAAATCGTGCTCTGCTTCATTACAACTTCAAACTCAAGGTCAATGCCCACCAAACCCTTTCAGTATTTTCTGTTGGTCATGGGAGTTCTGTGTGCCAAGTTTGATTCAATTCCATCATTGGTGGAGTTCAGAATGCTCTTTGATTGTAGGTTAACTATAAATTTCAGCTACTGCAACTCCCAAATGTTTAAATTAACCCCCCCCCCACAGCCCCACTAGTAATCAATTTGGGCATATTGGGTATTTGTGCCAAATTTGGTCCAGTGAATTAAAATACATCCTGCCTATCAGATATTTACATTATGATTCATAGCAGTAGCAAAATTACAGTTATGAGGTAGCAATGAAAATAATTTTATGGTTGGGGGTCACCACAACATGAGGAACTGTATTTAAGGATCATGGCATTAGGAAGGTCAATGATTATGATGATGATGATGATAGTTGAAAATTTTTAAAGAGAGGATATTTTTTAAAAAAACAGTTCAGGATATAAATCTGATTCATACTTAAATTAATGTATTAAATTGTATGAGTGGCAATGTAATGACATCCTGATTAGCAACAAAATTGGTACCAAAGCAATCAGCAAGAAAGATGGCAATTTCCTTAAAAACAGAGAATCTTTGAAGAAATGTTCAAGACTCCTTCAAAAGCATTAATTACTCAAAATGTTTGGTTTAAAATATTTTGCTTTAAAATCATTACTTCCTAGAATATCTGGAGCTTTTACATTTTTTAAATATTTACATTAGAACATAGCTGAAAAATCACTTTTTAAAGAGAATACATAACCCTTTCTAAGTGAACAATTTTATGGCAATTAATGCATTGTAAAAAAATCAATAAACAGTTAATCAGTTTATAGATGCATTAATTGTTACAAGTATTACCCACAATATAATTAAATTGTTCAAACAGCATTGTTGATTCTTGCAGTGCATGTAATTGTCATGGAAAATGAGTGGAAGGTTAGCCAATCAATAGAATTCATATAGATTTGACTAATATATATTATGAGACCAGACAGGCAGCCCTATTCAGCAAATGCAGAGAATACTAGGAACTGCAGTCCAAATTCTGGAAGACTGATTGGTTTCTACCACAATTACAGTACAACGTAGATTTGCATCCATTACAATGCATTAAGAGCCTCATCACAAAGGCCAGGCAAAGCATCCCACTTCACCTGGCATAACAGAAAAAGGAGAGGGGCAGTGGGGCGAATCTGTCACCCCATGCCCAGCTCCCTCTTGGTGATGCTTTCCCCATCACATGGAGAATCATCGCTCTTCAAAAGCCTCTGGTGTTCTGGGGAAATATCCAGCACCACTTTCACCCCGGTTGAGACAGGACCTCCAGCGTATGTCACATGGCATGGATGTGATGGTTGGTGTGGGGTTCTGTCCATAAGCTAGGTTGAAAATCTCCTAGGACACTAAATTCCCCTCATCTTATGATGTCCTAATTGTATGTCTGGTTTTTATAAAAGCAGCCATTAAAAGAAACCTTACAACCATATAATTTCCTGCTGTAAGTGGGAAACATTTGCTCTTCAATTAGTGTGGTCCAGACCATAGTTGCTACCAAGATGAGATGTATTTTATTGAGGTCCTCTCAGAATGAACAGCTCGAGCAAGAAGAATACTGCAGGGCACTTAACTGTGAGTCACTCATATGCGATACCGGGCCACAAAGAACATCTCTCTCTATATATTTAAGAGTCATCCACCATCAACTGCAATCTTCTGATAGACGAACTCCCAGTCTTCTGAAAATTAATGAGTCATAACAATAATGGAGAGCTTTTAAATCTATGACTTTCAAATTATTATTTTTTAAATGCTTTATCTAGTTTATTTTTGTCTATTTGAAAAAAAGTCTACTTGTCATGTAAGCTAATGGCTGGGCAGTGTGACTGTGCAACCTCTCATTATCATCTTCCCATAACGTCTATTGTTATGCATTTTTGACACTAACAAGGAAAAAATGTTTCAATTCACTGCCATTTCAAAAAGTGTCATTAATTTAAATGCCATCTTTGGTTTTGTTGACAAAACACAATGTTGCCTCAATTAAATAAATGACATGGAGAAATTTCCTCACTAATTTTAAATATTGTGGTGGGACTAGCAATGTAAGTAAAACTGTTGAATAAATGGTGCAATTTCCTTACACCTTCGATTATGAGGGTTATTATCACTCCTCCCCCAGCACTGCTCCAAATTGACAATAATCACAACTCCGTTAAAAAAAAAAGATGGAGTGCTTGAATTTTTTCACTTCTATGTGAAAATAAAATGATGATTGGATACATGGGGATCCAATACTTAAAAGACAAGGAACAGTCCCTTACCACACTATACAGTGAAAATGAAGCTGTTTGCAAGAGCTCAAATATTCTTTCAGTGCCCCTTCTCATTTTAGTAGGCTAAAGTTTTGACATATAAATGCACTGTATTCCTAGAACTAAAGTTTCATCTATATCATAGAATTAATACAGTTTGGCACTGCTTTAATTGCATTGGCTCAATTTATGGAAACAAAAGAATGTTGCAAAAGTGTGCTGATGCCTCACCAAACTACAATTCTTTTCTCTATATTAAAATCCAACAATACTGAAAACATAACAGGGGATATTTGGATATCCATTTTTCTATAAGTGTATCCAGGATAACAAATTCTATATCTGTCAAGATCATGGCTTTTACCTTTCTCTACTTAGTTTCTTCCACTGTTATGAAATACAGATTCCATCACCTTCCAATTCTTGCACATTTGGGGGGAGGAGGGTCAATGGAAGTTCCAATCTGGAACATCTGGAAAAGACCAGATGTAGGAAGGCTGGGTAACAGATTCTTTAATAAAGATACAGATATTTGCTTGTTTTGCACTGTTATATGAGTGAGCTGATAAGAATTTTTGTACATTTTTGGAATTTTGCAAGGTTTTTCAATATGAACACAACTTTTTAACGTTGTTTTCCTTTAGCCAGCTACTGCCCCCTTCCTCCAATCTTTTTTATTCTCACATAGAAGTGAAAAATCTTCTAGCACTTGACCTTTTTTTAATGGAGTAGTGACTCAAGAAGATACCCTTTTTCATCAAGGTTGAGAAAATGTGTGAATGTTCTTTCTATCCATAGTCTGGAATAACTTCTGCTTTGCCTCATGGCAGATCAAAAGTGAAAACCATCTTGCTAGGTTATAGCTCTCTATGTCATCATTATTTGTGGTAGCAAATATTAAAGCTGTAATACAGCTGGGCTTTCTACTGCATCATTATCACTGTACCTTTTAATTGAAGATATGACTTCAGCATTTTTCAAAAATGTACTCTACTTCCTTTTGGACTCATTGAAGGTTTTAACACAGCAGCAGAATGTTAAATTTGCAATATCCATTTTATAGCTATCATGTCACTGTAATTCCTCAAGCAAGTCCTAGTTAAATCCATGTCATAAGAATCCCAGGTATAGAATTCTTCAGGGGCATACAAGTTATTAGCTTTGCATATATTTTTTAACTAATTAGGTTGTCTCCAAACTTAGCCTCAAATACGTATGTCAGCTAGGAAATGTTAGTTTTAAATTAGCTGTCAATCCTGTCTAACGTTTAATTTAGCAGAGCTGAAACCTCATGGAATTGAGCACAAAGGTAATGTTAATTTTTGTTTCAGTCAGCAATCAATGTAAATACCAGAAAAACCACAACTGCTAAATTAAATGTGTGCTTAAGGAAAATGCTGTTTTATATCAATAACATTTTGCTGCATTAAAATAGGTGCACAACTCCAAGCTTCTGAAGAAAGGATAGAAAACAGTAAGTCAATTACTCAGTAGAACTTCATGGAGTATTTCATTTGGGAAATGTTACATTTTTAAGTGCATGTAAAGCAAACTGTAAAATGTCTAATAAGCAGGCAAGCATTGCTGATAAAGACAAAATAATATCAGTGGCAATGTAAATTGTGCCAATTTCATTTCCATTCATTAAGGTAAACAAGGGACACAGGTTGATCTTGAATGCATGCTATGAATGTAAGTAAGTAAACTTTATTACAGTCGGTGACCAGATCATAACACATGCTATGACTGTGATTGTCCTATTAACGTAAAGATGTCTTGTGAGGTCATTATTTATTTATTTATTTATTTACTTCATTTGTATACTGCTTTTCTCACCCGGGGGGGGGGGGGGACTCAAATGGTTTCCAACATATATATGGCAAAATTCAATGCCTCACATACATAACATATAAAGCAAATACTTTAAATGGTTCAGTTATCCAATACTCTATTCATATATTGTGATTTATATTCAATATAATAAATGAATTTAACATTATAATGATTACGACATAATAAGTAAATGAAATGAAACACAAGGTGATGGTTACTTCACCAACCATAAATAAATTGAATGAAAGAAGTAAAAGTACTCTAATGTAATATCACGAGTATTCTTGCATAAAGTTAACTAGACATTCAATTTAACAATACAAAGTAACCAGCGACCATACTGTGGCTCGTTCAATATCATCCTTATACCACGGGAAATACATCATCAATTAATTCAACATTTAAAAAAGGATATAGAATAAATATCATCAGCAATACGGCTCGTATTTAACATAACATACAGTCCAATACAAGGTAATGTTAGAGATAACAAAATAGTATATATTATATACACATTTCATAACAGTCTAAACATTTGGGAATTCCATTTGATATTATTTCCCTTACTTACTGCGCAATTATGGAGAAGTCTCCCTTTCAACTATCAAGATTTGAGGTTTGGTCCATCAGGATACAAGGACTTGCATAGACTGTTATGAAATGTATATATAATATATAATATATACTATTTTGTTATCTCTAACATTACCTTGTTGCTCCTCGACTCTGAAACCCCCTGCCCAGGGAAGCCAGAATAGCCCCCTTCATGAAGTCCTTAAGGCAGCAGGTTAAAACCTTTTTATTCAGGCAGGCTTTTAAAGAAGAGCTGCTATGATTTTACCTGCTTTTAATGATGATTAATAGTGTTTTAATATTTATATATACTATATCTATCAGGATCATGGCTTTTATGTGGTCTATTTTAAGTTGTATTACAATGTTTTAGTTGTAAGCAACCTTGAGTCTCCATATGGAGAGAAAAAGCAGGACATAAATAATAACAATAATGATAATGATAATGATAATTTCTGTATTCAGACATTGACCGATCCATGTGTTGATTAATGATTCCTATCTGTTGTCCCACAACCAGATGACAGATGAGATGACATGGAACTATGTGAACTGATGCCCCAGGCTTAGCTTTTTCACATGATCAGGGATTACTGGAAAAGTGTCACCCCATGATCTGTTCTGGATCACAGCCGCCAAATAGCTTGATATGTGAAAAAGGCCAAAGAGCTTGGTTTATAATATTACATTGTCAAGAATAATAAAGGAGATGAGGAAATGCAGAAATACATGCTTTCCTGTCACACATACACACACTTTCTCCCTCCATCATGCCCCCTAATGTAATGCATTAGCTTCTAGAAGAGAAGGGGGGGGGAGCCTCCACCTACAAGTTTAAAGCCTAGTGTATAAAAAATCAGATTACCAGAAAATTTTATATGTTTTTGCTGGTGGAAGAATTGTAGGAGAATATAAACATGGTCATTAGTCTGGTGTGGTTGAAATATATTATTTTCTGCCTGGGAGAGAACATGATCTAACATTTAAAAAGAGGGGAAGCATGTGGGTTCTTTAATAGCAAAGATAACAAACCCACAACAGCCAATCATAAGTCAATGCAACAATGTATCATTGATTCTTCCAAGAACCTGAAGCAGCATTCTTAGAAAGATGTATGCTGTTAGTAATGGTATCTTATATTGATTTCCAGCGCCTAGATCTAATAATTGTGAAATGAAACATTGTTAACTATTTAGTTGCTGGACAAAGCAGGCAAAAAAGCCCCAAAGGAGGCAGTGTATTTGTATATATGTGGGAAAAGTCAAAATCTAGTCTTGTGCATAAGAAAGACATGAAATGTGACTAATTCTTAGTAAAGTCTTTGCTTAATTTTATGAAAATCTACAAGTAGATGTTGGTATCCATTTTACAACATTCATATAATAGAGTATAATCCCCACATACCCAAAGATTTCATTTATCCATGTGCAACAAAATGTATAATTCCTAAGTATTTTCTAGGAGGAGTGTGATATTGACCCACCTTCTAGACTCCTGCACATTTTTAGGAGACTCGGGTGTAGCCCACCCACCCACACACACACACACACACACACACACACACACAATCCATATTGTACTCAGTACAATGAGAAGTCTTCCTCATAAGCAACATGAAGCAGTTTTACTTCTATAGGTACTATGTGAACTGTAATGCACTTCGGAGGCAAAATTGGTAGTGGTGATAAGAGTAATCATATTTTCATGTGCTGAGAATCTTGTCAGCCACCTTGTGATGCCAGGGCAGCTTGAATTAGATGTGGCTGGTGTTTGTCACTTAGAGTGATGTCAGTTGGGGCAACTACCATGATTCCTAACATTGCACCATGACAGTTGAAGTGATGTTGGACTTAATTAATTCTGTAGTGTAAATACACCCACGGTTGACTTCCTCAAATAGGTTCTAGCATTTGTTGACTGTGTCTTCAGTAAAAGCAAATGCCAAAAAATCAATGTATGCTGGAAAGTGATCTTAACTGAAGTTCTCCTATTTTTAATGTGTATCCGAGAGGAGATTCCTTCTGTGTATGCCTCCTGTGTTTCTCCATTTTGAAAACCATACACTGTATATCTTTCCTTGATAGAGTGGTGCTTGAGATACTTCATTAAAAGTAGGAAGCCTCCGATAAAGAAGTAAAAGTAAATGGGTCAAAAAGACTAATTATTTTATTTATTTATATACTTATAACTCACTTTCCCATTACTAGACATTTTGAAACAATACAAAAATAAACTTTTTCTTTCTATTAAAAATGTTCCAGACACAGCAGCCAAGAAGGCATAATATAAAAACTCATTATCCAGGGAATCAATTAAAAATAACTATTGACCCAGCAGTTCCCATTCCCATTTAAAATAAAAGAAAGAGCCCTGACAAGATGGCAAAAATATTTCATTCTTATGTACCAAAATAATTGATTTTATTTTGTTGGGTTATTCAGTTTCAGTCTGCTGGGAGGTGACATTTAGTCAACTACATCTCTTATTCCACTCCACTGACCTGCTCTAACCCTAAAGTGCAGCAATATGTGAATTTGATCTTGTGTTGATTTCTCACTTGCCTCAGAAGTTGTTTGGTTCATGATAAGTTTTGGAACATACAATGTGATGAATTGTGTCCATTGGTCACGTTATGCTATTGGAGAATACTTTTGCAAGGCAACAGATCCTACTCTCACCTGTCTCTTCTATTATATCCCGCACAATTTCAAATGGACACCCAGTCCTAAAAAATGGCTTTTCTGGGAACAGATGGGAGTTGTAAAGGGTATTTAGCATCAATGAAAAATGTTGTTCTGCATTATTATTTAAATAGTGCCATCGATGTACAGAACAATATGAATCAACGAGAGGTATAAAACAAGGGTCAGGAGCAGATATTATAACCTAAAATTAGGATTTTTAATCCCAATGTGGAAAGATAGGAAGTCACATGAAACAATGAAAAAACAAATAGGATAATGTACATAATGGAATGTTTATAAAATGTTGATCCTCAATTTTGGGTTCCTTGCAAAGGGCTGACCATTATATTTTTGATATATATATATATATATATATATATATATATATCCGATTATATCTAAGATTTTTATAATTCTATAAAGAGTCTAGTAACTAACAATGACCTTCCCTAACCAATTGACTGCTCTTTAGATTCCCCCCCCCATTTGTTGGTAATGTCTATGAGACATAAATAAATTAGGTGAAAATGTCTCATGAATTATTTCAATTTCCATGATTCTGTGAAATCCTGGTTACCTATGTGAGTACCATATGTACTGGCATACTAGACGACTGGGGGTATAAGACGGCCCCCCAAATTTTAAACAAATAATATAGAGTTAGGGATATACTTGTCGTTTAAGATGTGTCCGGTATCCATGGTGATGGTTAGGGGCAATCTGATCTCTTTCTTCCCTCCCTGGATGCCATAGCAAAGTGTCTGAGAGGAGCGGCAGGCCTATTGTCATGGTGACAGGCTGCTGGGCTGTCCACGCTTGCCTTGGGATGGCGGTGCGACATGAGGCGGATCCTTCTTGCCTGCCCGTGTGCCAGCAGCATTGGGGGGATTGGGAGAAGGGGGCAGGCCATCCTCCTTGCCAGCCTGTGTGCCGGCGTGGGGTGCGTGCTCCCTCAATCTCTTTGCCGCTGCTTTTCACACAGTAATTGGTTTGTATCTTTTCCCCCTCAAACTGATAGAAAGGGAGGGAAAGACAAACATTTAAGCCTGGGGTTCTTTAAAGGATCCAGGGGTGGCAGAAATTGAAAATACCTGATGAAACAGTTTTTTAAACTTCAGCATTTCTGTGGCCAATCTGTAATGTTCAGGACTCATGGTCCTTTAGAAAGTTATTCAAGGGACCTGCAGGTTCTTGTTTAGTAATGTTTCTGTCAGGTGTATGTCAAATGTAGTGGGGGTCAAAACGAGTGGTAAGAAAAATGTCCAGCACTGAGGAACTGTGTCAGAATATCTACAAAAACAACAAGTCTGAAGACATTAGGGTCAGCTGAAAGGGAGAATAAGGAGGCAAGGTGTCATTACAGGAGTGCTATGACAAGGAGAAAAAAGATGATAAGAACAACAATGAATGAGACAAGTTACAAGACAGAAAGTTTTAGGGGGAAAATGTTTGCTTTGATTCATTGGGGGAAAGTCTGTGTGGATGAAACCACTGCCTGGAAGAGCAACTTTGTCATTTTCTCCAGATGCCATTTGACATGATTGGATTCACTTTCCATGTAACTCTATTTTCAAGGCAAATATCTGTGATATTGAGCTCCCAATCTCATAGAACAGGTCTGCACAATTTAGTAGTAGGGAGCAGAAATTAAATAGAATAACATCTTCAAATCACTGATAGACTTTTAGTGTGTTAGTCAAAGTTTTTGAGAAGGCACATTTCCTTCATAGAAAAAATGAAGTGAATTAGCCCCAATTTCTCCACCTCACCTTATCACAGTGGCAAGTTGAAGTCCTTTTCCGAGTTGCCCCTGTTGTGTCCTTCCCCTACAGAGGGAAAAATCACCAACCACTCATTCATTTCTTTCATTTGTGTGGGAGAAACTTTGTGGTGAAGCTATGTTTCTCTCACACATGTGAGGAAAACTAACAGTGAGGAGTTGATGGTTTTTTCCACCAGAAGAGGAAATAACAGAGGCAAAGCGAAAGGAAGAGTGGCAGAGGCAAGAACTGAGGCCCTTTTTCTTTGCCACATCCTTCTAAAATTACTAAGGCCAATCTATTGTTAAATTTAATTTAACCTGGGGTCAATGATAACTACCCCCATCTGATACCCCTTAAAATTTTATCCCTGTTCCCTACTTCAACCTGAGTCCAACAAGCTCTCCAGGACATGTTTCCAACTAGACCAGCACTTCCAGTACCCTGACTGGATAACTTTGGTGCATACAGAAAGTAAACTGTGACCAGCATTTTCAGTATCTTGACTGGTGGTGCCCAAAGTTAGTAACTTTGGTGATTAGTGAAAGGAAACGGATTAGAGAGGAAATGAAGAATTTCAATTGCTATTCTGCTGTAATACTTCATGTGACTCCCCTTTTATTGGCTTAGGCTCAGACCCTCTGCTGACTACACCAAAGTCTTCTGATGGCTGCATCCAACCCCCCGGGCTTCATGTTGTTGCAGCCTTGTCATATATTGATTATAACTCTACAATGATCGCATGACAATTTTTCATCAATTTCCCATTAACTATTAATGCTGTAATTTTCCATACTTGGGGGATTTTAGTTACCTTTCCTCCAATAGCAGGCCCACCTAATTTTCAGTTGTCTGATAATTTATATTTTATAGACCTGACTTGTTTGTCATAGCTATCTTATTTTAATATTTAATATTTCTCCTATCCTGGCCTTTATTCATCTCTTTACATTAAAGAGATCTAATGTCTTTTCTGAGTACTGCTGCAATACATATTATTTCATATATTTCCTCCTTTAGGAATGAATATATGTATTAAAATGCATTTTAAACCCTTTAAAAAGACTTTTGACTTAAATCTTTGATTTTCCATAAGCAGCACAGTAACACTGTATCCATAATAAAAAGCTAATTTTGTCTTCTTTCTGTGCTACCACCACATTACTGACCAGAATTCTGAACCATCAGTGACTCAGATGCTACAAGATGTAAAGTTTTCTTTGGAACTGATGGATCCTTTCCACTTCTATGCTGTCATGTGGGAAGTAACATGACATCAATGAGCAGGATTCTCCTTCTTTCCCCTTTCTCTTGCTATTCCGAAAGTGGTTGCTTTATTTTTAGTTTTCTACAATTGCAATAATAATAACAACAACAACAACAACTTTATTTATATTCTGCTCTATCTCCCCGGGGGACTCAGGGCAGATTCCAATACACAAAAGGCAAACATTCAATGCCTCAGTAAAACAAACAAATATCAACAGAATAATCCCAAATAAGACCACACATGAAAACAACATTAGAACCCAACATCAGTAAATAAAACAAAATGTAATCAAAATAAAAATTATACAATAACATAAAATCTGAAACAAAAAACATCCACAATTGATTTACAGGGGCCAACTAAAGTTCACAAAATTATCTGGGTTGATTGTGTGGTCACTGGCCAATGATGGTAGCTAGGCTTACAAAGAATGACAGAGTCTGAAGGTCAGGTAGTGGTCTCCCATTATCTAGTCCTCCTCCTCTCTGTATGCTAGTGTTCAAAAATGGGACTTTGGTACAAACTGTTTTTCAGATGGTACATGACACCCCATAAACTCGGTCTGATGTACAAGAGCGCCCAGACTAAATGCTGGAAGTGCGGATCACAAACAGGCACCCTCTATCACATGTGGTGGTCCTGCCAGGAAGTCTCGAAATTCTGGAAAGTGGTCCACATACAGATGCAAAAGATCCTACAGACCACGCTGGAATTGACACCAGAGGCCTATCTACTAGGAATAGTGGATGAAAGAGAACTACCAGACGAGAATGCTGAGCAGCTATTTCTGTTCCTCTCCACGGCAGCGAGGATGGTGTACGCGAGGAAATGGAAATCTACAGAGGTACCCCGACTTGAAGAATGGGCAAACAAAGCTCAAGACATCATGAGCATGGATAAGCTGTCATATTACATGAGCGAACTGGAGGGGACAAGTTTGAAGAGAACTGATTGGTCAGCCTTTGTGAACTACCTAAGGACAGGGGAGCTACACCAACACGCTTCAGATACCTGATAAAGGAATGGGACTATCACAGATCAGCTTAACTGAACCCCCAAGAGTAAATAGCGCATCTCCCCTCCCAATGACACTCACATCTTTACTCCCCCCCTTCCCCCCCTTTTACAAGAACTGAACAAATAGGACTGTATAGTGATACCGGAAGCCAATCCATCTACCCCCTCCACCCCCACCACACCCCCAACCGGACACCCCTCCCCCCCACCCCCTTCTCTCCCCCGACGCCCCCCCTCTCTAGCCTACCCCATCACTCAACCGCCCCTCTCTTTATCGTTCCTACTGTCCTTTACCTGGAATTGTTCCCCCACTTTTACTGTCTATGGAAAAACCCGAATAAATTTATTTTTAAAAAAATGGGACTTTGGTTGTTTTTTGAAGGAGAGGAGGGAGGGGGCTATCTTTATTTCTTTAGGGGGAGACTTCCAGGGGTTGGGGGCAATCACGGAGAAGGCCCTCTCTCTTGTTCCCACCAGCCATACTTGAGATGGGGGGTGGGATTAAGAACCACAGGGTATGCTATGCAGAGAGTAAAGCAGGCAGGTGGGGTAAGGAGGGTATGCAGAAGACTAGTTGCAGGACCACATATTGGCAAACTGGCACTACTAAATTGTGGTGTTCCAGCCTAGCAGTGTGGTGCCCCAGCCTAGTGGTCAGAGACAGTTACCAGTGGTTCCTGAGGATCAGGGCCAAGATGGAGAGGAGGAATGGCCAGAGGGGGATGTTTCAGTAAATGCGGATTTGTCTTGGGGCAATGACTGGCTGCATGGATACTGGCCTGAAGAAGGGGTTAATGATGATTCCATGGGAGTGAGTTTCGAGACAGCTAGCGAGAACTCCAGTAACCTTGACTCTCACAGGAACCATACTCCCTTGCCAGCTGAGCTCCCGGGAAATAGGGAGGGAGAGCTTTCTCAGCAAGATATGAGTCCACCTGGTCCGGCTAACGAGCTGTGAATTTTGATAGAAGAGCAAATATCAGATCCTCCCGAAAAGATTGGAATTTGTGACGAGGAATTCAGTGGTCCCATAGAAAATAGATTCTTTTAAAAGACTGGCCTGGGACAGATTTCACCAGAGCTGAAGCTATGTTTGGCTTGGTTAGTTCATGTTCCTGATCTCCAGTTCAAGTTGGGTGCAAGGGCAGCTTACCCTGTCAAGTTATGTTCTCGTTTGACCGTTGCCATGGTTTGCCTTGGACTCTAAGTTCCTAAGTTCCTGTTTCGGCCTCCGGAGCGGCTTGCCATGGTTTTGGACTTGTTTTCCTTGGGATTTACTCCAGTTTAAAGACTTTTCAAGTTTTACCTGTGGACTTACTTTTTGCTTTACTTCTCTCATTTTAAAGACTATTATATTCTAAATAAAGGTATTTTATGCAGCTGTTTGTGTGTGTGTGATCTAGGGAGGTACGTTCCGGATCTGAGGTGCAACATAAAGAGACTTGAGGAATTAAATGTGCCCAACTTGGTATGTATCCATTGTCTACATTAAAATTACTATTGCAGCAGCAAGGGTGGTGAGATAAAGTCCCACGATTCTACAATCCCCAATCATTTCCACATCTACATCTCCAACCATCTTCGTCTAAGTCATATACATTTTATTATATTGTATTCTAATTGTTTATTGGTTTCTCTTGTTCAACATTTTTTCCAGTGTATGTTCCTACTAGAGCTTTATAGTTGATAAATGTTACTTATTGCATGGACCCCAGTGGACCATTGCAACCACTTTATTATGACATCTCTAACATTCAGATTGTGCAGTCTTAGTGCCCTTAAATGAAACCTATCAAGAATATCATCTTTTTTCTTTTGCTGATGACATTTACTCTCTAATTTGTTTACTATTTGCATTGTTTTTATTTTTCGGGAGCATCTACTCTTGAGCCATGAATATAAATCCCTCAGTTTCTTTTTTCCCCTATGCCTCATTTTCTAATCTCTAATCACTTGAAAATGTTCAATTTCTCACTTTTACCTTCTATTCTCTCTCTTTAAATACTGGTCATATATTATTTTAATTTGCCAGGCCTCTTAGTATTTTCCCCCATAATCTGCTTTCTATCTTTCACTTCTTTGATGTCCAATAACCTCTCTCTATGTTTATTTGTTAGCATGTTCCCTTTAATTTTTTTTGATGTATTCAGTCAATGATTTTTTTTGCTTTCAACAGTATTTTCATTTGTAACAATTATCATCATCAATATTACATGTTGTAGTTAGTATCAGCTACATAGTTTACCAGATGTTACTGATTCAGATCCTATCCAAGCATTGATGACATATTCTTGGATAATGTGGCATGTTGAAGTAGTGTCACTTTTTGTAATTTTTGTTGTGATTCTCTCTATTTGATATCCCATTATTTTTTCTCCTGCCATGACACATTGGACAAGAGGTTGTGCTGATGGCACCATTCCTATTGCTAGGATCTCCCTAGTATGACGGATTTTTGCTGAGGAGCCAAACAAAATGTGCCAAAACCAAGAATAAATCCTATGCCACATCATTATTACCCAAATCATGAAAGACCACAGTGAATTTCAGAGCTTCTGGATATCAGAGAAAAAAATGTGGTGCAGGGCTCAGTGTATTTTTCCAGGGAATCGGCGCATGATACTATGAAGCTACCGGAGAAGCAACTATGATGGAAGAAATAAACATCATCATCATCACCAATATCATCATCTAAAAATGGTAGTTGCTTGTATGCTAATGTTTCAAAATAGAGTTATGCTCAAAGAAGGAACAGGACCTTTTTTCCTGCTGTTTCATCTGTAGCCATCTGAACTGCCTAGGTGTGTGTGTGTGGGGGGGGGGGGAATCCTAGGGTTCAGAGCACTATATGGAGTGACATGGCCTCTGGTACTGAAAAGAGAAATTAGAAAGAAAAAGGAGCAAAGTTTTCATTCTAGTGAATGCTTTAATGTATCCTAGCAGTTGAACCTTCCCTTTTTCTTTCTTTTATTGTCTCACCTCTACCATTTCTGCATTTAAAAGAACACAAAAGGCAGTAATTTTTGCTTTGAAATATTACTTAGAAGTGTGATGAGAGAAATAAAATAGTTTAATCTACAAAATAAAAGCTACCACTTCTGGTCACAAAGGGAAGATTTTTTACAACCATATATACATACACACACACACACACACACACACACACACACCCTAGGAACAGTTGTGAGATTTTCTCTCTTCGGTTTTAAATTCAACAAAGTATACATTTGCTCAATTTTAATTTTAATTCTTATTATCAAGAGTATCTGTAAAATGAGAAACTGTACATAATGAGCAATAATTATTTTTTGAAAAATCCACATAGATAGCAGGGCTGAAAAGATTGATTTAATGAATTGATTCTACCAAATACCCACAGGTAAACTGTAATCCTTAATAACCCAATATGCAAAGACTTTCTAAAGAAATTATACACACTCTCTCATACACATATACACAACCCTCTAGATTTCTTAGACTGAGAATAAATCTCAGTAACTCAAATAAATTGGTAAAAATAGATAAGAGAAAGATTTGTTGAAAAGATCTTTCATTTTTCTGAGTTTTCTGCTTTAAACAAAATCTCCAAATAGAACTGCAGAATGACTGAAAAATATGTAAAAGCTTGTAAGTAATTGTATCCGCCCACACCAATAATGTAAGCCATAAATAATAACAATTCAGTCTTAATTAAAAGATCTGTGGATGATATGGGATTTAGGACTATGCAAAATCTTATCCTGATTCAAAAATGGCCTTTGAGCAGCAGCAACCTCTTTTACCAGCCTATCTTGAACATCTGCCAAAAGAGACATTTGCCAACAGAATTGCTCTGCTGGTTAAGATATTTCAACAGAAAAAAAAGAAAGCAGAGAGGGATGAACGAGTGATGGTGGTAGAGAAGGCATGCTGCTAGGGTTTAATAATAATAATAATAATAATAATAATTTATAACCCGCCCTCTATCCCAGAGGGGACTCAATCAAATAATGCCAAATACAAAATTTATTTAGCTTATTCCCCATGCTGGCATAAAATTAGGTAACTGTAATAATAGTCTTAATTAACTTCAAATGACTCTAGACATGGATAAGATTGTTCACCCTTCCCTCCAGTACATTTGTTTAGATTACATGAAACCTTGCTCACATCTCAAGCTTCCCAGTCTCATTCCCTATTTGTGGAATTAGGCATTTCCACCCTAAATAAAGACTAGGCCTGAATTTGGAAATAATTTTGGAGCATTCCACTTTTACATATCTATAGTTTACCTTCTATAGCTGTGTGTTCAGTCATTGAATCTATTTGTCTTTAATATTAGAGAAAAATCATAAAGCAATTTCACTCCAGGCTATGCATTTAAGTAAGATCTCTCTCACACTTATATATAGAACTCTTTCCAGTCATAAAACTATTAAAGTTTAGTGCTACAACTGGATTCATTCTTCACCTAAAATGTATGACAAGAGGCTTTCTTAAAGTCCTTTTTGCTTCCATTATGTTCTTTACCAAAACCTCTGTTGTAAAGTCGACATCTTAATTGCTTTTAAAACAGCAAGAAGAAAGGAAATCACAAATGTTAATCTTTCTGCTGTCAGCTGGTTGGAGAAGCACTTTTTGATTCTTGAAATGTGTTGTGTGAGCTGAACAAAAATAATACCACCCATTGTGCTCAGTTAAGGATTCATGAAATTAGTCTGTTTGATGAACACATGAGCACACAGCCATCTGCTTATAGTCTCAGAGCATCAAGCTACAAAGTATATGGATAAGATATGTTTCCCAGGTTCAGATTACCTCATCTACTTTGAATTGAAGTACAGACTGGAACAGATGGTTAGAATATGGGATATCAGCCAGCATGTCAGTAGTTCATTGGAAGTGACTAAAGAAATTAGCTAATTAAGAGAACATGGGAGAAACACAACAGACCCAAGTCAAGATCCAATATACGTTTGGGATAGCACAAATGTGTGCCAGCATTGTTACAAAGGATCTTACAGATGTGCAGCTGTGCTTATCAATTGTGACTATGGAAAGTAGCTATCCACTCCCAAAGCCAATGGAGAAAGAAAGTGTAGTCTATGTGCTGGTGAATCAAATATTTTAAAAGATCCTTTGGTTAAAGTTGTCACTCTTTAATGATGGGGATAAATACTATACAATGTTGCAGGCTACATATTTAATATGAAACACAGCTCCCCATCCCTCCCCAGCATCCTTTCACCTTCAAATATTCCATACTACTTTGCAAAAAAACAAAAAAAATACATGGTCTATTAGGAGACCTGGCCTTGGTTCTATGTGTTTTGAAATGTATTTCAATCCCAAAAATCAAATGCATAATATATTCCAGCTCAGGAAACTGATGCACTAATAGTATCAACAAAGAAGAATTATTGTTTTAAAAATGAATTTACTTTGCCTTAAATTGAAGTTTTTCACATTATATAATGCTTAATTTAAGCAAAGTCACATCATGTTTATATTTAGGCATATTAATTATCCTATGATGTGAAGCCTAGCCAATATTGACCCACCCTGATTCAATAAAAAAATAATGGGTCTTCTCTGAACCTTGGGAAGATATTTACAGACCTTCACCTCTCCTTGGTGAAGGGATTAATTCATAATATTGTCATGTATTTACATCGAATGCAGTCTTCTCCCTAGTGTGATACTCAATGTAAGCAAATGACTAATTTCATTATTTTCAGTGTCATGCTTTGTTCAGCTACTCAGTACATGTGCTAATAGTTGTACAAATAGTTCTGATTGGGAATTAAATATACAACTTCTATCATTTTTTCACTACCAGCTAGATTGGCTAAAGTGTTTGGGGACTGCATTCCAACATTTGAAAGATTGTAAAATCCCTACTCCTTGATCAAATACCTGCATGGATTTTAGACACACAAGAGCCAGCATCACATATTTAGATGTGTGGACAAATATCTGCTATTCTTCTAAATCCCCCCCCTCTGTGTGTGTGTGTGTATTCACACCAATTCTGAGAGTCAAAGTTCACACTCTGTGCTACCATTTGGAGCAGCCAGCATGACAAGGCAGCCTTTTGACCATCCCACCACACATGAACTCATAATCGTTTTCTGGCTGACATCCTATGAGCAATGTTTCCCTTGGAACAACTGGTCATTGGAGAATGAGGTCATCACTACTTATTCAAATAATTATCAAACCCCTTCCTCCTATTAAATTCCCAATTCATGGGGGTGAGAGTGAAGAAAATGCTGACTGTGGTGTGCCTATAAACAAAATCAGAATGGCAATGGTATCCCTTGAATCTCCCAGGGTGGATTATGTTATTGTTGGCATCCCATTATAGGAATGTAATCAGACACTTCTCAGATGACATGCACTCTGTGTGCATGTTATGCAGATATCCTTAAATCATCTTTTCCCTTTCATAGGATTTTCTCAGGCAAGGGGTACTTATCTGAAATATAATCTACACCACCTGGTATTTATTGGAAGCATTCTATCCAAGACTGGCCCTGTTTAGCTTCCAAGATCAGACAGAATCTAGTACCTTTTAGGATATTTAGTTACCCCATTCTATATTCTACACCAGGCCTTTTCCATCAGTAGCCCTCCAGCTGTCTGGGCCACTCAATTCCCAGAAGCTCTAGCCAGCTTGTCCAATGGTCAAGAATTTGGGGAGCTGAAGTCCAAAACACCTGGAGGTTCACAGGTTGAAGAGGCCTTTTCTATACTGAACAACCATAAAGACTGAGCCTATAAGAAGAAGTTGATTCCTTCAGGAGAGTAAGGGGAAACATATTGTAGCCCAGGGCTGTCCAACAGGCGGCCCCCGGCCCGTATACGGCCCCCCAACCCCATTCCCCACGGCCCCCTACCCTCCTGCAAGATATCTGCCTTTTAAGATTAAAAATATTTTTGGAAAATTTTTTGGAATATTTTTTTGGAATATTTTTCAGAATATTTTTTATTTATTTTTTCGCGGTGGGGGGGTGAGGGGTGGGGCAGGGAGAAGGAGCAGGCTCTCTTCCTCCTCCTCCTACTTCCCTCCCTCCTCCCTCCCCCCTCTCCCTCTCCCTCCCTCCTTCTTTCTCTCTTTCCCCCTTTCATTCCTTCCCCCTTCCACCACCTGAAGGAAAGAGGGAAGGAGAGAGAGAGAGTGCACGAGTGAGAGGGGGCGTGGCCAGAGCGAAAAGGGGCGGGGCCGAGTTCGGAGCACGGGGGGGTGCTCACCCATTCCCTTTCCGGCTTCCTCCTCTCCTGAGGCTTCGTGCCAAGTTTGGTCCTGATCCATCATTATTTGAGTCCACAGTGCTCTCTGGATGGAAGAGAACTACAACTCCCAAACTCAAGGTTCAGTACTTTCTGTTGCTCTCATGAGAGTTTAGGTTTGATTCAACATGGCTGAGGAATGCTTTGATTGTGTTTTCCCCTTATGGCAGAAGGAGATTGGACTGGATGGCCCTTGGAGGTCTCCTATTCTAGGAACCCATTGTAATTATTATTATTATTATTATTATTATTATCATCAGAGGCTGAATGGCCATCTGTGAGGAATGCTTTGATTGTGTTTTCCCCTTATGGCAGAAGGAGATTGGACTGGATGGCCCTTGGAGGTCTCCTATTCTAGGAACCCATTGTAATTATTATTATTATTATCATCAGAGGCTGAATGGTCATCTGTGAGGAATGCTTTGATTGTGTTTTCCCCTTATGGCAGAAGGAGGTAGGACTGGATGGCCCTTAGAGGTCTCCTATTCTAGGAACCCATTGTAATTATTATTATCATCATCATCATCAGAGGCTGAATGGTCATCTGTGAGGAATGCTTTGATTGTGTTTTCCCCTTATGGCAGAAGGAGATTGGACTGGATGGCCCTGGATGGCCCTTGGAGGTCTCCTACTCCAGGAACCTGTTGTTGTTGTTGTTATTATTATTATTATTAGCAGAGGCAGAATGAATATTATGCCTTATCATTCAGGGTTATAGGCCTGTGTGGAAGGGCCCTGGCTTCTTATTTGACTTCCTTTCCACACATCTGAATAAAATCCCATGTTATTTGCTTTAAACCAGATTATATGAGTGTGGACTCCGATAATCCAGTTCAAAGCAGGTATTCTGGGTTATATGGCTGTGTGGAAGGGCCCTGAATCCACACTGCAATATAATCCAGTTCAAAGCAGGTTTTGTGGGGTTTCCTGCCTGGATATTCTGAGTTATATGGCTGTGTGAAGGGCCCTGGGTCCACACTGCAATATAATCCAGTTCAAAGCAGGGACTGGGACTTGAGACTGGGATTTTGGTGTTCATCTCTATCTCCAAGTCAAAGCCCCGGTGTCCTCCACAGACACCTCCAAGGCGGGGAGAGGGTGGAGCCGGGGAGGGGGCGGGGCAGGGGTGGAGCCAGGGAGGGGGCAGAGCTGGGGTGGAGCCGGGGAGGGGGCAGAGCCGGGGGTGGAGGCAGACCCTTCGGCCCCCCAGGTCATCAGTAACTGGCATTCCGGCCACAGGTCCGGTAGAAGTTGGACAGCCCTGTTGTAGCCTACCTGGTGAAACTCTATGACACATGTTCTGATGCAAGATCTCAACTGTTTGTTCTCTTCCTGACCAATGCAGTCTCTGTCATTTAGTAGAATGCAGAAAGGCAGAAAATTCAGGACATTTTAATTTCTTTTTTAAATCCTAGGTAACTTAAGAACATAAGAGGCTCTAATACAACTTGTGTTCTCAGTGTGTCTCCTTCTCCCACATACATCCTCTTCTCATTCTCTCTCCTTCTCTCTTGTTTTCTTTCCTCCAACTTCCCTTCCTTCTTGCTCACTTCTTTGCTATTTAGCAGCGCCATAGGAAAAAACCTTATATGATTAAGAAGGTATTGCCCTTTCTATTCTCCAGTCCAATTCCTCAACTCACTTATTAATGCTTAATGGAGGAAACCTCATTACATTACTTTGAAATGTTATTAAGTACAGCACTATCCATTATAGATTGTTTTTTTTAAAAAAAATCATTCCAGTGCATTCCTGGACAAGATTACTAGTTGGCAAAGTTACGTGTTACAAATAGAACATTAATTCTAAGCTCTGGTTCCAGTCTCATTAATGTGTATACAATTCTTTAATCGTTCCCTGAAAACCATAGTCCTAAGACTGCAATGGCGTAAAATGGTATCAGAAGTCATTCCATTATTCTAATCATGTCTCTTACATACTTATTTAAGCAACCCCATGATACTCAAGTCAATTATTTCATTCACTCCCAGCTAAATTTTGTTCTCTCCTATCACTCCAATGGATTTTGATGCCAGTATTATTTTCTTACATGTGCAAATCTTGCATTGATATCATGCTCTTCATAATGAACATTATTTAGAAGGACTATTGTTCCCCAAAAAGTAATATTTTATTCCTTCTGTGCCTTTATCACCTCTCACTCTTTGATTTTCCTCTCTTAAAAGACTGTATATGACTTCTTCTGAAAATTCACCTGTTGTGCTTTAGATGCATACAAAATTTGCATTCCTGGCTTAAATATCGCATTAGCTTCTTTGGAGAAAATATTGATAAACAACTATTGATATCATGGAATGAAAATATTGTATGGCTCAGCAACTACTTAAATGAAAAATGTTTGGGTGTTTGGGAGCAAACAATAGATGCCAAAAGAATAACAAAATTGAATTACCATATGTACTCGAGTGTATGCTGATCCAAATATAAGCCAAGGCAACTAATTTTACCATAAAAATTGGGGAAAACGTATTGTCTTGAGTATCAGCCTAGGGTAGGAAATGAATTATTATTATTATTGTTATGTTGATACCATATTTATTATTTATTTGTTTGTTTACTATATTTTTATACCGCGGTGCTTCAAGTTTTTGTTGTTTTTGTTGACCCTACTTTTCCACTTAAGAGATAGCTTACTGTTTTTCTTAGAAATATGGTAAATATTCAAAAATATTTAACTTACTGATGCCACAATTAATATAATTTTAATGGTACTTATTATTTATTTTAAATTTACCAGTATCTGGTAGGCCCCGGCAGATGAACCTTTGGTTTAAGGGGTGAGGCCAGTTCTGTGCACACTGCGCTCCACCGGAAAGGTCAATTGCACAGGCTCAAAGGACACATCCAACCTCCGAATCATCAACACGCTTGTAGAAAGCGTGGGATGAGTCCTTCCTGAATCTTCGTTCGCGAAGAAAAGCCAAGAAGATCTGCTGCATTTCCCACCCTAGGCTGATACTCTCCATGGGGACTCAGGCTGGCTTCCTAACAGGCAAACATTCAATATGTATATAAACAATGCAAATCTAGACATAGATCTATAATTATATATACTAATTTCACATATGCATTTCACGCCTGCAATATTCGCAAGCTCTCTCTATATATTTATTTAATTTTTATTTTGGCTTCTAGACCGCTCCCTCTAGAAGCTCGGAGCGGTTTACAGCAGTGTAAAACAAGCAAGCAATGCATAACAGTAATCTAAAATACTACTATTTGCTAAAATATGTTAAAACCACAATTAGACTAAAACTATGTTTATATCGATATGTGTGTGTGTGTGTGTGTGTATGCGTATTTTCCCATTGTAATATTTGCAAGCCCTATATATCTATATTCATATATAGATATCTCAAAAGTCACACATTTTTGACATTGTGCTAATATATTAAAATATTTTGCATATATTGCTGGGGGATTTCATACATGTTCTTTTCATTTTCTGTTGAGGAGAAAACAAGAATCGCAAAGAGAAAGATGGACAGAGGATAAGTATTATACAAAGCACAAAACAGAAACAAGAAAATCATTTCCTTGTAGGGTCTTGCTCTTGTATCCATCAAAAAATGTCAGATTTCTGCAAAAACACAGTAGTTATTTGGTCTCTGCAGTGACATTTCATCTTTGGGGGAAAATGATGTTTCTTTTTAGGAAGTCTAATCAGACAAAACAGGAAATGTCTTACTTAGTCTTTCACATTTCCATGGAAATGAAGGTCTGTGTTTCAGTTTCAAATTTCTAACTTTAATGTGATTTTATTTTTTATTGTACAAACATTTTTTTATCTTCTTGGTTATAAGATCTTCTCAGTACAATGTCTTCCATCCTAGCATTTAAGCAGACAATAAATCTCCCAGCTTACCAGTGCTGCCAATGCTTACTGTTTAACGACTTTGTTTCTTGTATTTTGACAGATCATATGGAGCTCATGGCTGACTGATATTTCCTGTAGCTATGGTGAATTATATATCATCATTTATTTGAAGAGATAATGTAAACTTTTTACATTCCAAAAAAATTCTTAGAAAAAACAGGATAGTAACATTTGTCACCTGCAGCTAGATAATTTATGGTATGTTGGTCCCATATATCATTTGTCTTGAAAGAACAACTGATTTTCTCCTTATTTGCCTTCTTTCACTATCTTTCACTCTTCCTACAGTTATATTGTAATAATGTTTCACCAGAAGCCATAACGTTTTGCAACTTATGGATATACAGGATTTCAAATGATGGGTATGTGTCACATTTTCTGATTGTTTCCTTGGATGTGTTTTCTCAATAGCAAATATTAGTATAATTTGGAGGAAACTTACATTTCTCCAAAACAGTGAAGCAGGGAAAAAAATTTGGATTCACTGCAACAACTCAAGTATTATAGTGGTTCTTGTTTATAACCTTCTAGATCAGCCTGCAGAACCTGTGCCTCTTCAAGTGTTTTGGGCTTCAGGTCCCAGAATTCCTGACCATAGGACAACCTAGCTAGGCATTCTGGGAGTTGGAGTCATGGGAGTTCTACTTTACAAGGTCTTTAGCCTTCTGCACAAAAGAGGGCTTGTGTCTTACCAAACAGCAACTCCCATGGGCACATAACATTGAGCCATGGCAATTAAACTGCATTAATTCTATAGCATAGATGTGCCTCAATAGTTCTAATTGTGCTAAAAGAGTCCTGACAGCTGGGTACACTGTCTGCATCTAAAACAGCACTGAAGACCAATCTCTTCTGGCAGGCTATTCAAATGGTATTAAATTGTGAATTTTAAAATTATGAATTAATTACACATTATTTTAAAACCATTATGCCTTTTAACTTACGCATTTTAATTTATGCTTATGTTTTAACAGTGGTATGTGTCTATTTATTGCTGCATTTTAATCTGTTCTCATATCCATAAGATTATTATTATTATTATTATTATTAGTATACTGTATATCAGATAATAGGAACTACCTGTTACCTATTATTTGATTTGAGATTCAGTTTTAGAATATACCTGGAATTGAGTGGCTAAGGAAGTGGTAGTGTATTTCTGTTCACCTCAACTGTATTTGTCTTGAGAAAAGATTAATCCTGGAGCAATACCTTATGCCTGATGGATGCAACACCTGAATGAATTTGCAAGAAATTTGCTGTGTCTGCTTCTTAGAAATGCCAACACATTTAACCAAATGCATTTATCTTACACCATCTCTTTGAAGCCTTAAAATATATTTCACTACAGAGGATGATTCTGTAGTGCAGCTTTTCCCAAATTAGCATCTTCCAACTTCCATCACTCCCAGCCAGCTTTGGCTAAGTGAAGGAAGTTATAGTCCAATACATACACACTGAACAGCACCAAGTTACAATGCTTATACAGTTCATATTTGTACCAGTACTTCTAGTAAGGACTCTTTTTACTAATTAGTTCATTTGCCAGTCCATTCTCGTTAAAGGCTTAAGAAATAGGAGCACAGGTAACAAGCATTTTCAAATAGGTTTAGGATTTTGGTTGGAAGGATGCTGAAGATTTGAGCCCCTTTGGTTCTGCAAGGCTAAAGCTACCAATTCATTTCTGAGCACAATTTCATGTACTGGAGATGGCCTATAAAGCCCAATGCAGCTTTGGTCCAGACTGAAAAAACCTATCTTTCTATAACAATTTGCCAAAACCTTGAGAATATTAGGAGAAGGATTTATCTTGATCACCTAACCATCACAGGCTCATTTGGTAAGGACATGAGAGAGAACTTTCTCAGTGGTTGCTCCTACCCCCTGGAATGCCCTTCAGCAGCAGATTATATGCCAGGTTCATGGCCCTTTAGATGCTGGACTGCAACTCAAGTATTCCTCATCATTAGACATCATGACTAGAGCTGATGTGATATGGTAACACCTGATTGTTTGTTCTGTTTAGTAAAGATCCTGGGGTTTGAGTTTGGAGACATAACTGTTAGATATGATGTCTAACTTTAAGACATTATTTAGCCTTTTTCCAACTTCAGAGCCACAAGTAATGTTGGGTTGCAATTCCGATTATCCCCAGCTCACATGGTGGGTAGCCAAATGTAATGGGAGCTGTTCAAAAACATCTGGGGACCTAAATTGGGTTAAAAAATTAAAACACACTGACCACTATGTAAAAAAATTATAGTTGGCCCTCTATCTATGGATTCTGTCTCCATAGATTCAATGGCCTTTTGAGGGCAACCATAAAGACTGATGTGGCCTTCAATGAAAATGAGTTTGACACCCCTTAGATAGGGGAACTGAGACAGTACCCATATAAACAGGAAAGTATTCAAACTAAATAGTTTGTTTTTGAATAAGAAAGACCACCTGCACACAAGACAAGAAAGAGAGAGAAAGAAGGCAATCCCCTTGGTACACATTATGGATATAAAATGAGTTTATCTCTGGGATGACAAGATCAGCAGAATGTTTAGTTAAATTGACTTGATTATTTCTTTTCATGTAATGAAAAGAGGGGTTTTTTTCTACAAACACTTTCAGTATAATTCTATTTAATTTGCCTGACTGGTAATAGCTCCTCAGGAGACTTTCTAGAACAAAACCATGGCAACAAATTGTGACTTAGTTCTCCCTTGCCATGAAACTTGCCCTAAACACAAATAATTACATGAATACAGTGGCAGAAGTTTTAGCTATCTAATATGTCATGCAAATCTAATGAACTTATCATGACAAATTTTAAATGTTGGTGCTACTTGAAAATGTGAGGCAACAATGGGGGAAAATATTCTGATACAAAGGAGAATTTAGACAGACTACAAATGACTTCTTGCCATTAGGAATGCCATATATCCAATTTCCGGGTAACCTTCCTGATGTGTAATCCTCTACCAAAGCAAAACACTGAGAATATTAGATAGGGTTACACTCACCCTTAAATCTCAGGCCTCCTTGGCCCCTTCTACACTGTCATATAATCCAGATTATGAAAACAGATAATCCACATTATCTGCTTTGAATTGGATTATATGACTCTACACTGCCATATAATCCACTTCATATGAGATAATCTGGATTTTGTATGGCTGCATAGAAGGGGTCCTAGATTTCACTCCGAACCTGTGTGCCTAGGAGTGCTCAACAGTGCTCAGGTGTGTTTTTGCACAGCTAAAACGGGTGCACCAGCCACACTCATTTTTTGGGAAGTTAGATCTGATCAGAGTGACACATGTCTTGATTACATCCTGTTTGGAGTACTGTGACACACACTATGTGGAATTTTCTTGGAAACTGTTCAAAAACTTCAGCAGATTCAAAATATTGTAGCCAGAATGTTGACTGCAGCCAGTTATGGTGACCATATAATTCCCTTGTTAAAACTCTTTCACTGCTGACTGCTTTGCTTCCTGAAACAATTCAAAGTGGTATAAAGCCCTACACAGCTTGGATCATGACTATATAAAATAATAAATTAGAATTATCATTTGAACTTTATGAAATATTGACTGTATAATTCACTCACAGATAAAATGTACAACTGATCTGCCTCCAGTATGTCACACATCTAGGCTAGAAAAGTTAGAGGTGTCGCTTATCGGCTGCACCTGATCAATCTGCAAATATTTGAAGTAGTCTACCTGCATTTGATATCACCAATGGGGCTTGTCTTCTATGCCTCAATTGTCAGCATTGGGATAATATGGGAAGAAAGACCCTGAAAGATCTAGTTTTATAGATGTCTTTAGAATATATATGCATGTATGTATGTGTGTAAATATATATATATATATATATATATATTTATATATAGAGAGAGAGAGAGAGAGAGAGAGAGAGTTACTTCTCAGACAGTCATTTCCAGACTATCCCGAGCCAACAAGACTAGTATAATCCAACAAAGTAGTTATTCTGATGTTCTGGAGTCCAGTATTGTGATGGGTGGATTGATTGTATGATTGGGGCCTGGCTAGGGGCCTTTTAAGGCCTGGCAGGACTGAAGATATCATCCTATAATTGAAACCTTAAAATGGCATTATTGAGGAGATAAAGATTTGATTAAATTTGAAATGAGAAAAGTGCTAATCTGACATAACTAACCTGGGAATTTTTGGTATAAACAACACATGTTTACATAGTCAGTGACAATTATTCTTTAAGTTAAGGAAATCAGAAACAATTATTCCTTATGTTTAAGAAGAAAAACAACATCTGTTTCAGAATTGATTCAGCTTCAGTAAGTCGTGGCTGAATGACAAGTTGTCAAAACAATCAAATAATCAATAACCAAAACATTTCTACACAAGGAGACCCTTTTCTATTTGAAAAGTGTTTCAGATCTGGGAGAAATGCAGAATCTGAAAACCCACCTCCTTCCAAGATAGACTGAATGAAGAAAGAGGGATAGTATAGATGGAGGGTATGCATGTGGGTGAATCCTGAATAAATGTGATGTTTCCCCTATGTATGTGTAATCAATATAGCTATTATAAAACCAGTACTGTAGCCTGTGTGCCTATTTCTTTCTCTGAACGTGCCAAATACCCTGTCTCACTGGAAATTGATTAAAGAACATTTTAAAGTTCAAAATGTATACATGAAAGTACTTGAGAACCGCAATTTGCTTACTCTTTCTGAGCCAGAATGCTGTAGTGGTTTGAGTGTTGGATTTCAACTTTGGAGACCATGGTTAGACTCTGCTCAGCAATGAAAACCAGCTGAGTTACCCTGGTCACACACTATCGCCTCCAGGAACCGCTATGATTGGTTTGCTTTAGGATGAATATAAATGGGAAAGGATTTGAAGACACACAATAGTAACTGTCATTATCTATTTAGTTTTTTAAAAAATTATTTACTATATTTGTATACTGCCCCTCTCAGCCTGGAGGTGACTTGAGGCGGTTATCTATGGCTGTGCAATGAGTGAACAATTTCTGCATTCTGAATAACAGAAAATAATTGATATTGAAAATTTCTCTGCTGCTCTTGCTGTCCTATAGTGTGTTTGTTGTTCCATGCACACTTACAAGGAAGTAATCCCATTAATTTAATTACAGTGAGAAGTACTGTTGAAAGTTAGTGGAGGCATTAAGATGAAAATTGATATAGGTAGTAATTTAGCAGCTGTGACATTTTTCTCGAGTTTCTTCACTAATTATATTGATGACAATTAAACCAAAAGATTAATGAAGTTAGTTCTGTGCTTAGTTCACATTGCTGTTTTCTCCTCCTTTGGACAATCACATAAAAGGACCAGTTATCCACCCTGAGTTAGGAGTATCTTGCTTTTTCAGAAGAGATGTTGAAGCTCGGATAATGATATGGAGATATTTAATCCAATAATTTTCATATTTCAATTAAATTTTCCATTAAATTAAATTAACACTAAATTTTCAGCTGGAAACACTAAATTATGTCAACTTCTGCCTGAAAGCCTAATTCTGGATTTCTCTCTAGAATATGTAACATTCTTGGTGCAGAAGGCAAGCAGAAAGGTATGAAATTAATCAACACTGATTCTTGGAGTAAGTGATCTTGATGAATCCCTGTAGTGACTGGTCTATCACACACCCCATGTTGTAAGCTGCAAGATATTGATTTCAATTATTTTATTCCCCCTATACGACACACACTGACCCTACCAGCTGGAGACTATTTAAGTCTTAAAGCTGAACAAAATGATTTATTAAATGACAAACAAATGCAAACAATTAAGCAAGACAGAGCAGGTTAAAATCATTTATCCGATCAGACAATTTAAGGTCTGGACTTAGCAATCAAAAGTCTACCATCCATAGACTAAAAATTGGCCCAAAATGCAGCTGCTAGACTCTTGGAGGGGGCCCCTGCAAGGTGCCACATCACTCCAATTCTACAAAAACTTCACTGCCTTCTGATCGAGTATCGAATCATCTTTAAGCTACTGGTCCTCACCTTCAAGGCATTACACGGCCACGGCCCGTTATATCTAAAATATCGACTCACCTTTTATCAACCTCAGAAACCACTTCGATCTGAACATCAAATGCTGCTTGTAGTTCCCAGTCTCAAGATCATACGATCTACAAAGACCAGGCGCAGGGCCTTCTCTGCTGCGGCTCCATTTCTTTGGAATACTCTTCCGCATGAAGTCTGTACGCTCCAAGACTTACTAGTGTTTCGGAGAGTGTGCAAGACTTATCTGTTTAGGCAGGCCTTCCCACCTGGCTAATCAGTTTTATATTTTACTGTTTTTACTGTTTTATTGTATCACTCATGTCTGATGTAAGCCGCTCCGAGCCCCTGGGGAGTGGCGGCCTATACGTTTGAAATAATAATAATAATAAACCATGGTATTTTTTGCTTACTTTAAAATATGCCAAAGCAGCTCTAAAAGTCACTGTGGTGTGGCGGTTTCAGTGCTGGATTAATACCAGGGTTTGAATTTCTATTCAGCCATGGAAGCTCACTAGGGACCTCATCACATGGAGATACAAAAGCCAGGGGACAGTGGTGGAAACCATGGAACGTGTTTTGCTTTGTTCCCTTACCATCGATGCCATCCCATTACTTTCCCCCACTGTCGCTGGCTTCTTCTATGAAGAAGAGACTCAGGACTCAGTCTCTGCATGTTCCCGGCACACTGCCAGCATGAAAGTAGCTCTGAGTCATGTGATGGGCTTTGGCAAATTCTTTTCCCATAGCGTGATGGCAATGCTCAGAGACAGGGAAAACCATCCATCTGATTAAGTTGTAAGTAACCTTGGGCAGGCTGTATTTGGTGAGCCTCAGAGAATATCAATGGCAAACCTCTTCTGCACAAATCTGTACGAGAAAGCTTCACAACAGGATCACTTTATGATTATGATAAATCAGAAATGGTTTTAATGCAAATAGCAAAAACAAGTCAAACCTGCCGCAGGTTATGGACATTCAGCCCTGAAGTCACACCCTAATTGGACTACATCAGGGGTGGGCAATTACCGGCCCTCCGGGTGTTTTGGACTTCAACTCCCAGAAATCCTAGCCAGTTTACCAGCTGTTAGGATTTCTGGGAGTTGAAGTCCAAAACACCTGGAGGGCCGGTAATTGCCCATCCCTGGACTACACTAACTCATGTGTGGATATACTAGATATGAATTATAGCTGCCTGAAGTAGGAATGGCCATTTAAGTTTTTGCTTGTAGGTTTTTGAGAGAGCACAGATCTTTTTCCCTATGGGCCATCCTTCAAAAGGATGGAGATAAAGTATGCCAAATACCACAAGACATTTGGAAGCATTATTTTGATAGTTTCTGCTTACTTCCTTTAATCTATATGGAAGTATAACCCATCCTAAAGGCACTTTCAATCTTCCCAATGTGTTTATCCTAGTGGGACTGTTTAGTGAACTATTAGTGGCAAATTTCAGACTAGATGTTTGTCTTTGAAATTCCTTCTTCATCACTTGGAACATTTATTTTGCCATATCTATTATTCTTGTGTCCTGATAGTGTCTTTTCATTACATTATGTATTGGAAATGTAAGGGAATGTTTCTTTATGGCTTGCAAGGCTTCAAAAATAGAACCTATATGAAATAGAAGAAAAACAGTACTTGTGGCAGAAAAAAGAACACCACGGTGTTTTGCAAGAGACATAATATTCTAGACAATGGCTATGATGCACATTTCATAGGTCACTTTTAGAACAAAATTGTGGGAATGAGAAGGGTAGTTTCATTTTAAAAGGTTAACATAATATTTAGTACTGATAATCATCATTAATTTTTTAAAAAAATATATTAGTTACAAAGATACCCCTATGTGAAGTAAAGGAGCCTGTATAATACAAAAATATAGAGTGCAAAATTAAATTGTTTATGGGATTTACCTGATGAATAAAGTGAAGTTTTTATTCTTTGGCTTACTTTGTTACAAATGTACTGGTTTCATTCAGTATAGTGTAGTGGTTTAAATGTTGGACCATGACTCTGGAGACCAGGGTTTGGTTCCCTGCATGGCCATGGAAACCCACTGGGTGGGCAATTAACATAATCTCAGCCCCAAAAAACACTGTGATAGGTTCACCACAAATTGGAAATGACTTAAATGCACACAACAGCAAAAATCCAGGCATTCTGCATTCCCCTGGGTACGGGTCATCCATCGCCCATAGCTATTTAATTGCCAACAGAGCATAGACCTGTCCTTTGAAAAAGGCTCATGAAGCAAGGGGAGTCATTACACAAGAAGGTGCTATGTACCTCTTTTTACAATGATTGGATGAGAACATTTGCATGCTCAATTCACCCACATTTTAAAAAATTTAACCATCAATTTTTCCAGTTCTTTCTAAGCACTATTCTGCTTTTTTGGCTGTGTTCTAAGCAATCCCTTCAGGCAGGCATGTAGCCAGGGGGGGGCTAAGGGGGCTTCAGCCCCCAAAATTCTCAGGGTGGTCCGCGAGAAGGCCTTACTGGTACATTATTTAAACTGTTATGTGCATTTATATCATGATCTGATCACCATGCTCATTATATCCCACAATCATGGGGTTATTGGGATAACAATACAAAATGTTTGCTAGGGTAGATCCTCTTCCACCCAGTCTCAGCCCCCGAACCAAACTCACCCCCCGAAATAAAATCCTGACTATGGCCCTGCCTTCAGGTACCATATATTGCTGAGATTTGTTTTTTAAAGATAATGTTTCCTGTGTTCAGCTGCATTCACTCATGCAAATGGAATTACACTAATTTATTTCACACAGGGATTTCCAATAATGGAGTTATTTATTTTATTAATTTATTTGGGACATTTCTATAGTGCCTTTCTTTGAAGACCTAAGGTAGTTTACAACAGCAATTACACATAGATAAAAAAAATAACCATCAACTATAAAAAGTTCCTCAAGGTTCTAACAGACATAAATTATCATTAAATAAATAACCATTAAACTTCCCAATAAGATAAAATATGGTTAAAATGCAGCTCGTAGGCTTCTGCTAACATTCATTTAAAGCTGTTACACAGGAAAGTTTTGAGGTTCTTCCTAAAGGACAGAAGGGTGGGGGCTGCTCTGATCGTTTCTGGCAGAGCATTCCAGTGTTTAGGTGCCATACCTGTGAAGGTGCCATCCCTAGCCATTTTGAAGTGTAGGCTCTCCCTGAGCTGAGTGGAGAGGAGCGTTTCACTACTTGAGCTTAGGAGTCTGGTTGGCTTATTTGGTAAAAATGCATCCATATTTATTATAATGCAACAATAAAATGGTGTACTGAGAAAAACATGAATTGGCAGATTCTCATAATGAGCAAAATCTTGAAATTGCACAGTTCGTTTGGATTTTTTTTTAAAGGCACATGTGCCAGGATGGGGAAATATGGGTAACAAGGAGTAATCAATGACATGGTACAGAAAATAGATAGCGCAATCTGTCACGAGTGTGCTGTTTGTGGACTGTGTGAAAGGAAGAAGGTCAATGTGTATACTGTTTACCTAAGCAGTTCGAAAACAGCCTAGCTGTAAATAGAGAAATTAGGGACCGCTTAAAGAGGGGGAAGGACTTTCACAACACCAGAAAAAGGAAGATTGCCTGCCGGAAAGGCTGAAAAAGGCGGAATCCAGACAGGTGGATAAAGCTCTTCGCCATGAGAGGATGAAGCAACAGCACCCCCTTGTGACGTAATGGAGCAACAGCGCCCCTGTGACGCAATCAGAAAAAGAACTTCATGCTACAATGTGTGTGTGTGTGTGTGTGTGTGTGTGTGTGTGTGTGTACTGTATCGTGATAAACGCCAGGGATTGTCTGCTTGTATGTGTACCTGTAATCCTCCCTGAGTCCCCATCTGGGTGAGAAGGGCGGAATATAAATGAAGTTTATTATTATTATTATTATTATTATTATCACTGAGAACAAGATTATAGTGGTCATGGACCATGATGCTATAATGTCCTATATCAACTACATTTCAGGAGTCAATCTAGTTATGATACTTTTTGGTACAGTTAAGCTTTATTTTTTAATTAAAAAGTCTATGGCAGAGACAGTCTTGGTCCAGTTACCCTTTATCAACCCAATTTTGTTCACATGGCACTTGTGCCAATAACATTGGCAAGGGAGGAAGCACTGAAATAAGCATGCATAAAGCTTATTTGCAGAAGGACCAAATTAAAAAAAACAATTCCTAATAGAAATATAGAAAGAGAAAGCAGAGGGTAACTTCTCTTTTTATGGTTAAATGAAAGTACTTTAATTTTTATTCCATGTGGGGTCTGCAAAACAATCTCTACCATTTTCCATTTGAAGGGCTTAGGCAGAGTGCATGAATATGAAATGCAACCCCCTTTACCCTCTTAAATCAAATGCATTCTTCCTCAGAGATAATGTAATTTCTCACATTTCCTTATATTTCACTTTCCTTCAGTGCAAAAGACTCATGGCTGTCTTTTTCATAGAAGCCAAAGCTGAAGAGGGTCAGCTTTCCCATTGCCCTCAATGCACAGAATTATTTGTTATACCGAATTCTTGATTGTATTGCCCTGTCTCATTTGAAATGACACAACTGATGGAGAGATTTTCCTTCACCAATCTAACCAATTGCTTGAGTCCCTCCAATAGAGAACTTTATCCTAACCTTCATTCCAAATACCCATTTCTGTTTCTTTCTTCCACTTGCTGTTGATTAGGTCACAGACAGATTTTTCTGAGAGGTTTGTAAAACTGCAGCATGTAAAAACTTAAGTGGAAACATCTAGATAAAGAGGCACCAGCACCAAACTAGAATTTAAAGACCAATCCATATTCATAGAAAGTGTTAACTTCTTTTACAAAGATGAAGATTGCCATTGGAAAGTTTAAATACATTTTCTAAGCAGAGAAGTGGTGAGGTTCTATAGAATTTGATCTGACCCAAAGTATGGGACTTAATATGTGAGTTGGAATTTAGTTATCTACTGAAATTCATACTTCTCTGACCTTTATTTTCCATCAAGACCTGCGCTGGGCTGTTGATGATAAAATGACTTCGGGCCCTTTCACACAGCCCTATATCCCAGAATATCAAGGCAGAATATCCCACATTATCTGAGTGTGGACTCAGATAAACCAGTTCAAAGCAGATATTGTGGGATTTTCTGCCTTGATATTCTGGGATATAGAGCTCTGTGGTAGGGCCCTTGGAGGTCTCTCATTCATGGAGCTGCCATACGTCAAAGCCAATTTCGGAGTAACAGTCCTATACTAAATCTACTATTGCAATAATATATTTATACTGGAGGAAAGCCTTCTAGTGTGAAATGATTGTACTTGCTAGGAGCTATATGCATCAGGTCCAAACTATTTGGCAGATTGTATCTCCCTGTGTGAACCTACCTAGACTCCAACATCCTCAGGAGATACCCTTCCCAAAGTCCTACCACTTACTGTATTGAACTGCAGTGTATGGGCCTACACCGACCATATAATGCAATTCCAAACTGCATTATATGGCAGTGTAGAACCAGCCTCAGTGGCTGCCCTTTGCCAAAGAGGCCAGAATGACTTCCTCCCTGTTTTCCTTCCAGCAGAAAGGCTTTTGAGGCAGAACAGGCCAAAGAAATGCTGAATTTGGGAGGGGTATTAACAATTTTGACAATTTTAAACTTGTTTTTAAAACTGTTTTAATAATTATTGTATTTAATGATATTTTAATGTTTATATGTTTTAGCTTTTTAAATTGTACAACTGAACAGTTGTAAAATGCCTTGAGGCACCTTCGAGTTCAAGAAAAGCGGGATAAAAATATTATAAATAAATAAATAAATAAATAAATATAGTTTTAAGGTCACTTCTAAACTGCCATATAAAATCCAGATTATCTGATTAGAACTGAATTATATGGCAGTTTAGACTCGTATAATCCAGTTCAAAGTAGATAGTGTGGATTATATAATTTGATAATCTGGATTATATGGCAGTGTGGAAGAGGCCTAAGTTTTTGAACAGATTTGGGTTCCAGTCCTAGGAGAAAAGCTGGGTACAAATAAATGTGACAATAATGATGGTGATTGTGGCTATTCTCCACAATAATACAGGTATTATTTGGATTGGAAACATCCTTCTATGATCCCAAAGCTGCTAACTCCCTTTGAATCTATTTTATGTGCTTATTCATCAAGTTAGGATTATTCAGTGGCATACTAACAGCTTCACAGTTTGCATGGACTTTACTCACAGAGAATAATATGAATTACAAAAAGAAGACAAATATGAATGCATTTTTAAAAGAGCAGCACCATATGATATATTCTATTCTTGTATCTACAGCTACACATACATCACATTTTTCTCTGTTTTTCAAAAAAAAAAATCTGTGTGGGTGGTAAAACAGCATAACTCACCACAGTGCTAATTAAAACTGATGGTGGGTGTAGCTATGGAAATCAATATTGCTATCAACTGGGAGTGATTCAACATCTACAAATCTTTTTCTAAAAACATCCATCTTTTGCAATAAAAAGCAGCTAACAAATGTAATCAAAAAGACTTATGCAGGCTCTTGTTCGTACACATACTGTGTCCCAGGAGACAACTTGCTCCTTCTAAATTAGATATTATTCCTAGGGACATGTTGTCCCTCTCCCTTGGTTTTCCCAGTATTATTTCCCTCATGTATTCCTTCACTAATGTTGATTCCACATCCATATACAATACTACAAGTCATCATATACAAGATTCACATTAATCTTTTTGTTTGTTTGTTTGCTGGTGCACAAACACAAAAACCTGCGTACACAATGACAGTACTATGATTCCATTTTAACTGCCATGGCAATACTATATGTATCACTGGGATCTGTGGTTTGGTGTCATCTCACATCACAAGGTGACCATGGCCCCATCTACAATGCCATATAAAATCCTGATTATCTTCTTTGAACTGAATTATATGGCAGTGTGGACTCATATAATTCAGTTCAAAGCAGATAATTTGGTTTATCTGCTTTGATAATCCTGGTTTCTACAGCAATATATAAGGGGCCCATGTAGTCTTTACAATGGGCAATATTGTTATCTAAAGGACTGCCTGAACAATATTATTATGAAAAGGACTGGTTTTTACTTAAAAATGCCCTCTGTTTGATATTCTGCCCAGTTAAATAGAAATTATATATATATATATATATATATATATATATATATATATATTTGAAGGTAAAGGAAATACTTTGATATTTGTTGCAAATAAATGCTGCTGACTAAGGCTGACTATACACTGCCATATAATCTAGATTATCAAATCAGATAATCTGTATTAACTGCTTTGAACTTAATTATATGAGTCTACACTGCCTTATAATCCAGTTGAAAGCAGATAATATGGATTTTATATGGCAGTGTAAAAGGGGCTGGGTTTACACTGCCATATAATCCAGTACAAAGCAAATAATCTGGATTTTATATAATCCACATTATCCACTTTGAGCTGAATTATATGAGTCTACTCTGTCATATAATCCAGTTCAAATTAGATAATCGGGATTTTATATGACAGTGTAGAAGGGGCTTGAGAAAGCATATAATAGAATTCTGGATTATATGAGCCTTGAGGGCAGGTGAGTCAATTGTTGTTGTTGTTGTTGTTATTCTATTACAAAGACAATCTGAGATCAGATCCTGGCATACAGGGCAATGTAGATCTAGCCTAAATCACTAGTGACATACTCTTTCTCAGGCTGGATCTATACTACCATATAATCTAGATCAGGGGTGCTCATTACGGTGATAGAGAGCACCTAGGTGATCTTCGGCCCTCTTCCAGGTGATCTTTGGGCCTCACCAGCCGGATGGCGTGCTCCTGCCATGCAGGAGAAAGGCGGCAAGGGCCCACCGGGGGGGGAGGGTGGCTCTTTAGAGCCGCCTAGGAAGAGCCACCCTCTCCCCCCCCCCCCGTGGGCATGGACTGCCACCAGTGGGAGGGGTCCTCCTTCCTGCCAGCCGTCCACTTGGGCGTCCTTTCTGAGTGACACCCTCGAAAGGAAGGAAGGAAAGAAGGGTGCCCTCCCCACTGCATCTGTCACTTTGGGGAAGCACCTCTTCCACTCTTCCTTCTCCTGCCCAGGTAAGGAAGCCTCGAGGGAGGAGGGAGGGGGGGAGGCTGCCATGGGGAGGCTCCAGCCTCATGTGGGCCCCTCTCTCGGTTGAGTTTCCCGGCCCAGGCAGCAGCCAGGCGGCCCCTCTTCCCAGCCCTGCACCTTCTGAGCCGCTGCCGAAGCCATATCTGGCCGGAGTGATGGCGGGTGCGCCTATAAATACCCTCCTGCTGCGTACGTGGGAGGGGCCTGCTGTACACGCAAGAAGCAGGACAGGATGGAGACTTCCTGCTTCGCGAAAGCACGCAGCAAGAAGGAGGAAGGCAACGAAGACATTAAGAAAGAGCGCGTGCGCAGGCAAGAAGGATCCCCTTCCCGGGTGCGCGCGGCGGCGAGTTCGTGGGCAGGCAAGAAAGAAGCCCCGCGCAGACGGAAGGCTGCAGTAGGAGTGTGTGCACGCGTGTGCACGCGCACGCTCACATGCACAACAAGTGATCTTTTCAACTTGATTGTTCATATAGTAGCTCGCATGATGAAAAAGTGTGGGCACCCCTGATCTAGATTGTCAAATTGGATAATCCACATTATCATTTTTGCACTGGATTATATGAGGTTGGATCTACAGTGCCCTAACTCCTAGGATCTGATCCAAGATTATTTTCTTATCCCAGATTATCTGGCAGTGTAGGCTAATATAATCCAGTTCAAATCAGATAATCTGCAATCAGCTCCTGGGATATTAGGTACTGTAGATCCAGCCTGAGTCTACACTGCCGTATAATCCAGTTCAAAGATGATAATCTGGATTTTATATGGTAGTGTAGATCCAGCCTCACTATGATAAGATATACTACCTAAATCTTTCAAGTATAGTAATTGTTTCACAATTTGCACCTGTACATATAGATAGCATATACAAAACTATCTCATTTTGGAGATTAAAATTGCTATGCAGTTAATGGGAGACCATACATTTGGGATTATTCTTTAGAAGTTGTGAGCCTGGATAAATTGTGTAGTTCCTTACATAACTCAAATTGTTTCATATTGACATAAGCAGCTTCAGCAATGGTGAGCTTCAGTGTGATTAATTAATTTATTCCTTGATTAAGATTTTTAACTGTTTGGAATTGTGTTATTGTTGTTGCTGCTATTTTCCCAAAGAGGAAAATAAAAGGACTTCAGCTGCAATGATGAATTCCACACAAATAGCTAGCACTCTATTTACGCTATTGCTACAAAGGGTAGTCTTCACAAAAAAGTGTAAAACCACAGATTATTTCTTTGCCTTTGTATTATTAATGCCCACATTTCAATAGCTCTGGATGTAGCCTGATATAAAAGTACTTTGATGTGCTTTCTTGCAATTCTTTGTAGCTGTCTAATGGGTTGGTTGCTTGAAATATTATACTATATCAAAATAAAAACAAAATATTAATACTTAAAAAAAAATGAGAACAATGTCCTAGTTCAAAGAATTTGGCCTTCCTATATAACCCACAAACCACACACTAAGCTTTCATATTGTTGCAGAAATGGCAATCATTCAAAAGCCCAAAGATGCTAAAGCACAGCAGAGGTCAACTCAATCTATAGCAATTCTTTTGTAGTTGTCTAATGGGGCTGATTGTAGAAGCTGGTGAAACTGAAGAGGGCAAGACTTACAGAGGAAAAAAAGAAGAACCCAGACTTATTATAACCGACATATGCCTTCTCATGGGATGTGGAGAGAGAGCTGCTGTAGAACAAATTAGCTAATCCTACTGCAACAAAATGGGGTGATACATCATTTGTTGAATCATTCCGTTCTTTAGTAATTGTCTAGAAATCAATGATATTCCTAGCCTGGAAGAGACTCAGGCCCCTTCTACACAGCTAAAAATTCCAGATTATCAAATAAAATAATCCAGATTTTCTGCTTTGAACCAGATTATATGAGTCCACATTGTCATAAAATCCAGTTCAAAGCAGATAATCTAGATTTTATATGATAGTGTAGAAGGGGCCTAGGATTACAGAGGTAAAATCTACAAGGAGGAAAAGCAATTAAGTGTTAGAAGTTGATAGGAAATGGTAAAATTAAAATAATTTACTTGCAGATCCTAAAGTGAAAGTGAGTCTTTGTACTTAACAAGGACAAACACAAACATCCTTTTGCAGGACTGGGCAACATGAATGTTGATAGTTGAATGGGCTTGGTTCACAGCATTGGGTCCAGATCCAAGTATTATTCAACCTGACAGTGGGTTAATGACAGTCCTTTCATTGGTTGTCTAATCTACTGGCCAATTGAAATCTATGCAATCACATGGAATGATAAATGTGAGGATTTACTCAGGCAAAAGTGGCTTTGGATCCTGATCAAGTGAGAAAAGTCAGGTATAAATAAATATAATCACCACGACCACCACCACCATCATGTCATTCCCCTGTTTCATGGGAGGAAATCAGAACCACCTGCCAGAAAACTGGACACGTCCTGGTTGCATATAAAGTTACCACATTTCAGATATAATGGCCTCATAGGCACAGTCTGTTTCCCAATCCCCATGCCAAAATTACCCATAGTTGGGCCAATCAATATTAACAGTTATACCAAAATTAGTGGAGGTGGAAAATGCTCTTTCTTGGGAGGAAGGGATACTAAATTTGATGGGCAATTTAACTACGTTAGAACAACAAGATGTCCTGAATTGGTTTGAGAGACAATAGCCATATAATTTGAAAAAAAGGACTCTTTAGGTCAAAATCACAGGTGTAGAACATAAGAACATAAGAACATAAGAAGAGCCATGCTGAATCGGACCTCAGCCCATCTAGTCCAGCATTCTGTATCACACAGTGGCCCACCAGTTGTACACGGGGATCTCGAGCAGAAGGGAGGGCAAAACCCTGACCTGCTCCCGACCCCCACAACCAGTACCCAGGGAAATCCTGCCTACCTCAACCAACTCCGAGGTGGCACTTGGATGTCCTTTTCAGTAACTACCGATACACTTGGTATCCATGAATCTATCTAATCCTGCCTTGAAGTTGTTCAGGCTGACAGCTGTCACAACCTCTTCTGGAAGTGAGTTCCATAACCCAATGACCCTCTGGGTGAAGAAATATTTCCCTTTATTAGTCCTAATTTTCCTACCTTGGAGCTTCAGGGAGTGCCCTCTAGTCCTAGTGTTTTGTGACAAAGAAAACAGTTTTTCTTTATTCACCTTTTCTATCCCATGCATGATTTTATACACTTCGATCAAGTCACCTCTTAAACGCCGTCTTTCAAGGCTGAAAAGACCAAGGCGTTGCAACCTGGTTTCATAAGGGAGCCGCTCCATCCCTTGGATCATTCTTGTTGCCCTTTTCTGTACCTTTTCCAGTTCCGTTATATCCTTCTTAAGGTGCGGAGACCAGAATTGTACACATTACTCCAAATGTGGCCTTACCATCGATTTGTAGAGAGGTAATACAACATTTGCTGACCTATTTTCGATTCCCTTTCTGATCATGCCTAGCATAGAATTTGCTTTTTTCACTGCTGCTGCGCACTGGGTTGACATCTTCATTGAGCTGTCCAACAAGACCCCAAGATCCCTTTCCTGGTTTGTCTCAGAAAGCTTTGACCCCCATCAATTTGTAGGTGTAGTTGGGGTTCTTTGCCCCGATGTGCATGACTTTACACTTGTTTAGGTTAAAATGCATTTGCCACTTTGTTGCCCATTCACTCAATTTCGAGAGATCTTTCTGGAGCTCTTTACAATCAGTTTCATTTTTAACTACCCTGAACAATTTAGTGTCGTCTGCAAACTTTGCTACCTCAGAATTCACTCCTACATCCAGATCATTAATGAATAAATTAAAAAGTAACGGACCCAAAACTGAACCTTGGGGTACGCCACTTTTCACCTCTTTCCACCCAGAGAAATGTCCGTTTATTACCACCCTTTGTTTCCTACAGTTTAGCCAGGTTCCAATCCAGGACAAGACCTATCCCCTGATTCCATGGCTGAAGAGCTTATTTAGGAGCCTTTGGTGAGGGACTTTGTCAAAAGCCTTTTGAAAGTCAAGGTAAACAATATCAATTGGGTCCCCTTTATCTATGTGTTTATTTACACCCTCAAAGAATTCTAACAAGTTAGTAAGACATGATTTGCCTTTGCAGAAACCATGTTGATTTTCCTTCAGCAATGCCTGTTCTTCTATGTGCTTAGTAATTTTTTCTTTAATAATGGTTTCCATCACTTTGCCTGGAACTGAGGTTAGACTAACTGGCCTATAATTTCCTGGATCACCCCTGGATCCTTTCTTGAAGATCAGAGTTACATTTGCCTCCCTCCAGTCCTCAGGTACAGTGCCTGATCTTAGAGAAAGGTTATATATTTTGGCTAGAATTTCAGCAATTTCACACTTGAGTTTCTTAAGAACTCTGGGGTGGATGCCATCTGGCCCTGGTGATTTGTTGACATTTAGTTTAGTAAGGCATGTGAGAACATCTTCCTTGTTTATCTCTATCTGGTTTAATTCATTTAATTCCCTCCCTGAAAAAACGGACTCAGCTGCAGGCATATGTTGTCTGTCCTCCTGTGTGAAAACGGAGGCAAATAAGTCATTTAGCCGCTCAGCAATCTCCTTGTCTTCGCTGATTTTCCCTTTCTGACCATTGTCATCGAGTGGCCCAACTGCTTTTCTAGTTGGGTTCCTGCTTCTGATGTACTTGAAGAAGTTTTGTTGTTTTTTAAAATATTCTTTGCTATGTGTGCCTCAAAATCTCTCTTGGCTTTCCTGACTGTTGCTTTGCATTTAGTTTGCCAGAGCTTGTGTTCCTTTCTGTTCTCCTCGGTAGGAAGAGCCTTCCATTTCTTAAATGAGTTTTTCTTCTTTCCAATCACATCTTTTACTTCATTTGTAAGCCATACTGGTGTCCTTTTGGACTTTCCATGCCTCTTTCTTTTTATTGGAATGCATTTTAGTTCGGCCTGTTTTAAGGTATTTTTAAACAGTTTCCAAGCATTTTGGAGGGATTTGATTTTTTTAACTGCTCCTTTTAGTTTGTTCTTTACAATTTTTCTCATTTTGGTGAAATTCCCTTTGTGAAAGTTTAATGTCTCCGTGTTAGTTTTCACTGACAGTTTGCTATCCAAACTTAAGTTGAAGGTTATTGTGTTATGGTCACTGGTACCTATGGGCTCAGTTACAAGGACATCTTGAACGAGATCTTGTTCATTAGTTAGCACCAAGTCCAGGATCCCCTTTCCCCTGGTTGGTTCCATGACCATCTGCTCAGAATTGAATTAAATACAAAGAATGGTTAAGCAACCTTAAAAAGCAAGAAATATAGGGGAAAGGATTAATTGGGAAAATATACAATGGATTGATAGGCAAAAATAGGGCTGAAGCTTTTAGAAAAGCTATGGGAAGGAGACCTAGGGCCTCTGACTCATCTTGATTGGAAAAGGGTTTTAAAGTGGACAGTAGTTAAGAATCTGTCAATAAGATTAAAAGATGAGCTCAGTGAGCTGGGAAAGAGACTGAGAGAACACTGAATTCTGGGAAATGTAGTTTGGGAAGGCAAAGAACCCTATGCCAGAAAGTTCAAAAGGCCTTGCCCTAATCTAGATTTCTCTGAATTCTTCTCAGCATCAGATATGATACGGACGCTGTCCAATTTCAGAAACACTTTAGAAAACATTTTTTCATTGATCACTCAGGCCTAATATATACAATAGACATGGTTAGGTTCCTTGCTATAGCTATCACAAAGTGATCAGGAAGTCAAAAGAATGTTTTTTTTTAATGTTGGATGGGGTGAGATTGTCTAGGGTCGTTTTGTCTCAGTTTGTCTATGTCTTGTCTTAGTTGTCGTAATATCAATGGTGTGTTGTCTAGAATTATGTTTGTAGTCGTAAATGTACTGGTATGCCTGTAAATGTGTGTGGCTTTCAAAATAAAAAAATAAATTGGAAAAAGACATGGTTAGGTTCCATCGGAATCTTTGTAATTCAGAATAAATTTGGAAAGATTTGCTTTTTGAAGCTATTTCAAAGTTTTTAAGGAAACCAGAAGTCCCTTTGCCCTTCCGAAGCTTTTTCTGCCATTTCTGTTATGAAGCAGTTAGTGAGTCAGAAATGATTCAGTGTTTAGGGGGGCACCGATGCCCAAGGGACACCCATGTTGCCAACGCCGAGGTGCGTCCCTCTCCCAGCATTGGCAAGTGTGCGGGGAAGAGGCCCTAGGAGCACGCATCCAGGGGCCGTGCTTCACCAGCCTCTGGGTGTGCGCTCTCAGCCCTCTTTCCCCTGTGAGCATGGATCCAGAGGCCGTGCTCCACGAACTGGCCACTGGCAGCCAGTCGACCTCACTTATGGCGAAGCTGCCTCTGCCTGAGTGAAGCGGTTGATGAGTGTGCCCACCACTGCTTCCCACCTACTTCCTTGTGCTTCTTCCATCATTCCTGAGCCCAGCTGGGGCCCAACGGAGCATCTGGCCTATGCCACACAGCTCCCGAAGGTCGCCTTTGGCCTCCTTCTTCATGCTGGCCTGCACTGGGCACGGACGCAGCAGGCACAGCAGTGGTGGACTCACAGCAACTTGCCTGCCTTCCTGCCTACCTAAACTTCCTGGGCCAGGAGGTGAAAAATATTATTATTATTATTATTATTATTAAAGCAGGGTGGCAATCTGTCAGGGGTGCTTTGATTGTGCTTTCCATCCATGAAAGCAGAAGGGTTATTATTATTATTATTATTATTATTATTATTGAGGCTGGGTGACCATCTAGAGTCTGGGCAAGCATTTTTTTTAAGAGTGGTGAATTTCCTCACTTTGCTGACCATCTCGCTTCAGTCTTACGCCAGAGAAGCCATTTTAAACCAGCATGGATAAATTTCCTCCCTTTGCTCCCCCCACTTCTGGAGCAAAACAACTACTTTCAAAGTAAAGACCACCTAGTGAAACAGGAAATAACACTGTTAAACCATTATTCGGAATTCGGAAGTCTCGGAAGTTTCGGAAAGTTTTGGACTTTTTTTCCCTGTGAAAATTGGAATTGACTTCCGAACCAAGCCACCAGTGTCCCTTAGATCCAAAATGGGTTTTGAACCAATTTTTTCATGAATCAACCAAGTCTAATATACAAATACGAAACACTGATGGCAGTTGGGTATGGATGATGATATTGGTGTATTGGTTAAATGGGTTATTTGGGCTGGGGAGGATTTGAGAGTAGCTTTCATTTACTTCTAAACTCTATGCCATGCCAGCTAACCAAGATGTCTCTGACTACCCCTGATTGCTTGACCTTTCTGCTCTATATAATGTCAGTAAAATATATGTCAACTTCTTTGCTTCACTGCAATCTACAAATTTGTGCTTCTGATGATTCAGGAAATGTGTTGATTGGTTGATTGGCTGCATCTTTACCATAGAATTAATGCAGTTTGAAACCACTTTAACTCCCATGGCTCAATAATATGGAATCCTGAGATATGTAATTTGGTAAGGCACTAGCACTTAGGCAAAGAAAGCCAAAGACCTTGTAAAACTACTACTCCCATGAATTTATAACATTAAGCCCTGGAAGTTAAATGGGGACCGCTTCCCACATGGGGGAAAAAGCGGGGGGAATTGTCTTCTAAGTGTGGTGTTCAGTAACCTTCCTTTTCCAAAGGAAACAGATAATTTAACAATACTTCCCTTCCCACATTAAAATTCAATAGTTCCAATCGACCTTAAAATACAACAGTTCCCATTCTATTTGAAATACCAAGTTTCAGCTGTTTCTATGTGCAGAAAGAGCAGTGCAGTGCAATCCTCTCCAACTTCACAAGTTTCTCTTCACTTTAAAGACAAAATCTACCAGGATTCTCTTTCTTTTATACCAACTTCCAAGACCTCTTGTATAAAGTCTATTAAGCATATTAAACATTGCCAATTTTAGTTTAACCTTCATTTTTATACAATATATTATTAACTTGTGAACTCCATACAGTTCTTCTCATCCCGCTTCCCCTTAGTCCCATTACCCTTATGTCCCTTACCAGCCCCTTTCCTTCCCTCCTCCCCACTTATGAGGTACACTGCCCCATATCCTGCCCCAAGGGCTGTTGTGGAGAGTGAAGCCGTGTTTCTTCAAAAGTCTGATCAGAAGACCCCCCCCCCTCCCCTCAGTCCTGTCGGCTCAAGGATTTAACCCATTGCACCACCAGGGGCTCATCTTTCAAGTGAATAGAAGCTATAAGAAAAAGACTCCCCCACCCCACACCCTTTGTCAGATGAGGTCAGAGGTGTCCAACAGGATACTTTATACAGCATAGATGCACCCTAAGACCAATCCAACAATTTGGTTTTAAAACAGTTAAAATAGCTATCTCTATATATATTAAAGCGGAATGTTTGTTTGTATGTATGTGTGTATGTATGTGGCAGCATCCTGATTGGCTCCCGGCCTCTACATTCTGACAACATGATTGGTTGCCAGTGAGGGAGTATTTGCATAACGCCTCTATTGGCCAGCCAACATGAACATTCCGACCCTCTAAACTGGCAGAGGAGGATAAGGCAAAGGCCTGAGGCAGTCGCCAACACGAACATTCCGAAGCTCTAAAGTGGCAGGGGGGGGGGGGCAAGGAAAAGGCCTGGTAGGAGTTTAAGACCAAAACACTTTGCGACCCCTTTGCGACCCCAAACAATGAGAGAACAAGACCAAACTTGGCACACAGAACCCTCAAGACCCAACATTCAAACAACAGGATTGCTTTCCACTGAGGGAAAATATGCACCATCAACATTCCACTTGGCTCTGTGAAAACAAAATGGATTCCTGTTTTCTCCTCCCCCTCAGCTTTTAGAAAACGGCTGCCTGCCATTTGGCCTTTTAAAGTTACCAAACACTAGCAGAGCAGGCCAGTACATTACAGGCCCCAAAAGAGAGTTTAGGGCAGGATGGGCCACGAATGATGGGATTTGCAGTACCTTCACCACATTTACTTCCCAGACAACACTGTAGCCCCTACAAATCACAGACCAGGCCCAAAATTGACAGTAAGGCTTCATTAACTTGATTTTCCTGACTAGGCCTCAGTTAATGGGACATTGTGTATGGCCTGAATTGACAGTAACCTACTTTGGCACACAGAGCCCCTATGACCCATGCTACTTTCTACTGCAGTTTGGAGGAGGGTGGACCATGGATGATGGGACTTGAAGTACCTCCATGGATTATGGGATTTGTAGTACTTTCAAAGGCTTCATTTCCCACAGACCACTGCAGCCCTGAACAAAGGCCTATAAAGACTACACTTGGCACCCTGTGCCCCCATGACCCAGTCTCCATCCTTCTACAGTTTAGAGGAGGGCAGACCATGGATGATGGGACTTCAACTACCTCTACTCATTGCCCAAGACTGCTGCGGCCCCCAACAAAGACCGATAAAGACCATACTTGGCTCACAAAGCCCCCATGACCCACTCTATGTTCTACTGATCCACTTTACATCCTGGTGCAGTTTGGAGGAGGGTGGACCACAGATGATGGGACTTGAAGTACCTCCACTCACTTCACAAGACCGCTGCCAACCTCATCCAAAGACTGATCAAGACCAAACTTGGCACACAGAGCCCCCATGACCCACTCTACATCCTGGTGCAGTTTGGAGGAGGGTGGACCATGGATGATGGGACTTGAAGTACCAAAGACCAACCTTGGCACACAATGCCTTTCTCAAATAACCCGGGCACCGCCAGGTCCCCAAGCTAGTTTTAAATATTGAATACTCTGTGTTGGCTGCCCACCAGAAACCTAAAGAAATAGGGTAAGCCTAATACCTTTGACTAATGTGTTTTACAGTCATGGCAAATATTACAGAAAGAGTGTTGTCGCATAGACCCACTAATCTTTCAGAAGACATTGGAACTTTCTCTGAAGATCTCAAATTTCTGTATGGCTCGTATGGGAGGAGGTAACCTTTGCACAATGCTATGTCTTTCTATCAATCAAAAAAGCTTGCTGGCTGCTCTGCCATGAGGCCAGGGCACTACTGTTCATACCATTCTGGTGAATCAGCAAATATGTTCCATATTGATACCTTCTGGTTTCTGGTTTCTGAAATGCAACTGCATTCATTATGTGACTGGGGAGTCTCCTGACCAGAAACTGGCTCCCAATTTAAAGCACACGTTTGCAGAATCCAAACATTTTGAACAATACCTGACCAAGAAAAAGGAATACTTTGAGGCACAGAATTATGACTGCATTGCAAAATTATTCTTTGCTACTCCAGCAGAAAATATGCTTTTTTAAAAATAATGATTTTTTGGCAACATTGTTAAGGTCTCAAACTTTCATTGTGGAAATTGATTTTCCAATCAAACTGATATTTTAGCTGATGCATTAGAATTTCCAGGTTTCCTCTAATGCAAGCTAACCAATTCTTGTAAATTAGATTAGAACTCTCCAATCTAACAATAACCAACTCTAAATCCTTAAATATTGTAAAATTAGACTACTCTGCAGAATGTTAGACAACATCCTTTGAATACCATGCATTTTTGATGTATTCATTTGTGACCATTCATCAAATACTTTGGTAATTTCCAAAGACCAATTTAAATAATATATTTGCTTTCATTGATTCATTTCTTCTTCATGTAAAAGCCAATTAACATTATTACATGTTGCATTTAGACTTTCTTAATTAAACAGAAAATGATTTCTCTATGCATACTCAATTAAAAGTCCTGAAGTTGTTGGTTTCCCCACTTGCTAAACTTATGGAAGTGTTAAAAAGGCCAGATTCTGTTAAAGAAATATTACTAACTGTGGAAGACTATATCCTCCCCACCAGTTTATACCTCTATCCCTCCTGTAACTATTATTTAATGCCCCTCAGTTATTATTCATATTCAGCATTCTGTGCACATTCCCATCAGTTTTTAGTTTGGCAATCAATTACTTTTTCACTCCAATTTCCATAATTCACTCTCAAGTTCAGGCATCAGAAGGGAAATGAAGCTGTTTTTGATTGAAGATGTTTTAAGGATGAACAGATGAGGTTTTCAGATGGACTTTGAAATATTTTAATGAAGCAATTAAAATAAAACCCAATTGGTTGCCAAAAGCAAAATGGTGTATGTGTTTGCAATGATCCTGTTAAAAAAATGTTTTGTGCTGTAAAGGCAGATCTGTTGTGCAATTTACAGGTAAAACTGTTCATGCCAGCTTATGCATTTGATGCATATTCTTAGAATGAAAGTTGAATGAGTGCCAAGGGATGTAAGTCACATTTATGTCATTCTTAAAATTTTACCTAAAGAGAAAGACAGAATTTTATATGACCATGTTTTGTTTTTACTTGCCTACACAGAAAGACAAAAATTTTGTATTATATGTGGAAAATTATGTATGCTTGCATACCATAAATTGCACTCTGATTCACCTAATTTGGGATGCAAAGCAATACCTTATTCTATGTGTATTTAGTAGTCATGGTTTAGAACCCAAAAATAGGGAATCAAAAATCTAATGGGGGGGGGATTTTTTTGATTAGTAATAGAAAGACTTACAAAAAAATTTCCAAAAATTTCTAAAATGTAACGTAATTACTAACGAAATTCGTTAGTAGTTCGTATGCCAGCGCATGCACATTCCAGATGGTTTTGGCCTACAACTCCCAGAAATCCTAACAGCTGGTAAATTGGCTGGGATTTCTGGGAGTTGTAGGCCAAAACTTGAATAAATCACACTGAATTCTAGATGGGACTCTCCAAATAGGAAGGAGGGAGGGAAGGGGGGAGGGAGGGGGGGTATTCTATTCTTGGAAGCAGCAAAAGAAAAGGAGGAGGAGCCCCCTCGCTCCTCGCTGCCTCTCTCTCACCCCGATCCCGAGGGAGCGAGGGCCCAAGTTTGCCCAGGCTGAGAGGAAAAGGACGAGGCCTGAGGCTGTGAAGAATGGTGGGAGTTGAAGTCCAAAACACCTGGAGGGCTGAAGTTGGCCCGTCATGAAGCCTCTTCAAGGCTTTAGATCCTGGCAGGCAGAAGGGGCAGGGAGGGCCCGTCCACTCCTCCTGCCCTGCCAGGATCTAAAGCGCATCAAGGCTTGGCATGCTTTAGATCCTGTGAGAAACCAACCTAATGTATAATAGAATGAATGCTAACTTATAGAGTAAGTGCCTAAATATTATAAGTAATCCAACTGGTCATATACCTACATTCCATGCACATGCAATAATACAGCAGTAATAACAATGGGTATAAGAAGAGGTAGGGGTTAACAACATAAAATTCAAACCGAAGTATTCTGACTCTGGTCCCTCCTCAAGCGGTGCAAACGGGCTCTTCTCAGGATTCTGCAGCAAATCCTCCCCCAAAGAATATGTATGTGCACGCAGGCAGCAAACGCTGTGCCCGGGCTTTTCCCGGGAGAGGCTGCCTCCCGGGGTCATAGAGAACAGCCGTTTGCAGTTTGCACCGCTTGAGGAGGGACCTGGAAAAATGTAAACAGAGAGGTTTACTCAAGAGTAAATCCACAAAGGAGGGCACTTCATCCAAAGTGCCCTCCTTTGCGGATTTACTCATGAGTAAACCTCTGTGTTTACTTCCTTTGCAGATTTACTTCTGAGTAAACCTCTCTGTTTACATTTTTCCAGGCTTCCAGCCGAAAGAAGGAGCGAGTTTAGGGCTTGCCTTGCCAATACTTATTGGCAGGGGAGGCGGAGGGTGGTGAGAGAGAAGGAGGTGCCCCCTTACGACCTTATTATGATACTTAAGAAAATCCTGGCCCACGAAGTTCTATAAAGAAAGTCCACTTCCTGGTTGGCGTTCCAGATGCGGAAATATTCAAAAGTAGCATTTCTTACGAATCCCTTCCGAATCATTTAATTTTCATAACTTTTTTCTCATGCCTAGTATTTAGTAAACCTATTGTAATCAAATTATAGAAGCATAGAGTTGGAAGAGACCCTCAGGGCCATCCAACCAATCCTCTGCCATGCAGGAACACAGAATCAAAGCCCTCCCAACAGATGGCCATTCAGCCTCTGCTTAAAAATCTCAAAAAAGAAGACTCCCTCATGCTCTGAGGTAGCATATTCCATTTCTGAATAGTTCTTACTATATGGAAGTTCATGCTAATATTTAGTTGGAAGTTTTTCCTCTGCAATTTGAATCTATTACTCCATGTCATAGTCAAAGCAGCAAAAATCAAGCTTGCCCCTCCCTCAATGTGACTTCTTTTCAAATATTTAAACTTTACTATCGCATCCCCTCTCAGCTTTCTTTTCCTTAAGCTAATTATACCTAATTTTGTAAGCTGTTTCTTATAGGGTTTGTTTTCCAAGCCTTTGATCATTTTGGTCACCTTTCTTGGTACACATTCTAACTTGTCAATATCCTTCTTGAATTGAGGTGCCCAGAACTGGACATGGTATCATTGTAAAAGTCTACCATGTGTTTTACAGCCAAGAGAGGGCTACAGTTATTATCTAAGGACCTTACCACATTGGACTTGCCATGCATCATGGTGAATCAGTGGGGTCCTGGCAGGGGATTAAAGAACCCGTTATGCCACATCCCACATCACCAGACTTACTGCTGGTCCCATCCCATGGGGGAAGCATCTGCCACCCAGCTTCCCCACATTGTTTCAAATACAACACGGGAAGCTTCGCTTGTTGCCCCAGCACGGGTGAGCACTGCTTTCTCGCCCCTTTTGCCTTAGAGCCTGGCCAGAAGTAGTTATGCATTGTGTGCCTCCATGGTGAAAGGGGAGAGCAAGCTGAATAAGATGGGCTAAATTACCCCATCTGATGAGGTTATAATTTAAGAGTTGGCAAAATATAACTCACATGATAATGCAACCAATTCCAGTTTCGAGTCCTCCGTAGTTCTCTTCACAGTTTTTCTTTTGCTTTTGTAAACTAAAAATGACATCTAAGAGATGTGGGGAAAATTTGCTCAAGGAAGGTCATTCAAACAAAAAAAATCAGAAAACAAATTAGAAATGTAACCTCATGCAAAAAGCTTCTCTTACCTTGTTTTTGTTGCCTTTTGCCTTCATGTCATTTTAAACTTATGGTAGCCCTAAGTACACCCATCATGGAGTTTTCTTGGAAATACTTATTCAAATAAGAAGTTGTCATTGCCTTAACCTTCCTACAAAGTTGAGAACGTGTGACTTGCTGTGGACATCCAGTGGGTTTCTTTGCTTTGAATGAGACAAAAGTATGGCAAAATCATAGATGATAAAAAATAAAAGGGTAACAGGTAGTCAATGAAGGTATACAGCCTTGTGAATTCCTTCAACACAGGTCCCAATCGTTAGCAATTAATGTAATCACCATATGATATTGCTACTTCATTTTGGTATTTGTGGCTATAATGAAGGTAAACTATTAACCCAATTCAGAACTTTGTATGCTGGACAAACATAAGGAGATGGGAAGGTTGTATTGATGGCTCACACAACCTTGTACCAGAGGTGGGGAACTTCAACCAAATGAAGCCCGTAGGGCCCCATTTAATAACTTCCAAAATCCCTAAAATGCAACGCATTTTATTTCTTTTTAAAAAATGCCAAACATATAGAGAGAAAGGCAAATGCACAAACACAGTTAAAGTAGTCTTCCACTTGACCCCCACTTCCTCCGCAACCTTCACAGCACAGCAATTATTTTTATTTTATCTGATTCTCAAAACTCGAAGTGCCAATTCAACAGTGAAATTGGTAGTGGGGAACGAAGTCCGATGAGAACGTTTCATCCTGCAGTTATCCATAGTCACTTCAAATGCCCAGACTACTAACACAAGCATTGTCATTTTTCCATAGGTTTATGACATCTGCAGAGGAACAGCTATTAATTCAAGGACAAATCTCTGTGGGCTTGCACTGAATGAGATCAGGAGCCATTCTCCACAGAATAGAATACTCTGATGAGATTTTGGTGATGTGGAGTACCTACCTACACCTAGAGTTGTGCTAAACTTCCATCAATTAAAATGGGTGGGAAAATGGGATATATGGCAGTGTGGATTCAGATAACCCAGTTCAAAGCGGATATTGTGGGATTTTCTGCCTTGATATTATGGGATATAGGGCTGTGTGGAAGGACTTGAAGGACTGTCTGGGGCCTTTTCACAACACACAATTATAGCAATGCAAATTGATTTTAACTGCCATGGGATCAGCCTACAAAAATCAGGGAGTTGCAGTTTAGAGCTCCAGGCTCTTATCAAACTACAGAGCACAAGACTCCATAGGATACAGCCTGTACCAATTAAACTTGAATCATAGCACTATAATTATGCAGTGTGAAAGGGCTCTTGGGCAATACACTAAAGAATCGAACCAAGTCCCCAGCTAGGTTGATATATAAGTAATTTTGGTTATCTGACACAATGATAAAATTAAAGATTTTCAGTTTATGAGTCATTTTCTAGCTTAGTACTACAAAAGAGGGGAAAAAAATCTATGAGATCTATTGTAGTAAAATATTCATATCAGGGCAATGGAAACAGAAGCAAGAGGAAATTTAAAAGATATGCAGCCAATCATTGTTCCCTAATACACATGCCTATATAATAAATGTTTCTGCCATTATGTTTGTCACATTCATACATTTTATTACATGAGATGCTCATGGGAAGTAGCTTTTAATAATTCCCTGCTTTGGTGTTTTAACAGTGCTGCTTTATGTCAGCCTTAGGAGAGTAGAACATGTATATTACCGTTAGGAATAAATTAAGGCAGAATATTAATAGATTCTCCCCCTCTCCTCTTTATTCCAACTCTCTTACATATCACAGCTGCATTTCAAACTTTTGATGCAACTGAGCAAGCAGTTGACATTGCCACAGCACAGATGGAGAGGATAGGTCATATCCTGCTCCACTGTGGAAAAATTCTGGTAGCAGGACCAGACCTTTTCTGTATTGTCCATGCCTGCCAACTCGTGACCACCCCAATTATTTCATAGGGTTTTCTTTGGCAAAGAACACTCAAAGGCGATTTTTTCCAATTCTTACAACATACCAAGCACAAACGCAGGTTTCCAGTATTTACAAAGCCATGTGATGATACCACCATCACCCCAAATGTCAGCAATTTATTTGTCAGCTCCTCCCTACAATGAAGATATATTGAATGGATTCTAAGTTACTGTAGTGAAAAGATGCTAAAAGAAAAAGTTTTGGAAAAATTGAATGCTAACCAGGTATGTATTAAGGAAATTGGAATGAAAAATGGGAGGCCTTGGTTAACAGATCAGATCCTTCCTATCTTATTAGAGGAGTTAACTGTTAAAGCAGGGGTGCTCACACTTTTTCAGCATGCGAGCTACTTATAAAACAACCAAGTCAAAATGATCTACCTACCCACTACAAAAATGTGAAACAAAACACAATATATGCTTTGAACTGGGTTTTCTGAGTCCACACTGTCATATAAACTGATTCAAAACAGATAGCATGGGATTTTATTCAACTGTGTGGAAAGGACCTCAGATAACCCGGGGCTCTTCCACACATCCTATTTTACAGTTGACACACACAAACTGATTTCTTACTACTGGATGAATTGCTGCAGGGCAGGACTGAGCCTCCCGCCCTGCCTGCGATCTACCAGGACGCCCTACGCGATCCACCAGTAGATCGCAATCTACCTAATGAGAACCCCGGTGTTAAAGGGACCAGAAAGTGCTTTAGAGCCTCCTTACATTTTGGGTTGAATTTTGCTGCTAGTTTCAAGTAGAGTGGGTCCATTGTGTTGCCTCACTGAGCCTTTGTTTTGTTGACTAGCTTTCTTTTTTCTTTAAAAAAAAGAATCATTTTGTGATCTACGAAGTCTATTATTTATAACAAAATGCAGGCTCCAGGTATAGGAAAGGAGGGTTATTGGGTTTTTCTTCAGTTCTTTCTAATGCCTTAGTTGTGCTGGGTTTCTAAGTGCTTTCTTGCATACACTAGAAATAGTATATGGCGCAAGGTCATTTTTTGAAAACTTTTCTAGTGCCTTTGAAGACTGTATTCTCCCATTGCAGCTTGGTATTTTGCAGCTTGGTATTCTGTCGGTGTTTATATCGAATACGGCATATATTTGCTATTACATTTTTTTTCTTTGCTCGGAGAAGCTTCAGTGGTCACACTCTCCAGCTCATTGCCATCAGCTACTAGAGTGGAACAAAGCTCTGTATGAGGCACATTGAAGAAAAGGGAAATCATAAAAGTGTGATTTGGTTCTATCCACTATTATGGGTCTTAATCCTCTCTCGCTGCATGTTCTGGAACATCAGCCAAAGAGCTCAGAGGGAAAAGCTAAGAGAAGAAAGAATGGTGTTGGGGGGTTTTCTCCCTCCTTCTTCCTCAGTGCTGCAGTCATAAGAACAAAGGTCACTGACAAACAGCTAAATAAAAACTTATTTCAAAAGAACAGCTTGATGCCACATAAAGAAAAGCTGTGAGGCCCAGAAACGTTGTCTGGGATGCCTATGAAGCATAGGTAACTGCTCCTCCTACCCTTATATTGTGGTTGGGGGGGGGGGATAAAATCAGGGATGCATAGCCATTCCTAGAAGGCTGTACTATGATAACAGGGATTTGGGAAGTCTTCATCATACATTGGAATAGAAAAGCATGATAATGTTAACAAAAGGTTGAGTAAAAGACTATAATTTTCATGTGAATGCCATCGAGATGTTTAAAATCATCCGGAGAGGCTCAGCTCTCGGTCCTGCCTTTTTCGCAGGCGCGATTGGCGAGGACGAGAGACAAGGCCTTTTCAGTGGTGGCTCCTCGGCTTTGGAACACCCTCCTTAGTGACATCAGATCAGCCCCCTCCCTCCTGACATTTCGCAAGAAAGTCAAGACCTGGCTGTTTGAGCAGGCATTTGCTGATGAAATATAACGGTTTAATTAGATATATGGAATGACGACGATGTGACGGAAAGTATTTTCAACGTGACGCTGAGACTGCAATTGTATTTTTAATTGCTAATTGTTATGTTATATGGTTATTGTTTGGTTTTGTTTTGTTTGTGTTTTGATTGGAGGGCAGAGACTGCCTTGTGCAAACCACCCCGAGTCGCCTTCGGGCTGAGCGGGGCGGTATAGAAAAATGATAAATAGATAGGCAGGAAATAAAATCCTTGCCACAAGAAATGAACTCCAATAGGGAGTTGGAATCCCCAGGTATGTAGATGTTCTCTCATAACAATTAAATATTTCAAAACACACTACAAACTTAGGGTGTGCCAGCGTTTTCTTTCTAAAGTGTTTTTAAAGTGTCATTAGTGAAAATTTCCTTACTATAGCGAGAGTAATGGAATTTCATTACTTTTGTTATAGTAATTGTGCAAGTGAGGAAACTTCAGGGGCTCCTTTCTCCCTCATTTTTACAGCTATTGGGGTGAAACCTTCTACAGTTGTGGAATGCAATTACCAGTATTAGCCCATCAAGCTTCAGAATATTTCACTTATCCACAGATTTTTGGGGAATTTTCCATTTTTATAAACATTTCCCTGAGTGTTCTATACAATGACACAAGATAACAGGGAATCAACCCCCCCCCCCCTTTCAGAAATATTCATACATCTACTGACTTTAGGGTGTAGCAACCCAGTTCCCTTTCGTGCCTGGGGGGCAGGGGGCAGCACCGGGGGTCCCACTTGCATTAGGGCCAGTTGCAGCTGATGAGGATATGGAGGAAGGGGCTGAAGAGTTAGCTGGGCCTTCCTCTCCCACAGAAAGCTTGGCCTGGGATGATGAATGGCCTGACGGCTATCAGAGCTGGGAAAGTCAGGCTGACCCTGAGAGTGATTCAGATCAGTATGAGAAACCAGGTGGTTTCGGGTCGCAGGAAAGGGTCAGGGAAACGGTGGAGGATGAGCCCATGGAAGCTGAAAGGGAGTTCGGCTCTCACGAAGATAGTGACCCAGGTGCTGGGAGGCAAGGACGAAGTTTTGATAGGAGACGGAGCATTGAGTCCAGCAGGAGAGATTGGCACCGCAGCCTAGAGCGCCAGAGAAGCGCTAGATCCCGTAGCACAGATTGGCGCAGAAGCCTAGAGCGTCGGGGCCCCGCCAAGGGAATTAAGTATAGGATCCGTGGGAAAGGATCCTCAGTAGCTCGGCCACTTCTGTTCTAAAGGGAGTGAAGCGAGCGAAGATCCACGGAGCCAGGATTGGGCTCGTGCCATGCCAAGAAGTTTCTTGGGTTTACTTTCATGAACTTTGTCTTGTTTGCCTTGCCACGGACCAAGTCTGTTTTTGATCCGCTTTGTTTTGCGGAGCCTTGCCAAGCTTTTGCCTTTGGATTTACCTAAGACTCTTACCTTATTGCTACTTTGATATTTCGATTCTTTTTATGGACAATTACCCTTTTCACCTGTTTTTATTATTCAATAAATAGTTAGCTGATTACTGTCTCTGTGTGTGTGATTAAGGGGCTGGGCCGAGACCCTGCATCGTGACATAGGGGTTTTTAAAAGTTTAGGCAAAAGCCTTTTTAAAAGACACAAAAGCTGCTTCGTTGAATGTCTCTTATATTAACCGATAGAACTTCCATTTAGGGATTTTTTCCCAGCCAAGCTCAGAGATTTACTAATTAGAAGTATCAGTCAGGCCTCCTCTTTGCAGATTCAACCATGTATTGGAACTCTGACTGGCTGCTGCTATGGAGGGACAAATCTCTCCCCTATTCTTATTGGGGCTTTCTGATGCTGAGCAGAATTCTGGGAAATGTAGTTTAGAGCAGGATCTTTTGAATTCTCTGGCATGGGGCTCCTCATCTTCCTAAACTACATTTCTCAGAATTTTGTTTCCCCAACAAACACTGCTTTCTCCCTGCTGCTTCCCTCTCCTAATGAAAAGAGGCCATTAATTTAAAGAGGAAAGGCAACCTTTTTGGCTGTGCTTTGCTTCCTTGCACTAAAAATGAAACTAACTTTGAAAGGCTTCCAAAATTTACAAAATTCAAATGAAAAAGTATTGGGTAAGTTTTGATTGTTAAGCTTCTGGTTTGGACTATGCCCACGCTTCAAATATAAGTACAAATTTAACAAATCTGATACAACTTACGATGACTAACGAAAAACATTGCACAGCCCTAATACACACACACACATATATATCCCATATTTCTTTCCTTATGAAATGCAGAAGAATGTACATGTGACTCCAGATCCTGGAAAACTCATTTTAGATGGCACCTTGAAGAATCCCCCTGCCAATGTGGCCACCAACCAGCATGACCTGCATCTGTTCTGGCTCTGGAGCCCTTTCTGGTCTTTTGGAGCTCTAATTCAAGCTAATTTATTGTGTTATGTTCAGTGTGTTTTATCTTCTTGTATTTCATGATGCTCTTATTTTAATGTGTTGGGGGGGGGGTTGGATTATTTTATGAAATTAAACAGAGCTTAAATTTACAGTGGAGTGAGGAGAGGTAATAAGAAATCTGCTTTTGTGTACATTTAAATATCTACATAAGCACATATGAAGTCCAGCACATCTCAGAGCGTCAATTTTTTTTAAAAAAAAGAACATTTTCTCCAGTTCTCCCCTGTATATTTTGCGGATTTCTAAAATCTGCTACAAACAAAGATGTCACGATAGAGGGAGTTAATTTACGGGCAGGTTTGTGTTTGGACTTGTTGTCAGGTCCTGTGATTTTTTGCCTCACTTATTTGACTTGCATTTTGACAATGTCTGGGAATGCCCTGAGAGTCTAAGTTGTTCAGAAAAAAAATCTTCTCCAAGCTCAGTGTCCTGATCCACTTTCTGGTGAGACCATGCAAGCCTGTTGATTACACCCTATGCTCTTCAGAACATGTCTTCCAGTAAATACTCTTAGGAATTTATTGCACAAGGGAACCTCCACCTTATGATATTCCCTATCATATGGTGTGTGCCCCACCTTCTGGTCTGCCACTTCCCTGTGATTAACCCATGATGTGCCATTGATAGGGAAAACCTGTCAATCCCATAATGCTTCCATGCCAACAGTGGCAACAGGGGGTGGGGTAGGTTTCTCCTCTCCCATTCACTACAGGCAGTCCCCAAGTTATGAACGAGATAGATTATCTAGGTTTGTTCTTAAACTGAATTTGTATGAAAGTCAGGACAGGTACATTTTTAAGTATAATTCTAGACATTTTTAAAAGCTTTAGATGACATAGGGAAAGATTTACACCCCTTGGTGTTTGTTTTGCAATCTGTGTCCCTGTTCAGAAGATTTCTCCTCACTTTCTGTCTGTGTGACAATTGGATTTTGAAAAAAAAAGCTCCTTGTGGAAACAATTGGTTAGGAAGCTTCAGTGGAGACGCTCTATCCCCATGATATCTCTTTCAGGAGTGAATTTCCTTTCTAAGAATCAGATTTCTCTCACTTCCTGTTGACTCACCTCAGCTTGTAACTATGAGTCATTTGTAAGTCAGATGTTTGTAACTCCGGGTCTTCCTGTGTTCCAAAGCTGTTAATGTTTTTAATTTACAGCCATGCTTGGCTTTTAAAATGCTAAAACCAAAATTATACAGTAACAGATTTGCAAGATGATGAAATTGCAAGGGTATATGGAAGTATAACCTTGGGACCATGTATCAGTTAATCAGAGGTGTGAACCTAATTGCTGTTCTCCTTTGCAGAATCACTCCAAACGACCAGTAATTTCATTCTGCCAAATGTGGCAGTAACTGTTGAAAGTTTTATGTTACAAAATTATATTTGTACCTTTAAGTGTTCTCAGTAATGTTAATTTTGGTTGTAAGAAGTTACAGCAGAGGTGCTCAACAATTAGATTCCTAGGGAAAGGTGGGGGTCTAATTGTTATGTCCTTAAATACTCCTTTCCATTTTTGCATCCTTTCTTTTTGTGGCTTCTAGGCATGAGAAAAATGAAACGGAAATTAAAAGAAATCGTAAGTGATTCGTATGTAATGGGCCTTTCAAGTTTATATGGATCGCAAGGCCAATCCCGGAAGTGGACTTCCTTTTACGCACCCTGGGCCCAAAATTTCATTAGATTATTAAATATTTCGGATGTCCCCCCAACAGGAAAATTTCCCCCTCCAAAATAGCTTTGCAGACATAACTCACAGTGAAATCGGGGCCTTTCCATGCTTGAAGCCTAATTAGAGTGGAAGGCCTCCTCCAGGAAGTGAAAAGGGAGCCGGAAACCATAGAGAGCCCGAAATCGGGACTCCTAGAGGGGCTGGAGGACTGATGAAAAAAGCGATTTAAACACCCAGGAAGGGGGTTTAGATAGAAGAACAGAGTAGGAGGACATAAGAACTGCTGAGAGAAGGGCAGCAGGAGTGAAAAGAGCATGGAGAGGAGAAGGAAGAGTTCAGAATCAAGAAAAGCCATAGAGTTCCAACGGAGGTCCTAGACTGCTATGGTAAAACTGAATGGGGAAAAAGATGGAGTGAGGAGAACTCTACAGATTAGCAAGGCCTGCACCAGAGGTAGGCCTAGGCATTTATTTAATAATATTAATAATAATAATATATTAATGCATTATATGTGTCCCTGCAAAGGAACCCTGTCCTTTAATAATATTAATAATAATAATATATTAATGCATTATATGTGTCCCTGCAAAGGAACCCTGTCCTTTAATAATATTAATAATAATAATATATTAATGCTTTATATCTCCTGCAAGGAAACCAAGGGAAATGTTGCCCCTTGATTTGCCTGTGTTTAAAACAGTATCAGTCCTGTTTCCCTGCTTTGCCTACTTTAGAACTACTAACGAATTTCGTCAGTAATTAAGGTACCCTTCCGATTTTTTTGGGAATTTTTTTGTAAGTCTTTGATATACTAATCAAAAAAAATCCCTCCCCCCCCCTCCATTTGATTTACGATTCACCATTTTAGGATTCTAAACCATGCCTAGTGGCTTCCTTTTGTGACTCCTTTTGAGGCTTCCTTTGTGGATGTTTTCCTTTGTGACTCTCCTGTATGGATATTTTATTTTACTTACAATAAAGTAAGTTGACTTTATGGTATGGAGTTTTTCTCAATGATCACATTACTTCTGGGCTAAGCTGAAGCTGCTGCATTTTGTTTTACTCTGCAAAATTAGGTTTGTGTTTTATACTAGGAAAACCTAACCCATAATCCCTTATGCTAATAGTATCTTTTTGCAGGTTATCAAACTAATTTCATGATGAATATATATTGTACCCTACCTCCATAACAGGGGCACATATGGTCAAGAAATAAAGGAAGGTAGATAAATAATCTAAGCTATCTCCAATATACTGACAAAACTATGTAACAGGAAATCTAGCAAGGTGTGGGAATCTAAAAGACTTGCTTTGAAGCTGTGGATGAAAAGGTAGTGAAGAAGATGTGAATGAAAGTGGGGAAAAACATAGGGAGAAAGGCTTTCTTTATAAAACTGCAGGATTTTCTGTCATGCTGATTAAATTAATACTAATGTGTATGACTTCAAAGTGGTAAAGAGACAATATAGCAGAGAAATATGCATGAATAATAAGACTGAACCAAATAGCCCTCACCATTCATGGTTAATTTAATACCAATGGAAAGCACGGCAAACACTTCCCTTGATGCTGTGCTGTGGTTATTATACTGGAGCCACTATCACAGGCAGCACATTGAAAGATCATTGCTTTAATGCATTACAAATTGTATTACAACCTGCAAGTGAAAATAGATTCTTCCTGGCTGCATCATAGCCCACAACAGGCCATGTAAGGCTGCACAGAAAAATATCTAATGAATATTAAAACATGCCACTGTAGAATTCGTGAAAAAAATATTGTAGTCCAGGCACGCACACCTCTTGCAGCTTCTGAACTATATATTTTTGTCAATTAACTTTAAAAAAATCCTCTGTGGGATATCCCAAGTAACTCCTTACAATCTACTGGATACAGAAAGCTGTGTTTAAATCCTCAGATATTAAGGAAAATTCTCTTTGCTTATCCACTATATATTCCTTTGTAACAGCAATAGAAAAATAACTATTCTTTTTTATTTTATTATCATTCATGCTGGTGTTAGCAATGAGAAGCAGGGAAAAATAATTTGATCAGGGATCTTTGAATGCAAGACTGCGGAATATAATGTGGGAAAGGATTAAAGGAGCAGCGTGGTTGAAAGAGCTGAAACATCATCAGACAACTCTCAATCTTTAGATACATTTTGCAGCTATTCCATTAAATGTTAGGATCAAACTAGGAGAACTGAATCAGTAACTTCTCTATACAATTGTCATGGATGGAGCTTCATTTGTTCCAGAATTTCAGCAGTTGTTTTTAATGTCAAGATAATCCAAACTAAATTTTTTGATGTTTTGTGCCTCCAAGTGCTTGGTCAAATTTCTTCATTGCTTTATTATTGCTTTTCTCTTCGGTTTGTCATTACTTTCCTCTTCAGCTGACAGAGTGTGGGCTTCCAAAACTGAGCAGGTTTTCAACACTAGCATCATAGAATGAAAGTTGGAAGAGACCACAAGGGCCATCCAGTCCAGCTCCCTGCCATGCAGGAGCACAGAATCAAAGCACCTTCCACAAGTGACCATCCAGCTTCTGCTTTAAAACCTCCAGAGAAGGAGGCTCAATCACATTCTGAGGCAGTGAGTTCCATTGTTGAACAGCTCTTACGGTCAAGATGTTTTTCCTTATGTTCAGATAGAATCTCCTTTCCTGTAATTTAAATCCATTGCTCCATGCTGTAGTCTCCAAAGCAGCAGAAAACAAGCTTGCCCCCTCCTTAATGTGGCATTCTTTCAAATATTTAAACATGGCTATCATGTCACTTCTCAGCCTGTTTTTCTCCCAGCTAAACACACTCTGTTCCCTCAGTCAGTCCTCATAAGTCTTGGCTTCCAAACCTTTGATCATTTTGGTCAACCCTCTCTGGACACATTTTAGTTTGTCAATATCCTTTCAGAATTATGGTGCCCAGCCCAGAACTGGACATCCTGGTATTCCAAAGTGCTAATTTAACACTCAAATCATTACACTGGCATTTAGAATCTAAATACTGATACCATAATAGACTTCAGACTGTAGATAATGAAGATATCGAAGAGTGGCTGAGTATCGCTGCACAGTAGTTGATGGCTTTTATCCAGACACATGGAGAGCATATTCTATGAATACTATATTATAAATTGCTAGCGTGAATGCACCTTTCTGAAGTATATCATGTATATAGGTAGCCTGCTTTAATCCATGCACTAGTATACATGTACATGTTAGCAGTAACCTGAAAAATTATAATAATGTACTTACAATCTTTGTCAGTACACTCCATCTCCCAGCTGAAGATAGACAGCAGCAGAAAAAACACACAAAACTTCCACCACCTATGAAGGGAAATACCTGTGATATAAAATCCAGAGGCTTGGATGAGCGAGTGTGGTGCCAGCAAGTTGTTTCCTCAGGGAAGGGAAGGAGGCCATGGTCCTCAGGGAGCAGCTATCCCAGTTATACAGGGTAGAGAGAGATATGGAAATGTAGAACAGTCATATTACCCAGTGGGCAGAGTTAACAACAGGGTGCCAGTCACCTCAAAGCTTTCCCCGATCTTGAATAATCCGATAGCCTTGGTAGCAATCCTCCTGGGCTGAAAATGCTGCTTAATGCCAAGTCAGTAAATGGCAAAACATCTTACAGTGACCTGGAGGAATGAGACTGGGGGAGTTAATCTCTCTCAGCTCTGCCCACTAGTATTCTCTGTGGAGCAGCAGACAATGCATGGGGGCAGGGAGGTGGAGTTGCACCGTTTACTTAAAGGTAGGGGGGCTAGACAGAATAGGGATTTTCCTAGTGTACTGCCCACTCCACTGCTCCACTGAGCTAGCCAGGGTGGTCTGGGCATTGGTTTTGGAGTCTCCACAGCTCTTAGTACTGAGGGACTTCAACATCCATCCTGAGGTTGCACTGTTAGGAGTGGCTCAGGACTTCATGTCTGCCATGACAACCATGGGTCTGCATTTTAATTTATTATATTTAATTGTATTTGTATGCAACCCACACAGTAGTGTTTAATTGGGTTTTTTTGTATTTGCCTTATTTAAGTGGGGACTAAAGTGTGTGATTGTAGCCACCTTGAGTCCCACAGGGAAAAAGGCAGAGCATAAGTAAGTAAGTAAGTAATAACATTGAAACCTAAATTACACTGTGCATTTGGTCCTCTGATGCTTTGAAAGAATCACTTGAAGTGATCTGATGTCTTTTAACAGCAGATAATTATAGAATTGCTTTTTGTCTGAAAAAGTGCATTATGTTGTGATGTAACATTGCAATACATGTGTTGAAAATGATAGCAATGTTCAATAGCACAGCTTGGTGCTATTAAATGTCACAGTGGACCATTCTGCTATTAGTAGCAACACATAACAGTAGGCACATTTTCATCTGAAGCATGATGTTTTCATATGCCTATTTTACCAAAGCCCAAAGCATTTGAGTCAACATAAAAGAAATAAAGTGGGGAAAATGTTGCTGCTGTTCAGTGAGACACAGATTAAATTCAGCAGTTCAGTCAGCCCACTTATCCTGCATCTACAGATTCAACAATCCATGGCTTGAAAAAAATTCCAAAAAAGCAGACCCTGATTTTTGCCATTTTATTCATATAAGGGATACCATTATGTTACACCATTATATATAATGGGGCTTAAGCATCCCTATATTTTGGTATTCACGGTGTAACCTGGGAACCAAATCCCAATGGATATCAAGAATCTACTATTGTTGTTCAAAGAGAAACTCCATTGATTTCTTTGGATCTAAATTTAGTGCTATTAGGGAAGTAAATCATGGATCAATTTATTATCACATGTGAGAATGATAAACAGTTTTCTCCACTCTTCTTGCAATCACAAGCACTCAAGTGACTTTGGGCAAATCATATTATCTTCACATCAGAGGAAGGAAATGGCCTATTCCCTCTGAACAAATTCTGCCAAGGAAACCCTGTGACTTTAAGAACAGGAAAACCCTGTAAGAACAAAAGGCAAATGTCAAAAATTCTTAATGCAGATTTGTTTGTTTTTTGTTTGAAACAGCCAGTAACTATGTACATACTACACAATTATGACCGTTTGATATCTTTTTAACAGCCATTGTCCCATCTTGAGGAAATGTGAGATTCATAGTTAGGTGAAGCTCCTTAGAATTATTTGAAAGACAGCTCTGGTCCACACTTCTGAAATATACTTCCAAAGGTTCCCTGATTTAAACTGCACTCCTTCTTGGGGTATCTTGGGAAGTGTAGTTGAGGGAGAGAACTAGAACACTTGACCCCATCTACTTACCTTTTGTCTCTTTTAAACACATGGTGGACAATCACCTTCTAAGGTAGAATATAAGAAAGTAATACCATGAGCACTAAAAATCAGAATGGTCGTACTGTGCTTTCTTTATACATTTAATTTTCTAGTACATTCATGGCTTAACATATCCTCAAGTGATGTGTGCAATTGACTGCTAAGATCAACTGTTGTCTAAATTTCTAGAGGGTAGATGTGTTAGGCAGTTGCAATGGAAACAAAAATGAATTCTGTGTCATCTTAGTAAATAATAAATGTGTAGCTTTTCAAACAAACCTTTGTAGACATTTGAAGACTTGTCCACATAGTGGTCCCATCATTACCTTGTCAACATGACACAGGAGTGCTGGTTTTCCTGAATGAATATTGTACCTCACTTCACAGTATTTAGAAGATGTCTGAAAAGCCGGAGAAAGGAAGGGAGGGTTGCTCTCCATTTTTCAGAACAGTTTCAATTAAACTTTCAAAAGTATGTCGATGTACTGCTCCTCTTAAATGTACAGGCTCCAAGGAAAGTTTTTGGGAAATTAGGGATGGAGGGCTAGCATGCATCCATTACTGAATACTTGGCTCTCTTAATTCTTCTGTGACTCACAGCAAGAAAACACCTAGAACTGTAAGCATCTCTTGTAATTGCCATCAAAATGCCCAAAGTTATGATCTGCTACTTGGATTTTACGTCCCAGCAACCCTCACCAGCAACCCCAAGAGTGAGCAGGGCTTGGAGTCACAATTCAACAATATCTGAAGGGCTTTATGATTTCCACCCCTGCTTTAGAACAAGGATACATAATTACAAGGCTACAGTTGTGTGGCCTTATGCCATATAAATAAGATGAATTGCATTTACCTTCATAATCTGAAATCAAGGAGGCGGTAAGTATTTTGTGACTTTTCCAAATTGTAAGAGAGAATAGTCTGATTTATTATTATTATTATTATTACTCCAGTTTTTCTCTCTTAAGATTCAGAATTTGCTTATCGATCAGTTTGCAGTTCAAGAATTCTCCTCAAGCACTTTACAGGTATTCCATTTGCTAGCAGTTTTCTCCATTTACACAGCATTTCTCAGTAAACAAAATGTTTGTAACAGAGAGATTTGTTTAAAAATAATAATATGTGAGCACTATTGGGTCCTAACCAGCACTTTGAATTCTACCTGGAACCAGAGTGTCAGCCACAAGGATTTCACATATCCCTATTGCCAGCCTTAGTTACCAACCTACTGGCACTTATTTGGATCACTTGAAGTTTTCAAACATTCTTTAAAGACAACCCAAAGGGAAGATACATAAAGTATGGTATATATTACAATGGGCAAGCGCAATGTCTCTAGGAATGGGTGCAACTATGTATATTCACTTCTGGGTGCTGCCAAAAGCTTATCTTTCAGTATCAGGACAGAGTTCAGAAATACACTCAATCTGTGAAACTAAGTCACACGAGGAGTGTGATCCCATCTAGCATATTGTCTAAATGATATTTGCATAACTATTCCTCCCCACATTTTGGCACTTGAGAGAAAGTTCATTAACCCATGTTGGACTGAAAAGGTTGTTTTTCAAAACTAAATCTATATTTTGCACACCTCATGATATGGGGCAAATTCTGGTGGCATCTCTAGTTGTGCCACAGTTTTGCCATGGAACTTGCTGGCTCCCAATACATGCGGGAAAAGTATTTCTGGGGCAGATCAGGGGCAAAACTCTGGTGAAACAGGAGTCACCGCTCTCCCATAAAAAGTCACCGCTCTCCATGGTGCAAGCTAGCTGGCAGATGCTTCCTCCCGTGTGTTGAGGGTAGAGATGCAGTGTGAGGTGCAGGGCAATAGGTCCCCATGCCTCATGGGTGGGCTGCGGGGGTCACCACAATCTGTGGTGATCTGCGGTGATTCTAGCATTGTGTGTGTTATAAGTTAGTATATGGCCCATGAATGCTTTCTCATCTGGAAAAATGGGACACAAGCTTCAACCAGTAGTCTTACACCCCTATAAACAGCTCAGTTGGATGCTTTCAAAGCTGTTCCTTAGTTCTTCCAAAATGCAAGAAGTCTATGGATAACTTAAATGTTTGTTGTGAAGCTCCTAAGTATCTGAAAGTAACAGGTGTTCTTCCATAGCTCAGTAATTTGGAAGAGTACATTCTATCATGGACCCACATGTTTCTATCTAGAAAGTTCATAAAATATTTTTGTCTTCTTTTATATGTGACCCCCTACTGTTTTGCAATGAAATTAGAACACACATAACTGAGTATTCCATTGTGCCATTTTAAAGGCTACAATAAAAGAGTCAGAATGAGCAAGAAGAAAGCCGTTCTGTGTTTGATGATGTTGAAAAATGTACAAATAAGATTTTCTTTACTATATCAATTAGTTTTCAATATTCCTTTCAAAGAAGGAAGAGTCATATGTATGGAAAGAATCAGCTTTGCTCCTCAGCTGTTCTCGTGATTAAGACTAGGTTGGTAGGGGGGACTATTTATTTTAAATGAGAAACAACACTCTCCAGGCCCCTTGCTGTGCTTTATAATTTATATACATTCTTTGTAGATTTCTATTTATCCCAGCTGTGAATGGAAGTCCCAATGATATGTTTTTCAATATTATTTCACCGACTAAACAATAAAAAAGCTCTAAAACTGGTGTTCATCCTTTAGCCTCCTGTTGTCCCACTTAATATTAACTCAGTACCACTGTGAAAAGACTGCTGTTTTATATACACATTGATTGTTAAAATACTACTATCCTGCCTCAGGAGGAAAAATGTGTTTACCCCACCAAAAGAGCTGCCTACTTCTTCCAAGACTTGAAAACAAGACTTGGTCTATATCAAAACAAAATCCTCTGATATCATGAAATAAAATGTCAGGCACATCCTCAGCCTAGAGAACTGAATCTAAAAATATTGGTTGCCAGTAGACAAAGGAGATCCACCCAAAAAAGATCTGAGCTTATATAACGTATGTGTTGGCCTCACATCATTAGAACCTGAAGTAGAGTTAAACTTAGAGTTACCCATGATATAAAGAATTCTCCAGGGAAGGGGAAACAACTGATAAGCAAATGGAAAAAAATCTATACAATATGCTGAACTTTATTGACTACATATTACATGCTGTTGAGTAAGTACATTTGCAATTTCTTCAGTCAATACCACAATCACTGCATTATTATTTTGGGGATTGATAGAGAAGAAGAGATGGATTTTTGGATTGTCATGTAATGGATGATAAGTCACCTGTTGTGGAGCTCCTTTCTGTCCCTAAACAAAAAGTTTGTGAATGCATTTAGAGGACAGATCTGCTACCATCACTATTAAAAATCTCTCAAACGTCATATCGTACTATTGCACAGATGATGTCTTCTTCATTAGCTGTCTTTATCATTCTTTTCATTTTATTGACAAGTTTTCCTCATCTTGATGTTTGTATTCCAGTCAAGCATCTTTTTATTTTCCCCCCTTCGATTTGGTTACAAATTCAATATTCTTTGCTTCAGAGTATCTCCTCGCCTCATTTCCTTTCATGATGGCCGCTTTCCATGACAACAACAAAAAATAGTTCAAAAAGTCCTGCTGTTTATATAATTCATTGTGGCAAGTGAGTTTACAGAAAAACAATGTCTCACCAACTGGGAAGATTCTAGTAAATCTGAAAATTAATTAGCCATTTGGGAAATGAACTCCTTTAACTCCCAGAGATCTGATGTGTTTGTAGATGAAGCTTTTACTGTGCAAGCACTCACTCTTAAAAATTGAATTTTATGTGGGTTCCAGACAGCAATACCTTCTGTTTGTAACATCCTGGTGTTCAAACTCCCTCCACTACTACTTCTGGCTTTTTCTTACTTTTTTGGATTAGAATCAATTAAGGTAAGAACAATGGACTAGTTAAAACAAATACACATTATCCTAATAACTATCAGGAAGAACATTAATTGTAGGAGACTTGGCTGATTAGTTCAAAACTACAGTGTTCCCTCACTTACTGCTGGGGTTATGTTCCAGGACCTCCTGCAATAAATGAAAAACCATGATGTAGTGATGCTCTATTTATTTTAATATTTATACATTATTTTAGTAGTTATACACTATTTTAAGTCTTTATAAACTTAAAATAAAGTGAAGAAAGGAAGGAAAGGCCCTTCAAGGCTGGAGGGAGGGAGGACTTGAGGAAGGAAAGCGCCTTGGAGAGTGCAAATGGCAAACCCCACAAAACAGTGAAAATACCATATGTATTTTAAATTAATATTTTTTGAAATCCGCGAAACAGCAAGTCAACAATAACTGAACTGTGAAGTAGCAAGGGAACACTGTATATATAAATTTAGTCTCTTCCTCCTCTTTCTTTGACTTTGCAGCCCATCGAGTTACCTTGCCCATGATCAACTTGATTGCAAAGCTTTCTTACCTATCTACAGCCCATGGCCTACCCTGACCAGAAAAACATCTGTTTATGCCAAGTTCCTACATTCTCCTTAGTATTTCTTTGATTCTATTGTAGAAGTTCTCTCTTTCTCTATCTATAACACACACACACACACACACACACACAAGGGATTGGATTGGATAGTCACAATTTGGTTGCATGCGGAATAAATGTTTTGAATAGAGGAGACATGAAGTTGAATTGATATTTTTCAATTCCTAGACAGCTTGGGTAATCAAATCAGGTGGATAGACATTCACATAAAACTAAGCCCATTAGCCATGTAAGATGTATGTAAGATAACAATGTGATTCATGATGAGTTTGTATGGAATACAAGGGAAGTTGGGGTCATCAGTGTTTCTTTCTCCAAGGAGAAACTGAAAATGTAGTAATGGGTCACATATTTGTCAGTCATATAATGATATTGAGAAACAGGTTTAAAGAATGAAATGAAAAGAAAATCATGATCTGTTGTGTTAAGGACAAAGTACCAAGTGTTCTCGGCAGGTGCCAAGGCCCATGAGATCAGATGAAAGCACATACTAAGCAAGGAGCTGGCAACACTGGGCTTGTTTATTGATAGTCTTGCAAATAAAAGGCAAGTAATTATCAGTATTTCACTATGTATGTAAGATAAATTGGGGTTCATGACTGCTTGTTAAAACACTTGATTATAAAAACAATCCATGTGAAACACAATTTCAGTCAATAAGGCTGCTACCCATAGATGATCCAGTTCTTTCTTTTGCTTGAAAGAAAGGACAAATTGGTGACCTTCTTCACTGTATATCTGGGTTGGCCAGTACATCTTCCACTGTACCTAGAAACAGCAAGCCAGTTAGCAGGGTGTAGAAAAATTTCTATGACACATGTAGTTTTGTCCTCAGCAGAGAAGACTAATAAGAAACTTCCAAAGGAGTAGGAAAAAAACCAGACTGCTATCAGAGATAGTTTTCTTTGTTTGTTTTTTGATAGGGTTGTCTCTGTTCATGTTACACTATCCACAAGAAACAGATTTCATTTACAACTTTCAAATAGCTTGAAAGGTCTTGATATCAAGCATCAAATCTAGAAGGGTAAATATGACAGTGTGTACTAAGTTATTTGAAAATTTGAGTAGTTTAACCTTTTCCAGCATGTTAACCAAGTTTGTTCCAGCAAACCTCAGGGAAAATGTACAGCAAATCCCTCCCCGGGGGCCCAATTGTACATTTAATAACGGCTGCATACAAACTTTGTAATGAGATGATTCAAATGTAAATTTATTTGAGAATATCTGACTCAGTCATGAGACTGTTTTGCCCTTCATCCGACCTTTCATTTAAATTGTGGGGATTACAGCTATACATATACCTTGTGGTTTACAGAAAGAATGAATGCTAACGATGTACATGAAATTGCAGAAGATATGGCATTAGTTCATATTTGTACAAAGAACATATCCTTAAAGTGCATGCATATTCAGCCTTGGTAGTTCTTGTACATCCATTTTTTCCCAGACTGTGCAACAAGTCTACAATCCATTTTTTGGAAAACATGAAAGTTAAAGTATTGATGCAGGGAGAACTGATAACCATGAAACTGAAGAACCTCTATAGTTTACTAATCACTACTTATTTTCCAATCATGATTTTCCAGTAAGAGCTAGTTACTGACACATTGGCAGTCACAATCTACAGAATACTGTTCTCTCAGCCACACATTTTTCATTCAGATCCTCTCGATTGCCAAATATTGCCACTTCAGTATTTTGAAGATGCAAATAAAAATTGCTTTGCTAAATGATATCTAGATATGTACGATGAGATATAATTTTGCACATATTGCTCTTTTAAAAGAAATCTTGGAGGGCCACCTGAAACCCATATGACAGCAGGATGATGGAGATAAGTCTCCTCCTGCTTTTCTGGGGACAGTGTGACAAATGGACACATGCCAAACAGAATTCTTCTGTTCCATAAATAATTTTCCACTGTGTTTGCAAGAATTCAAATGTGGTCCCTTTATTGACTCTAGCAACTGTCACTTCACATGTGTTTAATGGTAATTCTTCTCTTGAGTAAGCAAACCAATATTATTTTCCTACAATCACTGCTGCAGGTTAAAAAAGTAATTAATGAAGACATCCAGAAAAAGAAAAATAGACAGTGAAAAGGTGTTCACAATCTTGGTAAAATCCAAGCAGAGTAAGACTCTGACTCAGAGTCATGTAAAGAAATGTAGTAGTAGTATGAACTCTGTCAACGTAGCAACAGATTTAGATAGCTGGAAAGAAAAATAGTCTAGAAAATTATAGAAAATAAGCCTGTTTGGGAGAGGTATGCTATAGAACTGCCTTTGATGGTCACAGTGCACTGTCATATTTACTTCCCAGAGAAAATTTTATACAATTCCAATGTAATACATTCTCCCTTATCCATGGATTTCATATTCATGATGTGGCAGCCCTGCCACCTGCATGCAGAGGCGGTCTCAGCGATTCCACCATGTAAGCAGTCGCGTAGAGCGTCACCGGCTGGGCGGGTGTCACCAGCTGGGAGGGGCGCCGCGGGCACCTCGCTCGCCCCAGCGCCCGCCCTGCCCCCGCCACTGTTGCCGCACAGCCGGCCCCATGGGCCGGCTGCAGCACGCCTCCCGAAGCACGGACATTTCCGCGCATGCCCAGAAGCAACTACAGGCGCGCTCGGGCTGCAGTGCCCATGCGCAGACCTTCGCGCATGCCCCGAAGCAACTACAGGCGTTGTAGCCCCTGTAGTTGCTTCTGGGCATCTGTGAAATGTCCGTGCTTCGGGAGACGTGGTGCAGCCGGCCTATGGGGCTGGCTGTGCGGCAGCGGCAGCGGCGGGGGCGGCAGCGGAGGTGGCGGCAGCAGCGGGACCAAATGATGTGGCGGCCGGGGGGGTGCCAAAATTTTCTTAGCGTACTCCCCCGGAAAAGGTCAGGCCGGCCCTGCCTGCATGACACCTTTTTGCCCAAAATGAAGAGCAAATTAGCCCAAATATTGCTCAACCAAAAGTTATACAATCCACTGATTTAAAACGTATTTAAAAAATGAGTGTTCTAGGGGGGGAAAGCTATTTCAAAAATACATCCCAAGGTAAAAGATACAATAGTAATTCCAAGGGATCCATAAAAGGTCAAAATGAAGATACAGCCAAAGTACAGGATGCAGAAGACATTCCAAAATATATCCTACAGTCATAGTATTCTTTGATGCATCAATAAACAAAGTATAGCACTAAGAATAAAGCCAGTGTCCCCAAAAATTAAACAATATCCAAATGAGATTCCCCAATCAGAAACAGAAAAATATGACGTGAACCCAAGGCAAAGAATTTCCTACTGTGGAGCTCAAGGAAGAGGTGATTTTTCTCCTGAAAATACAACATTGCATGCAAACAGAGCAACCAAAGAAGATAGCTTAAGAAACCTATTTTTTTATGGAGACACTATCTGTCTGACACTTGGAATTCCTGTTTATTTTTCAAATGCTGAGAAAACCATAATTGCCTCTGCTTGGCACTATCTTGTTGCAATTGAAGACACTGAGTTATGGGCAACAACCCAGTGTCTTCCACGTCCCTCACATTCCTCTCAGAGTCAAGGAAAGTATCTGGCTGTGTCTCATGTGAAACATTCTTGCTGAGAGCAGATTTGTCTGTAAGGCAATTGCCATCATTCAGAGAAGAACTACTTTCTTCCTAAGTCACAACAGAAGTAGCAGGCTCAAATTCATGAGCACAAGGGCCCACCAAATGGTCTCCCTCCTCTTCCTCCTCAGACCAGGCCCCAACACATAGCTTCATGCACCCATGCCAGCACAGAAGTAACATTAGGGGACAGAATTGTTCTCCTCTTTATCAGTAATTACTGCCATTATACCTCTGATTGATAACTACCATCTGTATCCATGCCCTGCTCACCCCACCAGCTCTAGATATCTTGAGCAATGATCAAACTGGGAAATTGTTGCTTCTGTGCAATGTTTGATGTTTTGTCTTATGGCTGTTATAGCAGGCTGCATTTTTTAATTACATTTTAGCTGTTAAGTCATAATTCATGTTTATATGTTGGGATGTTAAATTTTGTTAGTATGGATGTATTGTTGTATTTAGACATTAAATGTTTGCCTTTTATGTTTGGAATCTGCCCAGAGTCCCTCTGGGGAGATAGAGCAGGATATAAATAATTTATTATTATTATATTAAAATAAAATTAAAAAATTAAAAAAATATCCTAAACGTTGCTGAAACTGCAGAGTTCTTTTAATTTTAAAAAAATGTACAGATGAAAGGAACTGAAGGAGGTTAGAATTACCTCCTTAAAAGGAAGTAGAAACATGGGACCATGTAGCAATGAAGTGTCAGTATCATTTGACAGGTGAGCTCATCATCCCAGTAAGGTGATACTGATGATTTCATGTCAGAAAGTCCTGGGTTCTTGAGTCTATGGAATTCTCTTGGCTCAAATGTAGTACAGGGTTCACGATCATCCAGTTTCAGGTACCATGAGGTTGGGAGGATCTTGGAGCATATTCCCTGTGGATATTGATTTCATACTGTTTTGAGATAATATACATTGACTAGCATCCTGATATTGGCACACAAGTTCAAGTCCCATATCTGTGTGTGCCAATATCAGGATGCTAGTCAATGTTTGGTTATTACTGAAGCAAATCTTCTCTTCCTCCCTCCACAATTACTAATCAGATCCCACCCTGACTCACTGTTTCAATGTGATAGCATTTTTGGTTATTCAGAAGAGAGGAAGAATAAGATGTTTCTGGCTGTTTCTGGCTGGTGCAGAATGATTACAAGTTTTCTGAAGTCTCCAGAGACCCACTTATCCATGCAAACCACTAAGAGGATGCCAACATATGTTTTGTAGGCCAATAGGAAGGGAGTTTATTATTTAATTCAACTCCAGAGGAAGAATACATTAACAGAAGTGTAAAAGTTCTTTATCTAAAATAAATAAATAAAACATTTCACTCTGTATTTCTTTGAACATCAGTTATAGCATTGGTATTCCATGCAATCTATATTCCTGGCTGGAAAGAATGAATATAATGAGAAATTATGGGCATCTAAAATGATCAAGATGCATAATCAAATTGGTTAAATTGGCATTCTGTGTATTCAAATCCATTGGTCCTTTATTTTAAAAATCAGTTTCGTTTTTTGTTTCAGAGGCAATGAAATCTATTCTTGCAATCATTCTGCTAAAATACAAGTCTTTGCTTGGTTTTAATAAGAAGCAAGCACTTCACTTTTCTTTTCTCAGGACTGGTCCTGTTGCCAGTGCCTGAGGCAGTTCTTCCTTAGCTATTTCCACTTGCTCTACTTTCATTCTCAATGCTTTTATTTTTCCTCTTGCAAATTCCATTTCACTCACTTCTGGTGCATCTAATCATGTTTTCCCACTAATGGGTCACTCAGGGTATACTTAGTTATGGCGTTTGAGAAAACAGAGTGGACACATGTCTTGTGCACAGAGAAGAAAACTCACATTTGGATTACTTTCTCCCTTCTAGCTTATAAGTATAAAACACATCTCACATCATTTTTCTCAAAAAATTGGCAAATGTGAACTGACAAGATCAAATTATTTTTAAATAACCTTACAAAAACGTCATAATGCATGTCGATCTTGTATAAAAAATCTCTTACTACAATCTCTTACTACAATGACACACTCAGTTGCTACTTAAATATAATACAGTAGATGCTTAATATCCCCTGGGGGTTTGCTTATAAAACCCCTGTGGATACCAAAATCCAGAGATACTCAAGTCTCATTATCATCATCATCATCAGTTTCTCACTTGTTAATCGCCCTCCATTAAAATGCTCCAGGCGATTTACATAAAACAATAGCATTAAAAAAATACACAATACCAAATAGACTGCATTAGACATTAAAAGCTCTGCTAAAAAGCCAGGTCTTGAGTGCCTGAGCAAAGGGTCGCAGGTCACGCATGACCCTCAAGTGGGGAGCCAAGGAGTTCCACAAGACAGGGGCAGAGATGGAGAAGGCCCTACGTCTTGTGCTCTCGAGGGGCCTGGAACATACAGTAAGTTTAGTTGGAAGAGTCATGGCGACCACTGGCGGCGAAGAGGGAAGAGGCGGTCTCTGAGATATGCTGGCTCCTGACCATAAAGCACCTTAAAGGTCAGAACCAACAACTTAAACAGGGCCCGGAATTCTGTTGGAAGCCAGTGCAAATGTAACAGAGTTGGAGTTATGTGGCATCTCAAAGGTGTTTTTGCAAGTAGCCTGGCAGCCGCATTCTGAATAATGCGGATCCTCCGAGTAGTCAACAGGGGAAGGCCAACATACAAGGTGTTACAATAATCCAGCCTAGATGTAACTGTCGCATGGATGATTGTAGCCAAGGCTTCCTCTGAAAGGTAAGGTGCCAGCTGTCTCGCCTGCCGGAGATGGAAAAAGGCCTGCTTACTAACATTAGCCTCCATAGTCAACTATAAATCCAGGACGACACCCAAGCTCTTAACAGTGGAAGATGGGGGGCACCATCAAAGTTGGGCAGGGAGGGTGTCACTCCAGGCAGGCGGCCAGGCCACAAAATCTCACCTTCAACGTACTGGCACGCAGCCATCTCGATACAGCCTCAAGACATAAGGTGAAATTATCTGGTATTGAGGTGACTCCAGGCTCCAGCCATAAAAGCAGCTGGGTATCATCTGTGTATTGGTGACACTGCAGACCAAAGCTCCGCACGAGGCTGGTAAGAGGTCTCACGTAGATATTGAAGAGAAGGGGAGAGAGAATTGCTCCCTGAGGCACCCCACATGAGAGGGCAGACCTGTCAGAGGTTTGATCTAGGTACTCGACACATTGAGACCGGCCTCAAAGAAATGTGTCAAACCAACTGAGGGCCCGACCACAAACTCCCGCCATGGCGAGTCGATGGATCAGCAGGTCATGGTCGACAGTGTCGAATGCAGACGTAAGATCCAGGCGTATCAGGAGTGCTGACCCCCCTCTATCAAGCTGACAATAGTGTTTTTAAATAGGGTCCCCTATATAAAATGACAAAATCAAATATAGTTTTTTGGAGGTGTTTTTAAATATATTTTCAACTATTTTTAGTTTAATCTGTGGATGCAGACTCTGTGGATACAGAAGGCTGGCTGTACAGGGGAGAAATTGCTTAATTAACAACTGGCAGTTAAAACAGTTACCATTCAGAAATGATTCACTAAACACTTGGAGAATACTGAATGTTTCCCCTTTACATCATGACTGACTCGGATTGTAACAGCTCCTGGAATTCTAATTTGCACCTGTCAATTTTTAAACTGCTTTTCAGGAATAGCTTCGCAGACCTTTCCAGCCTGGCATTCCATTTTCACAAGGAACATTCAGAAGCTGGCAAGCACACATCTGTATCACTGCTCTTGTGTTCAGAACCATTGATATAGAAAAGTCTGGTGAGACTGGTAGCTATCATGAGTACCTGATGGTTTCATCCTCCATGAAAACAGAGTTCCGACAAAGACAGCTTCATCAAATAGAGTTGGATTCTCTTTCCACACAGAATGATGAGAACAGAAAACAAACAAACAGGCAATGGATATTGTAGCATCTTCTTACACATATTCCTGAGAGGCAGTGTAAGGTAATTGTGTAAGTGTTGGGTAAAATCTTGCAGACCAGAGTTGAAATCTCCACCCAGCCATGGAAATCCGTCACATTCTTTCAGCTTCAGAGGAAGGCAAGGGCATCACCAAATGTAGCAACAAACACTGGGGAAAAAAGAAACCTCACAATATAATAGTCATTCAGAAATGTTGTAATAACCATGTGTTTGAAATCCCCAAATGCAAAAATAAGCATATCCAGTACCAGTCCGTGACGCCTAAATATACATGAGTCCCGAAAAGAGTAGTATTATCAGCGTGGAGTCTATGTAGAATCCATAGATATTCCACAAAACATGGTGAATACTCCAATTTTACCGTGTTTTGTGAATACTCCAATTGTGGACTACTTGTGGAATATCTATGGACTCTACATGGACTTCACGCTGATAATACTACTCTTTTCGGGACTCGTGTATATTTAGGCATCACTGACTGGTACTGTATATGCTTATTTTTGCATTTGGGGATTTCAAACCCATGGTTATTACAACATTTCTGAATGACTATTAAATTGTGAGGTTTCTTTTTCCCCAGTGTTTGTTGCTGTTGCTATAGCCTTTCTGTTTCTTTGCATCATCAAATGTAGACATTGCTTATGCTTTCTGCTTGTACCTTCCTCTGTTTTTCATGATATACCATGATAATGGTTTTTGCTTCATTGGTATGTTTCATTATGAAGAGCTGTATAGCATAGGTAAAGGACAAACAATGACTTCCTCCCTTGTTATTTGCTATGTCCCATTATGACAATGGAAGGTTTAAAGGAAAATAATAAATGTTTAAATAGCTGTAAAACTCAGTCATTATATATGTATATAGAGAAAGGAACAGTTTAGAGATGGTGGGGAAGCACACCAACCCAGTTTGATGTAACTCACTAGAACAGAGTGATAAAAAAGGATTTTATGAACTAGCTTGGTATTTCTTTTAAAGGCCAATATTGAATTTGGTTCTAACCTCCTGGGAATTGAAAAGCAGTAGTCTCTAGTTTATACTATATAATTTTTTGTTACGAGATGTACCCTAAAGCATCCACTATAAAATATATAGTTACTTTTGGAAGAGAGATTAATCATTGTTGGGCTTCACACAGATTCTTCTCCACCAGCCCTATGCTGTCTTGAAGTAGTAACTGCATATCTGGCAACTGCTGTAAAAGCCATTCCCCATCGCCTTTAGGGCTTTTCATCTTTGGCATTTTCAAGTGTCTGCAGAAAAATGCCACCTTTGAATCAAAGCTTGGAAGGCTGCCAGCCTTGGCAATGCTAAGGTTGTATGCTTTTAGATCCTCTGTATTGGAAAAGTCACTCAGGCTTTTTTTCTGATGTTCATAGCCTTCTGATTTTTTCCCCTTAAAGTTACCAGTGTAAGAAACCCATTGACCCTTAGCTTTATGAGTTAGAGAAAATAGGATAAATTGACTTGCAGGACTGAAGGGGTTTTATTCCGTCAGCATTGATTTCCAAAAATTAAATATCATTTTGGAAGTGACTACACAGGCAAACAAAACTGACATTAAATGTATAATGTCAGATGTATTTGCCTCTGTACTCAACCGTCTCTATGCAGTTCTGGCTTCCCTAAAATCTCTGATTGTTATACCAGATTAGGAAAATATTATGACTGAGTCAAGTCCAAACTAAGTCCAACATTGGTATTTTCTTAATCTTCTGTATTAAATATTTAGTTACTCTATTAAATGAAATAAAGTAGTATGTTTAATGCAGAAATAAAATCTGCACCCAGTTTACAAACTTAACATTGGATTCCTCATGGAGACCAAGTTGTATTTTTCATCTTTGTAAATGTTTGCCTCCTGCAATGCAAAAATTATTTTTTAAATAAATAAATAAATCACAATCTCCCTGGATTTGGGAGGTTCTGCTCTAGTGCATGTGTTGACAGAAGTGGAACTAATTAGTAGGTTTAGATTCTCATTGTTTAGGTGCATTTCTACAATGAGACAGAAAATAAAAATGTTAAAGTCCAATTTTGATTGTCAGCAATTAAAAATGAATGCAGCATAACACTTTGTGGGCATCTCCCCTCTTTAGTTATTTATTTAGTGTTTAGAAATAGGAAGACTTCTCTGGAATAATTAATTACTATCATTTTAATGTAACCTCTTTAAAGGTAGGTATATTTCCAAAGAAGTCTGAGTGCTTGTCCCCAAATCATCTATCCCTATCATTTTCTGCATCTCACTTGATTAATTTACTTAATAACAATCTAAAACAAAGCAAATACAAATAATAAAATAAAAAACCAATTAAATATAAATGTGTGGCTATACGGTCAAAATACAATTAAAATGCAATAAATACAGTAAAATTATATTTAAAACTCATAATCACTCCCCCGCCCCAATCCCATGAAAGCCCTCCCTAGACATGTGCAACTCAACCTTCTCCAAATGTCTACTGGCACAGCAATGTGCCAGTTACTTGGGTGGGATTTGGGTGTTACTTGGGTGGGATTTTCAATGTCTGGGACAGCCCTCTCCCTTGTTCCCACCATTAGCCATTAAACTGCACAGAAAATGATGCCTCTGCCATCAGCTGACTAAGATGCCTGCCCCATTTCAGATCTTTGTAAAAACTGGTTATTCTGACTTGAGTTGGGCTTCAATAACCAATACTACCTGTTATAGTGGTGTGAGCATTGGACTAGGGAAACAGCTTTCAATTCCTCACTTGGCCATGGAAGCCCACTGAATGACATGAATGTAAACAACAACAACAACAACACAATAGAAAATAGTAGTGTAGCTTAATAAGGAAAGTGTCATAGGCATGCTTCAGCAAGCTGGGGAAAGAGGGAAAAAAGCTAAAATGGCAATGGCAAACATATGAGTAAAACTTGCCAAGAAAACCGATTGATTAGGTTACCATAAGTCAATGTAAGTTTAAAGGCACATAAGAACAAAAATCCATATGATATCATTACAGTAGCTTGATTTAAGTTCACCTGTGGCTCCATTTTACAGAGTCCAAGGATTTGTAGTCTGGGCATGGAAAGTTTGTTGGAAAGTTTTAAAGCTTAGTTCAGCAGACTAGAGCAGTAGCTTTCAAACTTTGATTCTCCAGCTGTTTTGAATTTAAGCTTCTAGAAACCCTAGCCCATTTTAACCAACCATATATGATTGTGGAAACTAAAGTTTACTTGGAGGACCACAGTTTTTAAAGAACTAGACGAGCATCCTTATCACACTGAGGCTTTAACGCGGGCAGCCCTGTTTTTCTGGCTCCTACAGCATTCTGTGAAATGTATTTTGGGAAGGTGAGGATCTCTCTAATTGAGTATTCAAAAGGGCCAGCCCTAAACTACATTTCCCAGAATTCTGCAGGCATCCGAAGAATGGGGCTACTTGCATTAAAGCTCCAGTGTGATAACAATGTAGATCTCTTGAGCAAACTATTCTCAGAATTTCACTAAAAATATCCTTTTTAGGGTTCCATGGAAGGAGTCATAGCAGTTAAAATGCTATCACTTTTCCTATAACTGATTAGTACAGATACAGTCACCATGCTTGTTATGCCTAGATTTTAGTTGTTACCTATACATTCATAATATTCAAGAAGCACATACTATTGTATTGTGTGAAAAACACCGTGTCTTGCTTGTTAAAAGTAGTAATTAAGACAACTATCTGTCTGCCCTCTTCATGTAATTTTACATTCTCCACTTGCTTCCGGGTGATTCATTTTTTAAATTTAAACAGCTTTGTTAAAACTGTGTGCAACCATAAGCATGCATTATGCAATCCATCTTTGCTTCACAATGAAGTAGGAAATTATTCTTATCTCAAGGGCATTGTCAGCATCAACTTTTCAGGAACTCAAGAAGTGCAATAATTAAAACTGCACCATTCCCTAAGTAAATATAAGGATTTCATTAACCTAATAAGCATTCTAACAGTGCCTTCTTGCAGATGTCTGTTCAGAAGAAAGGACTACTGAGTTCACCAGAAATTACATGGTCAGAAATTTATTGGGTTACTATGCTAGTATAATTACATGAGAGATTTCTCAAAGAATTACATAAGTGAGGTCCAATCATTCCAGTCACATTTTAACTTGCTACCTTACAACACTGAGAAATGTCCCAGTTGAAGGTCACTTCAGCCTCTTTTCAAGCATGGAAAGGCTCTGAGCTTATCACATGAGTTAAACTACTTCTGCATGGCATGCATAGCTGTCCGTGGTTACAAAGAGGCAGAAGTGTCCTGAAAATGATCTCATCACAATAATTCCAGTCACATTTTGACTTGCTACCTGATCACATTGAGAAATTTCCCCCTCGTTGGACACTTTGCCCACTTTTCAAACATGGAGAGGCATGGAGAGGCATGCAGCTCATCACATGTTCCAGGGTTGAAAAGTGACAGAAATGTCCTGAAAGGAGGGATCTCAGAACATGGGCCAGCAATCATGTTCATAGCTCCTACCTCTTATCATGCTTTACTCCCATGGTTCCAATGGAAAAACAGGTGGCAGGTGAACCATCAAAGTTTCCCATCCTGCTTCATTGCCCAACTGTCAGCAGTCTATTGTATCCAATGGGGTTTGATGCAGAACAATAGGATCCTATAGAAAGCAATGGTTTTAACCTGGATCACTATCTTTTGTATCCTATGGGTTTTGATGCAGAACAATAGGATCCAATGGAAATCAATGCCAGCTCTTAAGTTTTCCATGTGTGAGTATGATAGTGAGGCAGAATTCGAAATGGGACTGCTGATGATATAAGACTGGTGATTCTCTACTCTTAAAGGGACAGTCACCCATGCTTTCCCCTCTCAATGTGATGAGGTTGTTGGTGGGAGTGAACTCAATGAGGGAACTCAAAACTGTGGCTCCCCAGCACATTCAATTAATCAGCTGTGGAATTCAGCATAATTATACTGGCATATATTTATTGTATGCTTTAAAAATCATGTCTTTTCAACACTTAGCTACTGTCTACTCACCTTAGTCCTTTCAGTGAATTTTAAAGTATTAAAGTAAACACTGAACTCATAACAACCAACAGATATAAATTTTTTGGGAAATAGAATAGCAGGGATAGTTTCTATGTTGTTTGTAGGTGCCTTCAGGACAAATCCAAGAAATAGAAACACTAACAGGATTTGAATGAAAAGATTTATTCAGAGGTTTCCTAGTGCCTTCTGAGAATTGCCCAAGATTACATAATGGGTGTCCATGGCTGAGTGAGGATTTCCATGGCTAAGTGAGGTATCCCAGAGTCCCAGTCAAACCATTATATGGCACTGACTTTCATGCAGACAAAATGCATTAAACAGTCATCTTCAATATACAAAGAAGTCAAGGAAATGGGGAGGAAGTATCATGACACCGTAAAGACTTTCTTTATTTTGGTATGAACTTTTGTGGATAACAATCTGCTTTCTCAGAAGTCCTCTGATGTAATTGTAGAATTATTCCAGTATTTATTATTATATTTATGCATTTATTTATGGGGTTTTATTCTGGTGTTTTGTTGTTTTGATTTATAAACTGTTTTTAATTATTAGATCTTTTATGTATACCTGCTTTAATTTTTGCAAGCCATCTTATTGTTTCAATTTTATTGTCTGAACAGAAAAGGATTCTGGTAGTATCTTTATTTGGATGATCTCTTCTAGTTCAGTGCTCTTACATGGGGCAAGAAGTTGAGAGGATCTTCTGGCTCGTTGCTCCTCAATCCAATCCTTACTTCAGAGGAGTGAGTGTCAGGACTGGGGAAAACAGGATGTAAACTATCAAAGAGTAAGAAGGGGAAGAATAAGAGAAAGAGAACGAAAAAGTAGTCAGTTGTCTGAGGTACACTCCCAAGGAGATAAATCTGAGTGAACTGCCAAGGGTTAGTTTCAGAAGTAGACAGCAAATTTTTCTCCACATTTGAAGTTTGATAGCATTGTATATTTTATGTTGCTTTACAAGTTGTCCTGTTGTCCAGTTTTTCCCTGACGCTAAAATCTGAAGGAGAACCTCCCCTAGATAGAGAAAGCTATCCTCTGAAGTGAGTAAGGATTGAATTGAGGAGCAATGAGCCAGAATATTCTCTCAACTTCATGCCCCATGTAAGAGCACTGAACTCAAAGAGATAATCCAAATAAAGATACTACCAGAATCCTTTTCTGTTCAGACAATAAAATTGTAACATATTGAGAAGGTTAGCTTTTGGGGTTTTCTCCTTTAAAAAAATACAATTTCACAATAGACAAATTCATTGTAGAAGCATCATAAGTCCCCAGTATACTTTCCCAAATAAAATTGACCTTGTAAAATGCTGCCCAAAATGTGTCCTCTCTTGAAGGAGGGAAGGAAATAAGTGTGTCTAATTGTAGGTCATTTATATTCACAGTTGGTTTTGGATTTTGAACCATTTTTTACAATATTGATAGCTTATAATTTATTCCTTCCCATTCTGAACTTACCTTTATTTCTGTGGAAAGTGTGCTACTATACTGGGGAAATAAAATCAATTTTATGCTTATGGCAGCATCTGTCCAACCTGTATAGGCATTCATATTTCCTTCTGTCCCCTTTGCAAAATTGAATAAAATGTGAACATTTGTCACTTCCCATTCATTGCTGAAAGTGTTCATATTGCATTAGAAATTAAAGACATCATTTTCAATCCTTCTTATCCTTTATACATTTGGGAATAAGTCTTTCACAGCATTCATATTTGGATGTCATTTTTATTAATGTTTCTAGTTTAGAAATAAGGTATAAATCACAGTTTATCAACCAATGCAACTTATATCTGAAGTTAAGCTGCAGCTGAAATTGTGTTCTATGTCTTTACCATTCTACAGCAAAAAAATGTAAAACTATGTATGTAGGACATGCCAATTTATATTCAATTCCTATATAAGGGAGCGAATTTCAAGGTCTAGTGGAACTCTCTTTTTATTAGTATATTGCACTTAAGCCAAAAATCTATTGCTATTTTCTATGACCAAATGAACCCACTATACTCCTATCCTTATAACTCCATCCATGTTTGCTTGTTCAGAAATAATGTCCAACATGGTTCAAAAGTGCTAATTCTACAAAGCAAAGCTTCATAGAGGCCCAGATTTAGCTTGAGTCTAAACATCTTATTGTTGACATTGCATCAAATGCAAAACACAAAGATTCAACCTAAGTACAATATGATCTACTACTACTACTAAATTGAGAACCAATGTGATAAGGTATTTAAAGTGTTAAACCAACATTAGGAAATATCTTGCTTTGAATCCTCACTCAGGCATGAAAACCTGCTTGGGCAAGTCACACTCTCTCAATACACAAATGTTGTCAAGAAAAACCCCATGATAGGTTGACTTACAAGACTTGAATGTATTCTCCTACTACTAATATAAGTTGGATATTCCTTACTGGAAATGTTTGAGGCCAGAAATATTTGAGATTTCATATAATTTTCAGTTTGGGAAAAATTGACCATGCACAATGAGAGATTTCTAGATGGGACTCAGCTCTAAACACAGAATGCATTCTACACATAGTCTTAATGCAATTTTATACACACACTGTTTTAAATAATTGTATGCATGAAACAAAGTTTGTGTACATTGAACCACCAGAAAGCAAGGATTTCACTTTCAGTCACCCATGTGGACTATTTTGGATTTCCAAATAAGGAATTTTCAACCTGTACTAACAATAATTTATAATGAAAAAAACGTCTTCCTTCTCCTTAATGTAAAGAGAAAATACAAACTGCAGAGTATTCTTTATCACATCCCTCAGTTTTCTGATCTGATTGTTATTGTGTTGCTCACTGGGTTTCCAGAGCTGAGCAAGGATTCAGAAGTCCTAGGACCTCATAAGATGGGTGGTTTTCCCCATTTTTGCATGCTGCCAGAACACTGCCGGGATGGAGTCTGCTGGAGCCCATCAAATGAAACAGTGCTACTTCTAGCAGGGCTTCATGCCAGCAGAGTTCTAGCAGCATGAAGAGAAAGAGCCCTGAGGAGTCAAATGTCTACCCGATTCCTCATAGAAGAAGACAGGGACTGCATGGAAAAAAGCTGGCGATATGAGGAAAACATCATGGAATGGTAGCCCACAACCCATGACAGTAAGGGGATGAAGCAAAATGCTTTCTCCCACTGTCCCCTGACTTCTGGATCTCCATGTGATGAGCTCCTTAGTTCAACTTTCAAGCCACTTCTTCATGCTAGCTCTCAACTTGATCTGACTGAAAGAACTGAAATATAAAAATAATAATTTGGAGAGGGAGAAAAGAACCAAGAGTGACTAAACTGACAGTGCTGTATGAAACACTGAAGTATAAGTCAATGAATTTGTTGGCTGCCTCAATTTAAGCATAATGTCTATATCAAGGGAAGCAATAATTCTACTGTATTCTGTTTTGGTCAGACCTTTCCTGGAATACTGTGTCCAGTTCTGAGAACAAGATAATGTTCCAAGTAATGGTTCCAGAGAAGGTTGACCAAAGTGATAAAAGGTTTGGAAACCTATGAAGAGCTGCTTAGTAGGCATGGGCTCTGAGTAATTAAAATTAAATGATATCGGAAGAGATTCGTAAGAAATGCTACTTTTGAGTATTTCCGCATCTGGAACGCCAACCAGGAAGTGGACTTTGTTTATCGAACTTCGGGGGCCAGGATTTTCTTAAGTATCATAATTAGGTCGTAAGGGGGGGGGGCACCCTCCTTCTCTCTCACCATTCTCCCGCCTCCCTTGCCAATAAGTATTAGCAAGGCAAGCCCTAAACTCGCTCCTTCTTTCGGCTGGAAGCCTGAAAAAATGTAAACAGAGAGGTTTACTCAAAAGTAAATCTGCAAAGGAAGTAAACAGAGAGGTTTACTCAAAAGTAAATCTGCAAAGGAGGGCACTTTGGACGAAGTGCCCTCCTTTGTGGATTTACTCTTGAGTAAACCTCTCTGTTTACATTTTTCCAGGCTTCCAGCCAAACGGGGCCCTGCCTGCCCCTCTTGCCTGCCAGGATCTAAAGCGTGCCAAGCCTTGAAGAGGCTTCATGACGGGCCAACTTCAGCCCTCCAGGTGTTTTGGACTTCAACTCCCACCATTCCTCACAGCCTCAGCCCTCTTCCTTTTCCACTCAGGCTGGGCAAACTTGGGCCCCTCCCTGTCCCTCCTGCCTGCCAGGATCTAAAGCATCAAAGAGTATTGGGGTAGTTGCACACAACACGTGAGAAACCAACCTAATGTATAATAGAATGAATGCTAACTTATAGAGTAAGTGCCTAAATATTATAAGTAATCCAACTGGTCATATACCTACATTCCATGCACATGCAATAATACAGCAGTAATAACAATGTGTATAAGAAGAGGTAGGGGTTAACAACATAAAATTCAAACCGAAGTATTCTGACTCTGGTCCCTCTTCAAGCGGTGCAAACTGCAAACGGCTCTTCTCTATGAGCCCGGGAGGCAGCCTCTCCCGGGAAAAGCCCGGGCACAGCGTTTGCTGCCTGCGTGCACATACATATTCTTTGCAGGAGGATTTGCTGCAGAATTCCGGGCTCATAGAGAAGAGCCCGTTTGCACCGCTTGAGGAGGGACCAGAGTCAGAATACTTCGGTTTGAATTTTATGTTGTTAACCCCTACCTCTTCTTATACCCAGGTTCTCATAATCTCTACTATTTAGTTGTTATATATACTTTAGAACATTGGGTTTATACAGGAATATATGCAAAACCAGGGACCCGGGCATAGCGTTTGTAGTGTGTGGCGCGTCCATTGTTATTACTGCTGTACTATTGCATGTGCATGGAGTGTAGGTATATGACCAGTTGGATTACTTATAATATTTAGGCACTTACTCTATAAGTTAGCATTCATTCTATTATACATTAGGTTGGTTTCTCACAGGATCTAAAGCGTGCCAAGCCTTGATGCGCTTTAGATCCTGGCAGGGGAGGAGAAGTGGACGGGCCCTCCCTGCCCCTCCTGCCTGCCAGGATCTAAAGCCTTGAAGAGGCTTCATGACGGGCCAACTTCAGCCCTCCAGGTGTTTTGGACTTCAACTCCCACCATTCCTCACAGCCTCCGGCCTCTTCCTTTTCCTCTCAGCCTGGGCAAACTTGGGCCCTCGCTCCCTCAGGATCGGGGTGAGAGAGAGGCAGTGAGGAGCAAGGGGGGGCTCCTCCTCCTTTTTTTTGCTGCTTCCAAGAATAGAATACCCCCCCTCTCTCCCTCCTTCTCCCTCCTTCCTATTTGGAGAGTCCCATCTAGAATTCAGTGTGATTTATTCCAGTTTTGGCCTACAACTCCCAGAAATCCCAGCCAGTTTACCAGCTGTTAGGATTTCTGGGAGTTGTAGGCCAAAACCATCTGGAATGCGCATGCACTGGCATACGAACTACTAACGAATTTCGTTAGTAATTACGTTACATTTTAGAATTTTTTGGAATTTTTTTTGTAAGTCTATTACTAATAAAAAAAATCCCCCCCCCCATTTGATTTAAACGAAGCCCCGCTTAGTGAGCTGGGATGATTAGCCTGGAGAAGAGAAGGTTAAAAGGTGACATGGTGGCCATGTTTAGACAGTTTAAAGGTGCTAGACTGAAGCTGGAGTGAGCTTGCTTTTTGCTTCTTCTGAAACTGAGACACAGAAGAATGGATTGAAGGCACAGGAAAAGAGGTTCCTCCTAAACATTAGGAAGAAGTTATTGATGGTAAGACCTGTTCAACCATAGAATATGCTATGTCAAAGTGTTGTATATTTTTCTTCTTTGGCCAGATAGAGACTAGATGACTATCTGTCAGGAGTGCTTTGATTGTATATTCCTGCCTGGCAGGGGATTAGACTGGATGGTCTGTGGAATCATTTCCAACTCCATGACTCTATGTATAGAGGGAGCCACATTGGTTCCATTCAGTGACTGTGTAATAACATAGTTACTGGGGCATGCATCTCTCCATTACTGCTTCCTTGTACCTTCCCCACCCTATCATTCATCATGTGGCAGTAGCTGGCTTTTTAATCTGCTGAATCATCTATCTGAAACATAATTTGTATAATAAATTACTAGAGTAGGATATCAGAGTCAACTTTACTAATTCAAGTATAAAACACACACAATAGTAAATCAACTGAAAAAAGGAAAGTCAAAGAACCAAGTTCCATAAATATATCTTGGGCATACATATGTAGGCTGGACTAAATAACCCAATTGTAAGTAAAGTTTTGAGAAAGTTCCTTTTTGGGTCAGTATCTGACCTAGTAAAACTGAACAAATCCTATTACCTTATTTATCATTGCACTCCTAAAATGATTATGATATAGAACTCTCAAATAAGATATGTATTAATGACAGTGGAATACTCATTTGCTTTTCTTTGTAGTAGTTCCTTCCATATCACCATGTAGTCATATCTGTTCATTAATTAGTGGCATATTTTAATATGTGAAATTGGTTTGGAGGCATTTATAATGACAAAAATAATCACTTCATTGAGAACCAGTTCTGTCCCAGATCACCGTAACGTGCAACAAAAGGGAAATGGAATTATCTTGAATACATTGAATGTTTATGACCCAATGAATCTGTTCATTATTAATTATTGTCTCTGTGTTTATGAAAAATGATCAACCTATCAAAAGTCATACAATGAATCAAATAATCAATTAAAACAAACATTATTTCTCCAATTTTAATATTTGTATGGAGTAATATAGAATGCAGATGTGGGAGGAAAATTCCATTATCGGCCAAACTATTTTCATTAGTTTCAATTAATTATAAATCTTGACAAGCATTAATTGGCTGTAGTGGTAACGAGCAAAAGTGGGCAGCTGTTCTGCTTGGATTTAAAGTGAATATTACTGTAACACTCAGAGAGATTTTGTGCTTCAAGCAATCTCTTTTCATTTTCATGATTGCAAACTTGATCATCCTACAGCCTGAAAAGGAGGTTCTTGTTTAATTATATTTTTCCAAAATAGGCCTGTGCTTTGAGAAGATTTCAACAAGTCTCCAATCTTTTAAAAATATAATCTAATAAAAAGTGCTAACTTTAAACATTAAAATTTATAAATTCATACATATATAATATTTACAGTGCAGTTCAATGCCATCTGATTCATAAGTAAGCCTTTTTGCATTCTGCAAAAAACTATGCATTTGCTAAGAAATAAGGTCCATTGTGTATAGGACTACAGCCTATGACACAATCCAATACATACTGGCTTGTGGGACTTAACTCTGGAGTTGATATGCTCTTAACTACTGAATCTTACATCAAGAGGATGTGATATATTATGCAGGATATATATATATATATATATATATATATATATATATATATATGATACACCCGAGATGAGATATGTGTCCTCCTCCAGATGTTGTTAGTTGAAACTATGTGTCCTGATGGGGAATTGCTTTCTCCAGTAGTTCTAAGGGAAACTAGAAGCCCATACTTGTTAATGAAGAGTCCAACTTTATTGAAGAAAATACACATTTTGACATACAACCTGACAGATGAGAATCTGAACAGAATCGAGGCTTTGAGCTTAGTGATCCTACATTGTAATATAATTTTCTTGTTGTGTTACACCTGTCCCTTCAATAACTAACGATTTCTAAAGTCGTGAAATCTAGACAGTGACATGGGATTCCAGCTACTGTATTTAACAGTAGTTAGGAGGAGGCAGGTTGAACATCTAATCAAGTGTAGTAAATTCCAAATGAAATGTCCCATTGTCAATCTGTTGGCTGTAGAGAATAATCCATTTGGAATGACTGAGGATAGTGAAAACCGCATTATTAGAGTTCCCCAGAAAGATGTCACATGCTGTTCTAAGATTATGTTGTAAAACTTTCCAGTAGGAACTGAATAATAGAAAGAGAGTTGTACTACTTACTGTTCGGTTTTAGTCCCCCATGAATAAGAAGTATAAAAAAGTGAAAAGAATAATCAGGAAAAGTGAGAGCCTTTCTCAAAGGGATGTACTTAACCGATGCAGAAAAAGCTGTTCAACTCATTCTATATCACCATGGATTTGTGTTTCTACTCAAACAGTAACCCTTTCTGTCACACAGAAAGGGAATGTCTTTTGAAAATGAGCAAAATTCCCAAAATAGTTTGTGATGTGATATCGAGGTTTCTTTTCAAAAAGAAAAATATCATTAATGTATCTGACCATGGCAGGATCACAGGCAATAAGAACAATATTCTGTCTTTCTGTGATGAAAAATTGTGTGTGTGTGTGTGTGTGTGTGTGTGTGTGTGTGTGTGTGTGTGTATGTGCATAAGCTTAACAGTATTTCAGTGGAAGACTCCTAGGGGGCATCCAAGCATTGCTGACTCTAAAAAACACAAACAAAACACCCCCAAGAGATGGCCATCCAACCTTTGTAATAATAATAATAATAATAATAATAACAACAACAACAACAACAATTTCAGGGGCCTTCCAATCCAACCCCCTTCTGCAATGCAGAAAAACACAATCAATGCACCCCAACACATAGCAATAATAATAATAACAACAACAACAACAGAAGCAGAAACCCCAGAGGCCATCCAGTTAAAAACCCTTCTGCCATTCAGGAAAAGTACAATCAAAATGCCTTGAGTGGTGGGAGGGAAATAGAGCTTTGGAATCTGGATGGTGAAGGAGGCAAGGAAAAGGGCTTTGGGGGCAAGGGAAGTGGGTGGAGGCTTTTGGTGGGAAGGGGCCAAGGAGAAAAAGGGAGGCAGGAAGGGAGGGGAAGGAGAAGGAAAGAGTAAGGAAAGCTTGGGAGGAGGGGGAGGAAAGAGGAAGAGGGAGGTTTTATAATAATAAAATTACAGCATACATCATTTGTTACTAGTGATTACCTACTATTACTAAAACAATATATAAACTTATTTTTATCTTCTTTTTCTAAAAAAAAACCCAGCCTCTCTGTGTGTATTCAGAGCCATCTGTCAGAATCATGACAATGAGTGAATGGAATACAAGTCAGATAAAAAGACTGATGTAGTTAAAGCATGTAAAGGCAAAAGTAAAATTATGAAAGATGTAGAAACATAAATCTTCTATAATGGCTCATGACATTCTTTAAAAAGTAGAATTAGAAGATGAGGTTGCTAACATGCAGTCTTTCTTTGGGTGGTCATCTGTAAACTTTCACTTGTGAGAATTCCTACAACTTTGTAGAGTATGTTTCAAAGACAAGTTATCTATTTTACAGCATAAATAATCATAGTAAGCTGATTGCCAAAGCATTATCGAAAATATAATTTCTAGTACTATCCGTAGAATTGGGTGCCCTGGACATTTTGTCACATTCCAAATCACTGCCATTTGTGGAATTTGCATGTGCACAACAAACAAAGTAAATTATGATGTTTTCTTCACCTCCTAAATTAATTCTGCAGGTGAATTTGGTTGATGATTCAACAGTTCCATAAATGAAGGGAAACTTTTTGAAGAAGAAAGATTATAGAACTAATATAATCTGTTTGGTGAAAGCGCATGCCCGTATATTGTCCTTGGGATCGTGTGACCTTTCAGAAACTTATGAGAAGCAAGGTCTCTGAAAATGAAAGACATTGTAATACATTAACGTGGCATTTCCTTTTATGGTCCAGTCATCAGTGTTTGATGGACAGATAACTTTTATAAGTTTCCCAGCCAAGGCTGGAAGCATCTGTCATCACTTCTTGCCAAATCCTGAAAAGCTGAGAGGGATATCTTGTGAAGATTTTGTGGCTCAACTTCCATGAAGAGAATTTTTGAAGCAATAATTTGTTATTACCTTGAGCTTTTGCAAGAAGCTTTCCAGAAAGCAATATTAATACATTCCCATTAATGTGGGGTGGGGTCAGGGGGAATCTGACTAACATGAATATTAATCTGTTTGTTTCTGACATTGTTATACATGTGCACCATGGAGCTTCAACTCATTTTACTACCAGTGGAGTACATGCTTTAAACACAGAATCATCTGAGTAAATTGTATGCTTGCTATGCTTAGAACTTTTCTAGTGTTATCTTTTCACTTTGACAAAATTGATCAAGACATTATTTACCTAGTAGGTGTTGGCAATACATGCTGACTGTATAAGCATTGCTGACTATATAAGGAAGTTACAGTCATCAGCTACTTTGTTAATTACAACTTCAGTCTTTCTTTTAACAGCTCTGCTTGTGAAACAGTTTGTACTGAATTTATCTAGTGGGTACGATATAGGAAATCGTGAAATTATAATTTCCTCACCTAGTTTACAAATACCTTCTGATGGTAATGGTCACTGACATTACAAAGTGAGTTACACTTATCCTATTACAATGCCAAAAATCCACTTTGTTTGTATTTACAAAATTCAGATAACCCCATTTTTATTCGAACATGTTTTTAAAAATTCCTAAGTTGTCCGTGTCATATTTAATATGAAGTTCCAAGGACTTAATTAGTTTTGTTTCGTTATTTGTCCATTTGTGCCAATGGGGACACTTCCAGGGCTCCTCTCTGCCCCATTTTTGGGCTATGAGAATGCTAAACTCATAGCAAACATTTACCACTGTAAGGCCCCCAAGTTTCAGAACATTTCACTCATTCACTGAGTTTTAGGAAATTTATGAAGTTTATATGAAAAACACATTTTAAAATTAAAAAAAACCCTGCAAGAGCAGTTATCTACAATGACAACATTACCAGGACATCACTCTTAAGTTTCAGAAAGATTTGCACATCTACTGAATTTTAGGGAATTTTTAAAGTTTGACCAAAAAAAATCTCTTGCATTGTTTTTCTCCTGTATGGCATATCAATAAAGCAAGGTGACTCCTGGATTTAAAGGAAATGCAAGGAGTGCTTCCTCCCTTCCCCTTTTCCTGAGCCCTGATAGGTTGGGGAGAGCATGTGATTGTGCCCTCCTTGTAGTAGAGAAGCTGACTCACTGAGACTTACAAAAGTAATGAAATTCTTACAAAATCTTTGTAGATGGCTGTTTAAATTCATTTGTGTGGGAGACCCATATGGCACTGACTTCATAACATGGGTCATAAGTACAGATTTACCAAATCACTTACAACATAAGACCCACGTCCAGATTTTTGCATAGTCCTAATCAATACATCTTGCTTCCTTTCACCTTGATATCTGAATGTTTTTTAATTTTTTAAAAATGCTTTATTTACAAAGTTACAATGACAACAAGGACAGGAATAGTCGGGGTATGGGGAAAGGAAAAGGGGTGTGGGTATACACTAGGGAGGTTAAAAACAGTATTACAGACAGGATAAAAACACACAGACGTTGACTTCACATCTCATGGAAAAAGAAATAAGTCCTGGTTTTGAAAAGCATAGCTTTCTCCCATTTGGGTGATAGATTAAAGATTTAATCCTGTCAAAACTATGATCTTTTGAAAAAAAATTAAATTCTATAAAGGGTTGCCAGGTTTAGTAGAATCTTTTGGAGGAGCTATCTTGGAGTAGATGCGTGAGTTTGTCCATCTCCGCTACTTCTAGGACTTTGTTGAGCCATTCCTCTTCTTCCGGAATGTTAGGTGACTTCCAGTGTCTGTGTATCAAGAAGGATACAAACAAATAGTCGATGAGTAATAATAAACCAATAGTCTCCTGCAGCGGGGGTCTCTTGCAACCCCTCGCGTTGTATTTGGATTCTTTGTTGCAACCCAAAGTATAGTCCAAGCCAGCCTACATTAGGGACAGCAGAGATCTCATCTGTAAATTGGAACATTTCCCAGTCGATGATGGTGACCTACTGGTGGTATGTGATGTAGGGGCCTTGTATACCAATGTCCCATTGGAGGACGCTAGGCTTGTACTTATGGACACTTTTGATCAGCTACAACCTTTGATTCAGGACATTCCACCTACTTCCTTTCTCATGGATCTGCTGGATTGCTGTCTGGACTACAACTATTTCATGTTTAACCATGATTTCTTCTTGCAAATTTGGGGCGTGGCCATGGGTAGCCCCATCGGGCCTACCGTCGCCAATTTGTATATGGACTCCCTGGAGCAAACCCAGATTTTCGGGCCCAACCCGCACCCACTGGCAGCCCAGATCAAGTTTTACGGCTGGTACATCGATGATGTAATACTACTCGTGAGGAGAGGTACACCTATGGAACCCTTCAAGTCTTGGATGAACTCCTGGGCAGAATTTATTAATTTCACGTTTAGCGTCAGCGAGGTTTCTGTAAATTTTTTGGATCTCAACATCTATGTACAGAACAGCGAACTCCATATGAAGTGCTACCACAAGCCCACCGACAAAAACGCCCTCTTACACTTTAAGAGCTTTCATAGTCATCCACTTAAAAGGAATCTCCCTTTTTCACAATTACTTCGATTGAGCGCAATTCCTCCTCCTCCTCCGATTTCCACCTGGAAGCCTCCCACTTGATTGACAAGTTGCGTATTAGGGGGGCTATCCTGATCAAGTCTTACAGTCTGCATATGCCAGGGCTCAACGGGGTGCCTAGGCCCCAGTTACTATCCCACTCCACCCCCAGGAATCCAAGGGACCGTCTCGTGTGGCCGCTTACCCTTACCATGAACTCTTCCAGTTTGAAACAGATCGTGTGCAGATATTGGCCCATCCTCAGGGACATTCCCGGCCTATCTAAACCACCCATCATTGCGCATAAGCGCACCCAGAACATTAGGGACTTAGTTGTGCATTCTGACATTCGTACCCCCCCGCCTGAGGAGCACCTTTACTCCCAAGACACATCGATGCGGACATTGCGCACAGTGCGACTATGTTTTTCCCGCAAACAAATCTATATACCTGGAACGGGCCGCTTCGCGTTCAGGGAATTCTTTACATGCCAGTCTGAATCCTGTATTTATGGACTCCAGTGCCCATGTGGCCTAGTTACGTGGGGATGACACGACGGACGATGGGAGTTAGAGTTTCGGAACACCGTTCGAGAATTAGGAATTTGTCGGAGGATTCTCCGCTGTACCATCACTTTAAATCGACAGCGCATGGCCCTGATAGCCTACGCTTCTTCGGCATTGAGAAAATTAAGCCTCCACCCCATGCTGATGTTGATTGCCTCCTTCGCCGCCATGAAACCCGTTGGATTTTGTTTTTAAATTGCGAAACCCCTGCCGGTTTAAACGAAAAGGTCCATATCACTGACCTACTCCACTAATTAATCGCATCACCTGTGACGCACACTCCCTCTTTTGCCTACTTATTCTCACCTACTCCTATAGCCTTTTGCTACACGCCCTGGACTCTGCTACTGAGTGATTTCCTCTAGTTTGGTGAGCGTCCTCCTTTTCGCCTGATTTACTATATTGCTGTTGTTAATATCGCACTCTTATGATTTAGCATTATCGCTCTATGACTCTATGTATTATATGCTTATCCCAATATGTTCGGTTACTTACTTATCTTGGATAATTACTGGTTGCATTGGATACCTAGTGTCCTCTCTTTTGCATGTTATGTTTACTACCATTATTGTATTACTGAACGGAACTGTGTATTTTACTTTAGGCATGTCCAGCCATGACCTTCACCACTATTTGATGGGATTATTCTGGCCTTGACAAAGACCCGTACTGGGTCGAAACGAGCTTTGGATCCTATACTTCTACTCGTCGGCCTGACTATACAGCCAGTGGATTATAAATACACCCGTTTGGGGTGTCGGACTCCAATTCTCCGGCTTGTCTATACAGCCAGTGGATTATAAATACACCCGACTGGGGTGTTGGATTACAATTCTTCACCGCTTTGGCTACTCTCCATCCGTGGTCTCCATTTGGATTGCTTTATTTGGATCATGGACTAACCTTGGGTATTCACCCACCTATAAGTTGGACACTATTATTAGTACTTTGGCACATAACTCCTATCTCTGCTTGCTATTTACAGCTCGTGGGGCCTCAATATTTACAGCGCCTTGGCGCTTTTTTGTTGCTATTTGCTATTCGCAGCCTGCGGGTCTCCCCACGTTTACGTTGCCTCTTATATAATCTTTATTATTACTCATCGACTATTTGTTTGTATCCTTCTTGATACACATTGCTTTGCAACCACCCCGTCTTGTCTTCGACTTCCAGTGTCTGGCCAGCGTAATTCTTGCTGCCGCCGTCATATAAGTTAGTAATTTTTCGGAGTCCTTATCCATGTTTTGTCCTGCAACAAATATAGCTCTGGTTTCTTTCCCCCCGTCAGATTCAGAATTACAGAGACATTTTTATGGATCATGTTCCAAAATTTTTCTACCACTTTACAAGTCCAAAGTTGATGATAATAAGTTCCCTTTTCTAGGTTACATTTCCAACACGATTATTGCCACTCTTATTTATTTTCTCCAATTGGCTGGGAGTTAGGTACCATCTATAGATTGTTTTATAGATGTTTTCCTTTAGGCTATAAGCGTACGTATATTTTAGTTTTATTTTCCAAATTTTGTCCCATTCCTCCCGAGGGATTGAGTATCCAAAATTGGATTCCCATTTTTCCTTGTACTCTTGTGTTGGTTTTCTTTCTTTTTCACTATCTATTAAGAAATTATATAATACCCTCACCGTTGTTTTTTTCTGTATTTAGCCAGAGTTTTTCTCCTCTGGTCAATTCCCACTCCTAGCCAATCTTTCCGTCTATTTTACTCCTTTTTTCCAGTTGATTATATTGAAACCAGTTTAAGTTGAGGGGTTGTAGTTCCTCTTGTTTTTTTAGGATTAGATTTGTACCTTCTTTTTTCAGAAGCTCTTTATATTTTGGCCATATATCATTATCGATTTTTTTTATTTGGAATGCCTCCAACGGGGAGACCCATATTGGGATTTTTGAGTGAAATAGCTTTTTGTTTTGTTCCAGATTTTTAATAAAGTTGTTCTTATGACATGATTATTAAAGTTTTTATCCTGGTTGATTTTATTGTACATCAAATAGCTGTGCCATCCAATTTTTTTCCCTGCGCCTTCTAGATTTAGAAGGTCTTTGTCTTCCAATTTTATCCATTCTTTTAAACTATCTAGGCAGTTTGCCTCAAAGTACTTAATTAGATTAGGTACTCCTAAGCCTCCGTTGCAGGTTCTTTCCTGCAAATATGTATTTTTTATCCTTGCCTTGCATCCCTGCCATATGAACTTAGCCAGTTCCATTTGCCATTTTTTAAGGATCAAGTCATTTTTAAGGATCGGAAGCATTTGGAATAAAAAATTGATTTTTGGAAAAATCATCATCTTTATTGATGAGATCCGTCCCAGAAGAGATAGATTTATATTTTTCCATTTGGAGAGATCACTTTTTATTTCTTTCCAAGTATTTTCGTAATTGTTTTTAATTAGTTGGCAGTTATTTGATGTCAGGTATATACCCAGATATTTTATTTTTTTGACCACTTCCATCCCTGAAATCTTTTCAATTTCTTTTTTTCCCTTTTCCTTAATATTTTTTGTGAGTATTTTGGATTTCCTCCTATTTAATTTAAAGCCCGAGATTTCCCCGAATTCTTCCAATTTTCGTAGCCACAGATTCAAATTATCTACCGGATCCTCAATAATGCACACGAGATCGTCTGCGAAAGCAAAGATTTTATATGACTCCTTCCCCACTTTCAGGCCTTTGATATTGCTATCCGTTATTATATTTTTTAATAGTATTTCCAAGATGAAATTGAAGATAAGAGGTGATATGGGGCAGCCTTGCCTAGTTCCTCTCTGGATTTCTATGCTTTCTGATTTTTGTCCGTTGACAATAATGGAGGCCTTTTGTGTTTTGTAAATGCCCATTATGGCGGTTGTGAATTGGGAGCCAATGTCGAGTTCTCTCAGCAGGATTTCAATTGTGTCCCAACTGATCTGGTCAAAGGCTTTTTCTGCATCAATAAACGCCAGTGCGGCCTTTTCCCCAATATTTTTGTCCAGATACTCGATTATATTCACTATATTTCTAATATTTTTTTTCATTTGCCTTCTAGGGAGGAAACCCGTTTGGTTTTTGCAAATCCATTTGTTTAGAAATATTTTGAATCTGTTGGCTAAGACATTGGAGAATATTTTATAATCGAGATTTAAAAGAGATATGGGCCTATAATTTTTCGATACATTCTTGGTCCTTCCCTTCTTTTGGAAAAATAATTATATTGGCCATTTTCCAGCTTTCTGGGATGTTTCCTGTTTGTAGTATATTATTCGTCACTTTTGTTAGATAAGGAGTAATTTCTTCTTTCATTTTTTTATAGTAGAGTTCAGTTAGGCCGTCTGGGCCCGGGGATTTCCCTGGCTTTAGCTGTCCGATAGCGGTCTCAATTTCTTTTTCTGTTATTACACAATTGAGTAGCTCTCTATCTTCTTCAGAGATTTTTTTCTCGAATTTGACTGCTCACATATCTTTGGATATTGTCTTTGTTGATGTCCCTAGTCTTACAGAGTTCCTGGTAGAACTCTCTGAATTCTTTTCTGATTTCTTTATCGCTTGTGATTTCCTTGTCTTCTTTTTTTATTTTATTGATTAGGTTTTTTGAGTTTTTTTCTTAAAGAGATATGCCAGCCATTTACCGGGTTTATTTGCATGTTCAATTTTTTTTTGTTTCAGATATGTCACGATCACGGACTTAGCGGGCCCCTTAATCACACACACAGAGACGTACTGAAGGCTAACTACTTTATTGAGTATAAAAACAGTTCCAAAGAGTATATAGTCCAATGATAAGCAATTGTCCAAAAGGTAGCAAGCAAGATTGTCCAAAGTAACGTAGCAAATAGGCTTGAAGCTTGGCAAGGCTCCGCAATCCAATGTGGATCAAGAAACAAGGCAGGGCTCCGCAATCCAATGCGGATCAGGAAACAAGGCAGGGCTCCGCAATCCAATGCGGATCAAGAACAAGGCAAGGTAACTGCAAGGCAAGGCTTGATGACCACGGCTAGCTTGTGGTCCCACTCCGCTTCACGCCTATTCAGGAAAGACGTGGCCGGAGAACTGAGGATGCGTTCCCACGGATCCTGTACTTAATCCTTCGGCCGAGGTCCGCGACGCTCTAGGCTTCTTCGTCTCCAATCTCTGCTCACGGACCTCGGTCGGTCTAGGACCCTAGACCAAGCCCTCCTGGTAGACTCAATGTCCCGTCTCCTATCGAAGGAGCGACCTTGCCTCTCAGCAGCTGTGTCGCTATCTTCCTGAGAACTTTCCTCCCTAGCACTTTCCCACTCGGCTTCGTCCATGTTTTCACTTTCAAGTTCTTGGGAATTCCTCCCCCCGGGGTGTTCATAACTCCCTTCGCTGCTTCCCATCTCCACCTGGTGATCGGAATCTATGCTAGGCCCAAACATCATCTCATCCCATGCCAAGCTCTCTGTGGGCGAACGAGGCCCATCCGAAGGGCCCTGTGCTTCACCCCAGTCATCTAGCTCATCCTCTGAATCCACATCTGCTGCTGCAGGCCCTAATGCTAATGGAACCCCAGGACCTATTCCCTGCCCTCCAGGCACAAACGAGAACTGCTGTGCTACAAGATATTTCATTTTTATTTCTGTTTGCTCCAAAATTATGAGATTTATCTGTTTTTTTATTATTTGGGTTTTAGTATTTAAGTTTTTGTTTTTGGGATTTCTTTTTAAATCATTTTCTGCTTTCTCTAGATCCTTTTGTAGCAACATCAGCTCTTTGTTTCTTTTTTTCCTGAAAATTATACTGTGTAATAAAGTAACCCCGCATCACCGCTTTGCTTGCGTCCCACAAGCTTGTAATTTTTATTTCCGGCTGGTCATTCAACTCAAAGTATTCCTTTAGCAATTTTTTATTTTTTTAAATTTGTTCTTCATTTCTTAGTAAACCGTCGTTTAGTCTCCAATTAAATTCTCTATGGCCTGATTTTAAGGTTAATTCTAGGGTGGCATGGTCTGAAATTACTCTTGGGTGGCTTTTGGCATTTTGGCTATTTATGATAAGATTTTTCGAGATCCAAATCATGTCTATCCTTGTCCAGGTTTTCCTCCTCCCCGAGAAGAAGGTGTAATCTCTACAGTTGTTATTATGGAAGCGCCAGGAGTCTTTTAGGTCAAAGGTGTCCACCAAATCAAAGAAAGTTTTTGGGAGCTTACTTGCTGCTGTTTTGTTTTTTGCATTGTTATAATTTTTGTCAATAGTTACATTGACAATTCCGTTAAAGTCTCCTAATAGGATATATCCCTCGCAATCAACTGAGGCAATCTTTTTACTTAAACATTCAAAAAAATTAGTCTTAGCTCCATTCGGTGCATAAATACAAATTATTAATAACTTCTTTCCCCTCATTTCTATTGAAACCGCCCTCTTTATCCTTAAATTCCAGGTTTGGTTTTAAGTCCTGCTTGACATATAAGGCAACCCCTCTTTTTTTTTTCAATAGATGCGGCAAAAAGTTCTCCCAGCGCTTTATTTTCCATTAAATCTAGTCTTGAATTTTTTATATGGGTTTCCTGCAGTGCATAAATCGCCGCTCTTTGTTTTTTTTAGATATGTGAAGGCTTGTTTTCTTTTTTCTGGTATGTTTATCCCGTTCACATTTAGGGACAAAACTTTTACCTCCATACTTGTTTACTGATCGTCCTCCTCCTCCGAAAGGGTGTCCTCTTCCTTAGCGCTTAGGTCCGATATATCCTCTTGGCCTGATCCCGCTTCTGTGTCTCCTTCCTGGCTTTGATTTCTCTTAGAGTTTCTTACTTTACCATTTAGAGAGGTTTCTACTTCGTCTTGTAAATTCCCTTCCTCCAGCGGGGATTTGGTATTTGTCCTGAAGATTTCCTTTCTTGTTGTTTTGTCTGTATTTTCCCTTGGATGGGGCGGTTTTTCTTTTGGACGTAGCAGGTGCTCCCATTTCTTGTAGAAGTCCTCCGCCTTTTCCTGGGAGGTAATCCAGTATTTTTTGTTCTTTAGGGTGACTTGGAAGCCTTCTATTTTCTCCCACTTGAATCTAATATCTTTTTGTTTTAAGAGATCCGTTAAAAATGGTATTTCTTTCTATTTTCTAAGATAGAGCTGGGTATTTCTCTTAAGAAGATTATCTTTTTTTCATTGTAGAAGTATGGCTTTTTATTCTGGTTCCTTAGGACTTCCTCTTTAATTTTGTTTGAATTATATTGGATTAAAATATCTCGTTCCGTTTTGGGTTTTTTTGAAAAGGCCGTATGGATCCTAAAGGCTTTGTCGATTTTTTCCTCCATCTGGGTTTCCTGCTTTTGGAGTATTTGTGCTGACATTTCTATGGCTATTTTCATAGTTTGTTCCAAATTCTCCTTGTCTAGTTCTGGTACGCCTCTCGCCCTAAGTTGAAAATCTTTCTGGAACAATTCCAGTTGTATTGCCTTCTTATCTAGCTCCTCTTGCGCCTGATCCAGGTCTTTAATTCTTTTATGATCCTGGAGGACTTTCTTTCTGGTGTCTTCGCCCTTAATCTGGAGGGCATCTACTTTATCATAGAGTGCTATCACTTCCTTCCTCACCGTTATCATATCTTTCCTTAAATCAGAAATTTCTTCCTTGATTTGTCTTCTTTCATCTGCCTCCTTTTCCACCAGGTCATTTAGTCTTCTCATTTCATCATTTGATCTTCTCATTTCCTGGATCATTTCTTTGAAGTGGTCTTTGAGCTGGCTGAGTTGGCTTTCCTCCTGCATGGAATCCCTCCTTCCTATTTTGCTCAGATGGTTCAGTTGGCTCCTTAATTCTCTCTCATGCTTCTCCTGCTTCTCCTGCTTCCTCTTTGCAGCCATCTCCACGCTGACCCTCCTCTCTCTCTCTCCTCCTGCCTCCTGTCTCCAAGACCGCCTCAGCGCGTTCTCTTACCTTAACTTCTCTTCTCTTTTCCCTATCGAATGCTCACAGTCACTCAGTCTCTCCGCCCCGTTGTCTGACCTGGTGGGTCCCTGCGTTCTTTTTCCGGGTTCCCTGGTCGGCTGGCTATGACGCAGCTTTGCCGGCTTCTCGCGGCTTCTCACGAGACTTTAGGCTTTGGGCTTTAAGCTTTTGCTGCTTTCTACCGCTTCTGTGTTCCTGATCCTCCGCTCATCTTCAGCTCGCCCTCTGCTCACCGCTCTACTCGCCCGGCGTCCTCCAGTCTCTTCCACTCCCCTCCTCCGCTGAACTCTCTACAGCTGGGCTAACCCAAGCAGGTGGGGATTCCCTCTGCAGTTTTTTCTTAAAGCGCCTGCGTCTTATTTGGCTTACTATCTGTTTTCACCCATCCGGGGAGTCTTAGTTGTTTGGACTTATTCTGAGATTCCTCAGTTTTGGATTCTTGGCTTCTTCTTCTTCTTCTCTTGGCTCTTCTTGAGGAAATTTAGACAGGGTTGGGTGTTGGGGCGTCTCTTCCTTTCGGAATGCGAGTGCCACAGGTTACAGGCAATTCTAGGCTACCGGGTAGTAAGGAGTCAAGGGCTTTCCCCCTCCATGGAGTTGGCGAGAGATCACCCCTGTCTGCCACTTACCCCCGACGCTTGGGCAGCTCTCCTTTCTTTGAGAAGCTGCCGGGTTTGCCGATGTTTCACCCCAATCCGGCCCTGTAACCACCAGCTTGACGGAGCTCAGCCTTCAGGCGTCCACCCTAACCGCTGCCCAAACCGGAAGTCGGCTGATATCTGAATGTTGCAGCAAAGTCATCTTAGGTGGGAATACACTAAAATGCATGCAATTCTTCAATTGGAATTAACTCTAGCTATAGCTATGGCATCCTCTGCTATCATAACTATGCCTAGCCCAGAATATGAGAAATTTGATTCAGAGGAGTTGTGAGGTGACTTTGGCTCCAGGTGATGTCTTCTTCCGCAAATCTGATCATCTGGTAGATGAAGCAGCTGGTGTGTCATGCCGTCACCCCAGCAAGAGTTTGTCTCCATTAGAAGACAATCCAGATTTATTTTTAAAGGAATCACAGGTGTTTGATAGTTAGCCAAGTCTTTCTTTTATTCAGCAGGTAAAGTCACAGTCAGAAGATGAAAAAGGAGCTTTAGGAGAGGACACCTCGGTCCCAGAAAAGGACAGGTTTGAGCACCTGACCCAGATTGTTCCCCATAGATGAAATGAGAGGTTGCAATCGAGATATTGGAAGGAACACAGCTGTGGAACACTCTCTCTAAATGTGTAGAACTCAAAACTGCAAAGAGAATTTTGAACATAATTTGAGATTAACAACAGAACATGAAAGGCTTTCACCTTAGCAGAAACTAAAAGATATAGAAGAGAAAAACAAAATTTTCTAGCATCTACTACAATTCCTCATTTCTTAAAACCATTCAGTCTCTTCAACAGGCAGCTCTCTTGATGTTCTTGGAATCTTGGCCTCTGGACTAGCTATGTTGAACGACTCCCTGCTTCATCCCTTTTTGACTTTGGTTATCTGATTTTGTGTAACAATTTCTGACTCAATTGAGAGTTTACTCCTGCGCCAGGCTTCATCTTCTGAACATATTATTATTTACTGACACAAAACCACAGTTTGTCACAGCAAACAAGATCTACTTATATGCTGGATTTCGTATAAAAAAACCTCAAGTTGAACACTTCCCAAGCCTCTAGGACTGTGTGATGTATTTTCCAATGATGCGCACAGATTCAAGTAAGGTGGCCTTTTGCAGTTGACAGATTGTGATTTTGTCAATGTTTATTGATTCCAAATGCCGGCTGAGATATTTTGGCACGGCACCCAGTGTGCCAATGACCACTGTGACCAACTGTACAGGATTATGCCAGAGCCTTTGCAGTTCGATTTTGAGGTCTTGATAACGGCTGAGATTTTCCTGTTGTTTTTCCTCAATGCAGTTGTCACCTGGTATGGCAACATCAATAATCCAGATTTTTTTTCTTTTCCACAATCATGATGTCTGGTGTATTGTGTTCCAAAGCTTTGTCAATCTGGATTTGAAAGTCCCACAGTATTTTTGCATGTTCATTTTCCATGACCTTTGCAGGTTTATGATCCCACCAATTCTTTACTGCTGGCAGGTGGTACTTGTGACATAAGTTCCAGTGAATCATTTAGGCCACAGAGTTGTGTCTTTGTTTGTAGGCCGTCTGTGTGATTTTCTTGCAACAGCTGAGGATATGGTCCATGGTTTCATCAGCTTTCTTGCACAGTCTGCATTTTGGGTCATCAGCTGATTTTTCGATGCTGGCCTTTATTGCATTTGTTCTGATGGCTTGCTCCTGGGCTGCAAGAATCAGGCCTTCTGTCTCCTTCTTCAGGGTTCCATTTGTGATCCATAACTAGTTCTTCTCCTTGTCAACTTTTCCTTCAATTTTGTCAAGGAACTCCCCATGTAATACTTTGTTGTGCCAGCTGTCAACTTTGGTTTGGAGTGCAGTTTTCTTGTAATGATTCTTTGTCTGCTGTGCTTTGAAAAGTTTCTGATTACTGACTTCAATAAAGCAGGTTCTTGTCTTTCCTTGACATATTCTGCCAGGGCATATTTTTCTTTTTCAACTGCTTGTTTGACTTGTAAGAGTCCTATGCCACCAGAACTTCTAGGCAGATAGAGCTGGTCAACATCACTGCGAGGATGCAGTAAATTATGAATGGTCATCAATTTTCTTGTTTTTCCGTCCAAATTGTCCAGTTATGCCTGCATCCAGTTTATGATGCCAGCAGTGTATCTTATGACAGGTATGGCCCAGGTGTTTATGGCTTTGATGGTATTGCCTCCATTGACCTTGCTTTTGAGAATTTTTCTGACCCTTTGAATATATTCTTTGCTGACCACAGTTTTCGCATGTTCATGTTTGATGTTATCCCACTGTAGTATGCCCAGATATTCTTTGCTGACCACAGGCCTCTGGCTGGTGACACTTTATCGCTTGGTTATTAGGCATATTTATGCTCTCACTTTCAATGATTTTCCCTTCTTCAGTGCCACTGTCGAACATTTGTCCAAACAAACTCCATCCTGATATCAGTGCTAAAGATTCAGACAGTGTTAGTATGAGACTGGATTTCAGTTTCAATTTTTCCCTTCTTCAGTGCCACTGTCAAACATTTGTCCAAACAAACTCCATCCTGATATCAGTGCTAAAGATTCAGACAGTGTTAGTATGAGACTGGATTTCAGTTTCAGTTTTCCCATACAGCTTTAGGTTGTCCATGTACAGCAGATTATTATTATTATTATTATTTCCACTTCTAGCCATAGAGGGTCTCCATGAAATTCAGAATCCTGCATTTGGGTTTGGGTCCAAACAGATCTAATGTATTTAACAGTGATTTTTAAAATCACTGCCAAGAATAATTATTCCACTCATGGAAAAGCCTTTGATCTAGTAACGGTATGCACTGATATAAGGAAATGCTATTCACCATTTTTTCATACTGGCATAGATCCCTTGTGCTTCATTCATTGTTCTAGAAACCCTTCCAACCCTCCAGACCAAATATTTGAGACTATATGGAGATTCTGGAGAAAAACAATGTGAGGATGGTGGTTGGAATCCTTTTTGACTCACAAGATTTCAAAGAACAGTGCACCTAAGCTATTTTCCCAAAAATATTTTGGATCTTAACAATTATCCAAAAGACATAATTGAACTATATAAATACTGTAGTTGGCTTCAAATAATATCAGGTTGCAGGTAAGTTAATAAATAAAACTGGAACTGTCATTTGATAATATGTGTATAGGATTTCCCTGTATATTTGCAATGTATATTCATTATCCAATAATGAGTCTTCTTAGTGAATCCACAGAGTCTAAGTGAGTAGAGTTATATAACACAGAGATGTTTAAGTCCCATTCAGGCAGATGAAACCTACTTGCAAGTAATGGTAAAATAATTTTGAAGACAAAGTAAATTCACTATTTAATCCTATTTGCCTTAAAATTCTGGGTACAAATGTTAAAGTGAATATGCAAAAGTTATAGATTTGGCTGACCGGCAGTACAGTATTTTTTTTATTTTTTTAAAAAACCAAAACCTTTAAATCAAGTGATGATTATTCTTTAAAAAAGGACTAGAGTTAATAAGTGTTTTTGGCAACATTTATCACATTTATCTTTTCTAATACTACTGCAGGTCAGTAAAAAGCAAACTAAATGCCATTGGAGCTAGTAATAATGAAAAAAATAACATTGGAAGAGGAACCACGTTAGTACAAACAGAGAATATGAAATGATAGCAGAATGTGAATGCTAGAAATAAAATGAACAACAGCCAAATGTATGAAGGGCAACAGCAGGAGAAGACAGGCACAAACAAATAGCAATTAACATTTCTTAGAAAATATAATGGTGATAATGTAATATGTATGAAAGTATCAAAAATGCTGTAAGCACATTTTTTTCATATTACTCTTCCGAAATATATTATGCAAACATGTTGGGTTAACATAAAATTTATTGAATATTCTTTGTTATACACTTAATTATTTGTCATTTACAGGATGCCATTATTTCACTGACCATTAAAAGTATTTTGTAAACAATCAACAATATTAAACACATATTGCAATTGGTGAAATAAACAATTCATCTGAAAACACATTGTTCCAATTTGTGACCTCTTGAGTTAAATATATCATAACCTAATAAATCTATCACTAACTCATTTGCTTGGAGCGTTCCAGCCACAATTCATTAAAACATCAATTAAGCTTTTATGCAAGTTTACTTTCACGAATCCCTTCCAGTGGAATATAGATAAAATATTGTTATTTGTTAATGTCATTGATGTTTTAACTTCATTTTAATGGTGAGCTTCTGTGCATTTTAGATATGTTGTGTATGGATTCATGATAAGTAAAAAGTAAGGCATCTTAAGTTTGGGTTTTGGGGGGAAAGGCAAAGTATAGATTAATATGGTGATTTGCAGTGAGAAGGAGGAGAAGGCGATCAGATTAGCTTTCTTGATTGTCAATGAGCCTGATATAAAGCAAGGAGAAAAGATCTGTAACATTCCTGAAGATGTCAGATTACAATTTTCATCATCACCAAACACAAATTATCTGGGCTATGGGAATTAGACAACAATGACATCTATATGAACCCAGCAGAATAGGTAATTTCTCTTCCATTCATCATTATCATAAACCTTGAACATGCACATGGTAAAGTTCCACCAAGTTTAAACTGAACAGAAAATTTTTGTATAGAAAGATGGGATGGAAAAAGCCATACTGATGCAAAGGCCTCTAGTGGGGAACACTTTATTGTAAGACAAGTTAGATGGAAGCTCTATTGGAGCAATTCAGTCTTTAGAGTTAAGTTCAACAGTTGAAAGAGTTTGTTCCAGTGAAGTGATCATATATGGAAGCATGATAATGAATTTGCCATTAAATTTAGTATAAGGTAAATGCAATCTATGAAATCTATGTTAAGGATCATTTAACAATGGCTTCTCTCTTTTACTCACTGACAAGGCTAGCCATTATTCCTGGCTGAAGCAAAACAGCAAATATAATCTCCTTCCTCAAAACCAATGTTTATGGTATGTTAAACCAGCTATTTTTTTTTCTGGCACTTGATAGTATAAAACTATGGCACAAAAATAGTGAATTAGTTCCAAGTATGCTGAAAAAAGTTGAAATATTATTTTTGAAAGATAAAAAACTGAATAATTGAAAGATAAAAAACTGAATAGTTGAAATATATATAGTGACTTTATCATTGCCATTTTCCGTGTAAATTGCGTAGGATAGTGATTTCCAACCGGTGCTCCATGTACACTTCCCAGGGGCTCCATCATTGCTTCATGGGGGAAACCAAATAAAAATTGTATGAAATTAAATTTTAAAAAGTCGAATCAAAATAAGAAAAGTGGAAATTACATTCTAAACAGAATTTTGACAAGTTGAAATGGCCACTGTGCAAAAAAAATGCAACCAAAAGTGTCTCATTAAACATTTATACATTATTTTATGTTATGACTGAATTTAGGCCTGCTGTTGCACTGCAATGCACTCTTGTTATGTTGTAATGTATGTGGTATGATTTATTGAACTTTGGAAGAATTGTTATGTATGGCCAAGTTTTGACAATATCATGCTTGTTGGTGGTAGGTAAGAATAAATTGAGATATTATGGTAAATTTCAAAGTTTTTAAAATACAGTTGCATTGCATGAACACGTTCAGTTGTTTAAATATCTCTTTAGTTTACATTCTCATACCTACCCCACCTCCCAATAACACTACTTCTAAACACCATTAACTTGTAATACATAGGGTAGGCCTAAGATGCTCTGCCATTGAAATTAATTCTAAAAAGGGATCCACAAGTCAAAAAGGTTGGGAACCACTGGTCTAGGATATTTAATATCATGCAATAAAATATGTATTTATTTTATTTATTTATGTTTCAAACTTCTATACCGCCACTCCCCGGAGGCTCAGAGCGGTTTACAGTTTGATTCATAACACAATAACAATACAGAACAGACATTACAACAGAAGCAAAACAGGGGTGGAACATAAATAAGAGAGGAAACATAAGGATCACATACATTCAGCAATGGAATGGGGAAAGGGATTGGATAGAACCAGGGTCCATACCGATTGACCCCTTAGTGGGATTGTCCTATGGTGGCAGTTGGTGACCATCAAAGGGAGGCAGCCGCGGGACTCCCAAAGAGCTCTGTAGGATTACAAGGATTACAAGGTTGGGAAGGAGAAGGAGATCCTCTCTGACCCTTGGGCCCTGTGTTCTCAAAGGCTGTCTTCTTACAAGTCCAGCAACCTGACTCGCGGGCTGGCAGCTCTCCGAAGGACTTTTCGAAGCTCCAAAGTTTGAACTCCAGAATGTCTTCGAATGAAATGTCCTCTGGGTCCCCGAGCTAAACACTCTGGTCCTCTTCCGCCGTTGAAGACCTACACCCATTCGCAGCAGTCCTGAACTAATATGAACTATTGGCCTATATTACAGATCTCTATCCCTAGGAAACTCTTCCTTTAGGAGGCATCACCATACTCTAGGGCAGGGCTGCTCAAGTAGTCGATCGCGATCGACTAGTCGATCTTCGGCCCTCATCCAGTCAATCTTTGGGCCTCACCAGCCGAATGGGGTGCTCCTGCCATGCGTGCACACACCCTGCATGCACGCGCGCTCCTGCTGCTGGCTTTCGCTCTTGTGGTGCTTCTTCTGCCTGCGGGGCATTGCAGGAAGGAGGGAGCCCAAGGCGGGGCCTCCAGAGGGAGCGCCCTGCCTCTCTCTAGTCCAGAAGCAGCTATGCAGCCTTCGCTGCTAGCAAGACAGGCAGGGCGGAGCGCTCCCTCCGGAGGCCCCACCTTGTGCTTCCTCCTTCCTGCAATGCCCCGCAGGCGGAAGAAGCGCTGTGCAGGCGGAAAACAGCAGCAGGAGCACGTGCGGCGGCAGGAGCGTGCGGCGGCAGGGGCAGGTAGATCTTTTTGACTTGGTTGCTTTAAGAGTAGCTCGCATACTGAAAAAGTGTGAGCACCCCTGTTTTAATGCAAATCTCTTCACTCAATAAACAGTAGCTGTAATCCTGAATCTGCAAGACCTATGCAGAGTATCTTGGAGGTCTTCCATTCATGTGGACTTAAGTCAAAGTTGACCTGCAAACCAAAAACTTGGCAAACAAAGAGGTAATATTACACTTCACGCTCCAACTCATTGGAGGGTGGAGCAATTTTGTCTCCTCCCCTCGAAGAAGAGATTGGTTAATTTTGCAGAATTTGCTGGAAAGGAGGAGGGGTGTGGTGCCAGACCCTTCTCTCTCAGTCTGCATCAGGACATCGAAGAAGGAGGCAGCTCACAGGAAGAGGCCCTCAATCATACGACGAAGGTCGGTTTGGGGCCTACCAGGGAGCGACTGGCTTTTAGCCCTTTGATGGGGCTTTTTTCGCTCCCTTGAGCAGCAGCTGCCTCATTTGTGCCGGGGGGCACGATTCCAGGCACTTTAAATCCCTCCCTAGTAGTTTGGGATTAGGGTAGGGGATTCCTGGGCTCCTTTAGGTTAACATTTGCCCCCAGCCTTGACTCACCTCACAATTGATGGGTGATAGTGCGGGACGTGGCCTGCATACCAAAATGGATGGGAAATTACCTTGGCCGGAGGGGGGAAGTAAGCCAGGTTGGGGCCCCGCTAGCTCCCGCTTCGGGGGAGCACTCTCCAGTGGGCCCAGGGCGCCAGGGCTCTGCCCCTCGCTTTTCTTTCCCTGGAGCGATTTGGCTGGGAGGCTGGAGCCCGCAGGGCCACCCTGACAGGGTACGCCTGGGGCGCAGTCGCTTCGCCCTGCTTGGAGCGGCCTGGCTTGGTGGCTGCGGCCCGCCAGGCCGCCTGGGCGGGGAGACGGCCCTTCGGGAGCGGCCTGGCTGGGCGTATGGAGCCCGCCGAGCCGCTCTGGCATGGTGCACCGCGGCGGAGCCGATTTTCCCTCATGGCGGCCTGGCTAGGTGGCTTGAGCCCGCCAGGCCGCCCGGTACATGGCGCACCTGTGGCGCAGTTGTTTTAAGGCGCGCATGCGCCTTGGTGTCGTCGGGCGGCTCTCCCTTTGGCGCGCATGCGCCTTAGGATTTGTGGCGGCCGCCATTTTGAAAACATGGTGGCCTCCTATGGGGGCCACCATGTTTTGCCGTACAGCGGTCTGGCGGAGCGCCGCCATCTTGCTGTACGGCAATAGGTTGATGGGGGCCGCCATTTTGAGCACATGGCGGCGCCCGAAGGTGGCCGCCATCTTGGCCACATGGCGGACGGTGTTGGAGGCCGCCATCTTGTACTCGGCGGCCATTTTTGGGGGCCGAAATAATTGTGAAAATAAATTCAATTAAAATAAAAAATAAATTTAAATAAAATTTAAATAAATAAATAAATAAAGAAGAAAAGGAAAAATAAATAAATAAAATGAAATAAGTGTTTATAAAAATATGAATAAAATAAAATAATAATAATAATAAAAAACAAAAAAGAGAGAAAGAAATAATACAATAATAATAAATAATAATAATGTGTGTGTGTATATATATATATATATATATATATATATATATAAAGGAGGAAAAGGAAAAGGATTCATAATAGAAGAAGGAATAAATGAATATTTTATATGTATGTTAATTTTTTTTAAAAAGAGAGAGAGAGAGGGAGAGAAATGAAGGATTACGCAATGGGAGCGAATGAAATGGAGGCATATGCATATGAATGCTACTACGCTATTTAGGTCTTAAAATTGATTGCTATAAAAGTGGCAATGGATGGATAAAGATTAATAAAGAGCAATACTAATAAAAGGAGCAAGGGAGCTCCTGAATTGCGGTGCAGCTTGCTATTGACCTATTTAGGGTTTGGTTTATATGTATGTTAGTTACATATATTTGATTACATTTAGATAAGTAGATTGTAGAAAGTTTTGGAATACTGAGTTTAGCCTGCTATTAACCTATATTAGTACAAGTTATACAAAGCATAAAATAAAAGAATAATGATAATGTTTCAACGAGATTAATCCGGCAGGGGCTTTTGACGGTTAAGAGTCTAGCTTGCTGTTGACCTATGCAACCTTAAGGATATTTGCATCTGGTACTTGCTTGCTGTTGACCTATGCAACCTTAAAGATAGATGCATCTGCTACGCGGTGGCCAACTCCATATATCACCACTGGCCAAGTAGCAGGGGCGGTCCTACAAAGTAGGCCAAGTAGGCGGCCGCTTAGGGCGCCATCTGGGAAGGGGGCGCCATCCTGGCTGCATGGGGCACCATCCTGGCCCTGCCGATGTTCCTCAGGCAGCGCCGCAGCTGCCTGCTTTTGGGCCCCGGCCTTGTGCACTCCGACGCTGCTTCTGGGCATGCGCGGAGGTTTTCGCGCAGGCGCAGTTGCTCCAGAGCGGAAGTTGAGCGCAGGAGCAACTGCACATCCGCGAAAACCTCCATGCATGCCCAGTAGCTCCCTTGCGCAGAAGCCTGTAAGCAAAGCACTCCCTATCGGGCAGGCAGGGAGTGCTTCCCCTCTCCTTTTGTCTCCGCCACGCCCACGTTTGTGGGGAAGGAGAAAAGAATCAGTGAAGGAAGTGTAAGTGAAGGAATGAATGGAAGGGCTTTCCTCCTCCTCCTCCTCCTCTGTGACCTCTTCTCTCCCTCCTTCCTTTCTTCGGCTCTATTCCTGTCTAGACCTGAGGGGCCTGAGGCTATGAGGAGTTGTGGGAGTTGGAGTCCAAAACACCTAGAGGGAGGGAAGGAGGGCCCAAGTTTGCCCAGGCCGCGCTGCCTGTATTCAACCTCATTTGAGCATTTTGGCTGTTTTTCTATTTACATTTACATTGGGATCCTAATTTTGGACTTATGGGAGACTCCTATGAATTATGAGACGGGTGGTAGGTAATATTCTGATTTTGATGCATTTACATTGCATTTCTTGTTGCTTATTATACAGTTCTGCTTAATATTGTCATGCAATATAATAAAAATACAATATAACAATAGAATAATGATATATTTTATATTACATGTAATATTACAAACAATATTGCAGTATAGTGGTATTGTACAAAATAGTGATATATACAATATTTTATTTTACTTTATTTTGGGTTATTTGAGTTTTATAGGAGTAATGAAAATATTTAGTAGAGGATAATTTCATTTACATTAATAATTTTATTTATTATTTTATAATAATAATAATAATATAATAGAATGTTATATTGTATTATAATGTCAATATATTATAATATAATTCTATTGTAATGTAGTATAATATAATTATGATATCATATAGTATGAGGATGGTATAATATATTGTATATACAGTACATTGATACAATATAATACTACTAATGGTATTGTGATATTATAATTGTATATTTGTTTTACATGGGGGGCAAAATAATTTTTTTTGGGGGGGCACCAAAATAATGTTCGCCTACCATTTAAAATTACCTTAGACCGCCCCTGCCAAGTAGGCATGCATTTGAAGCAGCCTGGGGGCAGAGTGAGCTCCCGTTTGTTAATAGTCTAGCTTGCTGTTGACCTATGCAACCTTAAAGATAGATGCATCTGCTACGTGGTGGCCAACTGCTTTAAATCACTACTGGCCAAGTGGGCATGCATTCGAAGCAGCCTGGGGGCAGAGTGAGCTCTTGACTGTTAATAGCTTGCGGTTGACCTATGCAACCTAAAAGATATTTGCATCTGCTACGTGGTAGCCAACTGCATTAAATCACTACTGGCCAAGTAGGCATGCATTCGAAGCAGCCGGGGGGGGGGGGCAGAGAGAGCTCCCGACTGTTAATAGTCTAGCTTGCTGTTGACCTATTGCAACCTTAAAGATAGTTGCGTGGTAGCCAGCTGCATTAAATCAATACGGACCAAGAAGTCATGCGTTCAAAGCAAGCCTGGGGGGCAGAGTGAGCTCCCGACTGTCAATTGTCTAAATTGCGGTTGACCTAGGCAACCTTATCGATAGTTGCATCCAGGAGTGGGTAGCCGAAGGCATTAAAATCATTTACTGACCAAGAAGTCATGTGTTCATAGCTTGCCTGGGGGCAGATTGAGCTCCTAACTGTTGATAGTCTAGATTGCGGTTGGCCTATGCAACCTTAATTGATAGTTTGCAACTGCTAGTTGGTATCCAATTACATTAAATCACTACCAACCAAGTAGTCATGCGTGCAAAGCAAGCCTGGGGGCAGAGTGAGCTCCCGACTGTTAATAGTCTAGCTTCCTGTTGACCGATGCAACCTTAATTAATAGTTGCACATGCTATTTGGTAGCCAGCTGCATTAAATTACTACTGACCAAGAAGTCATGTGTTTGAAGCAAACAGGGTGGCAGAGTGAGCTCCCGACTGTTAATTGTCTAGCTCGCTGTTCACCCAAGCAACCTTAAAGATAGTTGCATTTGCTGGCTGGTCGACGACGACATTAAATCGCTAGGGACCAGGAAGTTATGTGTCCGAAGCGACCTTGGAGGCAGAGTGAGCTCCCGGCTGTTAATACTCTAGCTTGCTTTTGACCTATGCAACCTTAAGGATAATTGCATCTACTGGTCGGTAGCCAGCTGCATCAAATTAGTGCTGACCAAGAAGTCATGCGCTCGAAGCCAGCCTGGGGCTGAGGCGACCCCTGGATACAGTTCCTCATGTTGGTGAATCCCAAATATAAAATTATTGATTACTTCATAACTGTAATTTTACTACTGTTATGAATTGTAAGGTAAACACTGATAGATAGGATTTATATTCAGGCACTGGACCAAGTCTGCACAGATCCCGATATGCCCAAACGTGGACACGGGTGGGGTTTGTGAACAGCGGACATTGACATTGGGAGTTGTGGCTGCTGGGATTTGTAGTTCGCCTGCGCTCAGAGCAATTTGAGTTCACCTATGATGGAGTGGGGCTGGTCTTCCCACACGGTGCCCCCAGAAGGGATGCACTGACATGAGCCACCCTCCATCCTCGCACGCTCTTCCTTATGCTTTGCATCCCAACTCCCTGGGTTACCCCTTAGTTATTAAGATGGGACCCCATTCGCGGTGATATATTTCACCCCAGTGGTTAACCAATTTTTCTCATTTAGACATGTTGCAAGGGTGCGGAGAATGCGCCTTGGGCTATTGGCCAACCCTTCAGCTTGGAAGGGAGCCTATTAAGGATTCCTCTGATTCCAGTTCAAGGCTCTCGGTCTCATTAAATGCCGCAAATTTAAGCTACATCACACACACACCCCTTAGCAGGCAAGTCCCATCGAGCAATGTTAAATTTAGTAATACTGATGGGTCAAAACAAGGGGTTAGCATAGGTAGCGGACTGGAATTGGCTGTCAAGAATGCCTTATAGGGTGGCCTCTTATGCCTCAGGGGCTTGAGGCTTCGGGAGGATACGTTGGTTTGATGTTTCGGTTTCCTCGCTCTCCATGGTCTGTAGGTGTGACACCTCAGATGACTCTTATATTGGTGTTTGATGGTTTTGTTGTTACTCCAGTCTGGTTCCCTTTGATTGTGGGCTTTAGCAGTGGCATAATCCCAGCCGTTAGTCTAGCCCAAGCCAGCCCATCTGTGGGTGGTTGCGAGAGGAATCGTTACGGGTAGTGCATCGATTCTGGCCCCAAACTTTATGTGATCTTGTATGGGGCGGTTAATGAGTGTGAGGAATTTGGAATGGACAGACGCCATGCCGCAAGCTTCACCCCTTTTTATTATGAGCATAATGCAGTTTTGGGTGTGTTCCAAAGGCGGGGAATGGCCCCACAATCGACCAGGGTGCAATTAGCTGTACTAGCTTATTGCTTTTGGGCTCAGGGCATTTCCGATTCAATAATAACGGTTGGCTGCAAAATAAGTTATGCCTGGTGGTCGCGCAGTCAGGGCCAGACTCAGGATAACAGAGAACGGAGCACCCTGCAATTTTGAAAGGACTGAAGCTCGTGTAGCACGAGGCTTATGCGGACACACAGGAGCAAGTTTGTTTCAGGCGGACGCATGGACAGCTCCTTTGCAGCTTATTGGTTCGGCATGACAGTCCTAGTATCTAAAATTGACAGGTTTATGCGGGCCCTGGTTGAATTTGGCCTAACAATCATTCATATTGGCATAGAGTGGCTGGTCAAGTCATCCAAATCTGATTTGGGGGTCTAGAGGCAATGTCATTAAGGTGGCGAAGTGTAGTGACCCCGTTTTATGGCAGTCGAGGCTTTGGTGCTATTCAAACGGTTTAGCAAGCTTGGGCCTGGTTACCGTTTGGCCAGCAGGATGGCATACCGCTAACAACATACCAGTGCGGGCGGGCACCAGTAAGGTGCTAAGGATGATGGTTTGGGGCATTACAGGTTTTGCAACCCATTCTTGCTGCATTGGAGATGCCTCGGTGGCCAATGCTATGGGACAAGACTCGGAGGGGGTCAAGCCCCGAGCAGAGGGAAATCAAAAACTTTCAGGAAGTGCGTGGTACTCCGTTGTTGTAAGTTGATTGTGGCGATCTCGTTGAGATCCATTTTGCTGAACCATGGATGGAGTATCCTCGTCTGCGGGTACAGTTATTTTACTGGGCTGCTAGGCAGGCCATGAGGACTCATTATGGTCAGCATTCTGGGGCAATACAGGTTTGCAACCCCCTATTGCTGCATTGGAGAAGCTTCGGTGGCCAATGCTATGTGATGTGACTCGGAGGGAAAAAGAAAAAGAAAAAAAACAAACAAAAAACAAAAAAAGCCCTGGGCAGATGGAAATCAAATGCCTTCAGGAAATACGTGCGTACTCCGTTGTCATAATTAAGGTTGGATCTGTCGTTTCAGATCCTGCGTTGCTGAACCATAGATGGAGGATCCTCGTCTGCAGGCACAGTTTCATTCACTGGGCTTCGAGGCAGGCCATGAGGACTCATTATGGTCAGCATTTGGGCCTCGCATCTGTCGCTGCAGTTGAGTGGCATGGGATCAGAGGTATGCGTTGGGACGGTATGCTCCCGCTCTTGTTGCAGTCTAGGAGAGGGCCCCCTCCAGACATTTTGGTGATACACCTTGGAGGCAATGATCTAGGCCTTCTGAAGGGTAGGGCCCTGTACTTGCAAGCTTGGAATGACATTCGTAAAATATGGCATGCATGGCCACGGGTGCACACCGCCTGGTCTGCAATCATCCCTCGCTTCCGGTGGTCAAGTAGCGGGGATGTTAAAAAATAATAATAATAATTATATATATATATATATATATATATATATATATATATATATATATATTAGGCATGCTAAAATTGAAACGGAAATCTAATTGATTCGTTAGAAATTGTAATTAATGGGACTTTTGTTGTTTACGGCTCGCTGTCGTGAACCAGGAAGTAGACTTCCTTTTACGGTCCTTCAGGTCAACAATATGCGTTAAGTTCGTTAGAAGTTCTAAAGTATTAATTAATTAATTATTGTAGTACTCACTTCTCCCTGTCTTGTCTTCTCCCGCACATTTCCTTCCCGCCTTCATTAAGCTTCTTCTTTTTCCCGCATTTCTATGGGGAACTGGAAGTGACGCTGCTGCGAGGTAGGCAATTCTTTCTGGGAAGGGTAGTCCTCCACGCGTCCCCCCCTCCTTCTCCTTCTCTTCCCTGTTGCTCTGCCTTCATGGATCGAGGCTAGAGAGAGGCGAGGGGGGGAGCGATGGCCCCTTTCCAGCTAAAATATAAGCCGACCCAGCCCTGGGTCGGCTTATATTTCAGCTGAAAAACGCTACGCGCCTCTCTGCTTCTCTCTAGCCTGGATCCAGGCTAGAGAGAGGCGGAGGCGCGGCGCGCCTTTCCAGCTGAAATATAAGCCGACCCAACCCTGGGTCGGCATATTTCAGCTGGAAAAAGCGCGCCGGCACCTCTCTGCTCTCTCTAGCCTGGATCCAGGCTAGAAGCGGCGGAGAGGCGGGGCGCCTTTCCAGCTGAAATATAAGCCGACCCAGGGTTGGGTCGGCTTATATTTCAGCTGGAAGCGCCGCGCGCCTCTCTGCTTCTCCCTAGCCTGGATCCAGGCTAGAGAGAGGCGGAGAGGCGCGGCGCCTTTCCAGCTGAAATATAAGCCGACCCAACCCTGGGTCGAAGCATATTTCAGCTGGAAAGCGCGCCGCCACCCTCTGCTCTCTAGCCTGGATCCACTAGAGAGAGCGGAGAGGCGGTGCTTTCAGCTGAAATATAAGCCGACCCAGGGTTGGGTCGGCATATTTCAGCTGGAAAAAGGCCTCGCGCGGCCTCTCTCTAGCCTTGATCCCATCGAGGCTAGAGAGAGGCGAGAGGGGGTGAGCGGCGCCGGCGGCCTTGGGGGATCCCAGTTTGGCCCAATTCTGTCATTGGTGGAGTTCAGAATGCTCTTTGATTGAAGGTGAACTATAAATCCCAGCAACTACAACTCCCAAATGTCAAGGTCTATTTTCCCCAAACTCCATCTGCATTCACATTTGGGCATATTGAGTATTCATGCCAAGTTTGGTCCTGATCCAGGATTGTTTGGGTTCAGAGTTATCTCCCCTAAATCACTGTCAATTCCTCCCAAACCCCTCCAGTATTTTCTGTGGGTCATGGGGGTTCTGTGTGCCAAGTTTAGTCCAGGTCTGTCATTCATGGGGTCTCAGCTGTGGAAGTCAGAGCTGAATTGGTCGAAGGTACTGCAAATCCCATCATCCGTTGTCCATCCTCCCCCAAACATATTGTTTTTGTGATTAATCCCTGTGCTTTAACTTTGGTCAATTTGTAACAATGAAAATACATCCTGCATATTAGATATTTGCATTAGAATTCATAAGAGTAACAAAATTATGAAGTATCAATGAAAATATGGATGGGGGTCACCACAACATGAGGAACCACTGCATTAATACATATCTCTCTCTCGGCATTACTTCACGAACGAAGATTCAGGGAGGACTCATCCCACGCTTTTTACAAGCGCGCTGATGACTAAAGAGGCCAATCTGAGATAGGCAAGTTCGGTTGCAGAAAGCACAGCAGAAAGTCTATATATTATACATATATCTTTCTGTTTAATTGCTATTAGGAAATAAAACGTGAACAAAGGAAGGAAGGAGACAAAGGAAGAAGTAGAGAAGGGGAGGAAGGAAGGAAAGAGAAAAGAAGGGATGGGGAACCAAAGAGCAAAGGAAGGAATGAAAGAGGAGGGTAGAGAAGGTCTGGTGTACTGAGAGCTAGTAGCTAGCTCTTATATTTATGTTATACATCTACAGTTTAAGGGGAATGTTCCCCATTGATTTTGACTGTTTTTGACTTTAGAACCAATTTAGAATTTCGTAAGTAATTAAGTTACATTTTAGCACTTTTTGCAAAAATTTTTGTAAGTATTTGATATACTAATAAAAAAAAATCCCCCCCCATTTGATTTTAGAATTGCGATTTTAGGATTCTAAACCAAGCCTAAATATATATATATGGAATTGGCTAGGAAACGGGTGAACCGGGCCATGCGCACGGTGCTTGCAAGAGTTAGGGGCTCCTACATATCCCATGGGCAGATCTTGCTTGACAGCCCTCACCTTTACAGATCGGATGGAATCCATCTGTCTGCTATGGGCAATTCATTGTTCTGCATAATTTAATGATAGGTGTTCAGTTAATAGTAGATGGCTTGGTGGGGGGATGTGAGCTAAATAGGACATTTGCTCCCAATCCGTGGCGTAAATAGTTGAGTTATTCAAAGGTTTGTATACACTTAAGGCACCCATTAAGGGTGTGGGGCATTATGCAAACACTCACCTAGACGGTTAATTTTAGGGGTGAGGTGATGATGAATGTCCCAGGAGCGGGGAGAGTCTAGTCTCAAAAGTTGAGAGAGATTTCTCCTGATGTTTCCCTTACGGGTTGCCCGGGTTGAAGTCTACAGGGGACCCAGGCAGTACGCCTGAATAGCTGAGGGGTAGACTTTAGGAGACGCTACCTCAGCTTACGCACACCAAGTTGAACTGACACCAAAAAGTTAGTTGAGTTACAAGTTAAATAGGTAACTATTTAATAAAAGTTGCCCAAATTTGAAACCATATATATTTGTGTCTGTCTCGTTATTTCGGGGGGTTGGAAGACAAATCTGTCTCTTCAATGCCTTCTCCAAAACAGTGCCAGCACTTAGCCTCTATTCTTATTTTGATTGGTTTCAGTGAGCTATTTCTGCAAGCTGAAACAAAAATCTGCTTTCTCAGAACATGTCAGTCTCTTTCTTTAAAACATGTTTGCCCATGCACACCAACACCCAATCTTCACACTATATAAGACTTTCACATTTCATTCTTTGAACTTTTAAGATATTCCTCATGACCTCTCTCACATATTGTGAAAGGCAAGAAACTCACAGCACATTAGTGAAAACTCTGATTTGAATATTTGTTTTGAGCAAATAAATCTAATTTAATTTTCAAAGATAGTTTAGGAAAGATAGTATGGTTTTTCAGTTTAGTGACCAGGAAAAGTTTACATGCAGTAGGGTAAACTGATATAGTTTCATGATTCCCCCATTTTGGTTGGGGCTCACTAGCACAGTTCACCAGGTTTGGTGGGATTCTTGGATCATTTTGGACCATTCCCTTAATCTCCTCTTATTTTGGGAGACAAATCACAGATCAGAACATGTCTCCAAACCAGTGATCACATTGCTGCCCCTCTCTTTCATGGGTTTCTGGACATAAGAACATAAGAAGAACATAAGAAGAGCCATGCTGAATCGGGCCTCAGCCCATCTAGTCCAGCATTCTGTGTCACACAGTGGCCCACTAGTTGTACACAGGGATCTCTAGCAGAAAGGAGGGCAAACCCCCCACCTGTTCCCGACCCCCCCCCCCCCCACAACCAGTACCCGGGGAAAATCCTGCCTGCCTCCATCAACACAGAGGTGGCACTTGGATGTCCATTTCAGTAACTACTGATTCCCTTGGTATCCATGAATCTGTCTAATCCTGCCTTGAAGCTGTCCAGGCTGACATGAGACTGTTCTATCTTCAGACTTCATCCCAAAGGATAAACCAAGCTCCATTTGAAAATTAAATGAAATATTTTCCTACCCCATCACACTAATCCTTTTCTCTGCTTTCTTTAAGAATTATCCATTTGATTTGCCATCACATGGTAAAGACCTATTTTCTCTACTGTCCCTCCCGATTTTCTTTTTTAAACAAACACTTTTCTCTAATCTCGGGAGTTCAATTTATAGTCCAAAAATCTCACAAGGAGTTATTCTTGTTGGAAGTCAACCTCACACTGCTCAAGTCTGCAGTCCTCAAATAAGGAGCAAATATTTAGCTTTAGGCTAGTCTGGGGGAATCCCTTCCTCCCTTGGCTCCTGAATGTTTGTTAATGTATCTAATTATTAGTTCTCTCTATCCCTCCCCCCCTCTCTCCCTCCCCCCCTCTCTCTGCTTTTCCATTTTTGCATGGAGATCTCTACTGTGTTTGAAGAAATGTAGTGTTTGGAGTTACCCCCTTCTTTTTGACCTTAGAAGTAATGGATGTAGAGAGAAGCTTAGTCCCAATTATTTTCTATCAAGAAATGTAATCATTATATTTTAAATAAACTTTTTTTGAAACTTTAAAGATTGAACTCTGCATCTTTGCCTCCTAAACTCAAGAATTTTTTTGCAACCACAACACCTCACCTTCTGTTTGCTTTCAACAATTGAGAATATTGAAAGAGGAAGCTTGCTAAGGTTATAAAGACACTAGAAGTGCAGGATTTGCACGTTTTCTATTTTCTCCCAAGTGTTTTGAATTTATTTGAATGTTTGCTGTACCTGAGCATTTAACAACATTTTTTTTGAAATGTTTATTTGAAATATACCTCAATGTATCATAGAGGGTGTGGAACTGTTTAGAGTACTTGAAATATTATATATCCATATCCATATCCAAATATATACAGACAGTCCCTAAGTTACAAACAAAATAGATTCTAATAGATTTGTTCTTAATTTGACTTTGTAAGTAAGTCGGAACAGGTACATTTTCTAAATGTAATTTCAGATATGTGTGTGTGCGTGCATGCACGTGTGTGTGAGTGTGTGTATAAAAGCAAGCTTTGGATACTACAGGGGGTCACCTCACTTTCTGTCTCTGTAATCATTGGATTTTGAATGATGTGGCTTGCTATGGAAACAAGGATTAATAAATTTCCCTTCCTAGAAGTAGATTTCTCTCACTTCCTGTTGTCTCAACTGTGTAGTTAAGTATAAATCATTTGTAAGTCAGATGTTTGTAACTCAGGAACTGCCTCTCTATATATCTGAAAGTGCAGCAAAGGTATGATTTCTTGAAGTTCTGTGAGGGGACAGTCCTGTGAGAAGACAGCAATGCAGCCACTTCAACTCCTGCCAGTTGCCCAGCCCTGCATCAAACCCTAATAGCTCTATTTTTACTCAACATTGGGGGAAATCATCACACAGGAATTTATTATTATTATTTTTAAAGAGAGCATCCTTTTCAGGTTTACCAAGGCTTTGACTGCATAAAGATCCTTGTTTTCTTATCAAAACAAAATGAGTAGGATTTCCTCATGCAAAATAATGATTCCATGCCAACAGAGCTCCAAGTTTACTGAGCAGCCCTGATTTGAACAGGCAGGCAGCAATAATTTTTATTTGTTTGCTTTTGAATAATTCATTTACAAAATGTGACCAGCAATTGACTTCTCCTAACAGCATGATAAAAATGTAATGAATAAATCTCCAATAGGAAATTTATTATAAATATTTATTGATTATATGATGCTTTGTTATATATTATGTGGATGTAAACTAAAACCGTAAACTCTGAAGACAAAAATATTCATATATCCTGGATGAGCCAGAGAAAAGCAAGGGAATTCAAGAATGGTAAAGTGATGTTTCTGGATTTCTTGAGAAATTGATGTTTGCAGATTCAAAAACCAATAAACTTCACTCAACTTTTCAAAAAATTATGATGTTTACAGCTTACTTGACCAGCGGATTTTGTAGTATTCAGCTCAAAATGTACCCCAAACATTTTAAAATGCATATTCTCTTATAGAGAATAGGTTATTGGGTTTGAGAGTTAGGACGTCATTACATTGAGAAGTTACCTTGTTGTAGGACACTTCAGCCTCTTTTCAAGCTTGGAAAGGCACAGAGCTCATCAGATGCCATTAAACTACTTCCTGCCATCGTGCATAGCCCTCCATGGTGGAAAAGAAGCAGAAATGTCATGAAAGGAGGGAACTCTGAACACAGATCAGCAATTATGTTCAGAGCTCCTAGCGCATCAGATCTGTAGTTCCAGCTGGAAAACATGTGGGACGGGAAGTAGTGGTTTGTGATTTCTTAAGAATGGGACTTGGGAAGGAAGCAGCTCATAGAATTGTATTAAGAATGGAGCTTGAGAAAGAAAGCAACCCATAGAAGCATATTCCTCCAGAACTGGCTTTGTAGCATGTTCATTGTTAATGAGACATTGCTTTAAGTTTTGAACTCGGACCTTGAAACGGCCAAGTGTTTAAGTTATTGCTTTAGGTAAAACCGTTTTGACACAAGCTGGGTCTTGTTTTGGTTAACCCCTGCCAACATACCAGCGGAGCCCTGGATCCTGACAGATACAGACTGAAAATCGACTGCTACAACCATCTCTCAGCCATCACAGTTGACAAGCTCAGGGTACCCATCATTAAGACTAATTTAAAAAATCCCATTTGAAATTACAAGAAACAGTGGTTAATTGAAAATGAAAGCAAATGGTTCCAATCATGTGTTTATAGTTGCAACATTTTGTTTGTTTGTTTGTTTTACTGCCTTTCCATGTCTCTGCTTTTCTTTACTCTACTTTCTGCTACTCTTCTCTTCTCTTATTTCTTGAACCAACTTCCCCCATTAGTCCTACACTGCAGTCAACAATAACAAAGAAAATGATGGTATCACCAATTCGATCTGTTTTAGATGAAAGCAAGGTCGGCTTAGGCAGTTCAATACCAAACAAAAAAGAGTATCAGAAATCCCCCTTTTAATAATAACTAATTTATTATATATTCCTTAGAAGACTTAAACATTTTCAGCTAAAAGAAACTCCATATTTTAACAAGCTCATTGTAGAATGAATAGGTTTTTTAAATTAACAAAGTGCATACACACTGAAAATACTTGTACATTGCAAAACTATTTTATAATTAACTTTTCATTATGTGTTCAGCTACAATTGCATTTCAGCTAAAAATTGAGCCCTTTCCACTAATTTAGCACTTACTATTTATTTAATTATTTGTCAAGTATTGTACTACTTAGAATCCAAAAGATTATGTGTGTTTGGCAAGTAAGCAGTAACTGCAAAATAGTTGAAAGGCAGGGGGTGAGAAAACATATCAATCAATGAAAAAGGCAATGGTTTGCACTTCTCTGTACTTTATAGTGCAGTGCTATGCATCATAGAAGGTAGTCCCATTGCATTCCCAGTAAAGTGGATATAGAACTGTAGTTTTAGAAAATTCACTGAGTAGCCCACTACAAAGGAGTGACAGGAAAATTCCTTTTCCTTGATCATTCATTCAACTCTCTCCTTCTCAGCTTCAGTGTTATGAACAAGTGTGACTGGGTTCTAAAGCATATGAAGCACAGATCCAAAATGGACACAGGCTTTCTTTGTGCCAAGTCTCATTTATCTTATGTGGACCTGAAGGATTTGATGGGAGCAAGAGGCCTCTACTCCAGAGATGAACTACACTCAGACATCAAATACTGTTCCATGCAACTATTACCCATGCTCAAATATCACATATTGAAATGAAAAATAAGCCTAGCGGTGGTACAAAAGGTTGGAGGTATCTTTCATTTTGCTGCTCCCATGGGGAGACAGAAGGAGATAAATCTTGTTTTATGAAGAAGTATGGAGGCAAAGAAAGGAAGGAAGGAACTGGAAGACTCATAGGCATGAGAAAAAAGTTATGAAAATTAAAAGAAATCGTAAGTGATTCGTATGTAATGGGACTTTCTAGTTTATACGGATCGCTACCGCGATCCCGGAAGTAGACTTTCTTTTACGACACTTTGCGACGCCATTTTTGTATCTGGTACGTAAGTGTCGTAAGTGCGTCGTATGGCTTCTTTGCCCTTAGTAAGCGTGTTTTCTCATTGGCTAAAGGAGACCAGGTGGTACCATCACACCACCATCACACCACCTTTCCTTTAGCCAATCAGAGGCAAAGAAACACTTGGAGGGCGGGGTCAAGATCCTTTAAATACCCGCACCACGAGGCAGAGCTCATTCAGGTTTCGTTTTCGCAGCAGGGAAGAAAGGAGCGGAGAAAGTTCTTGCCAGAGCCTGCCTGCCGCCTGTTAGCAGGCCTGGCCCTGGGAGAAAATAGAGGAGGAGGAGGAAGGAGAAAAGCAACTCGCCTCCTTTCTTATTCATCCATCCAAAGCTTTATTAATATTCATTCACCAATTTTTACTGGCAAAGGCTGTTTTCCTGCCTGCCTCTGCAGTTTGTATTTTCTTTGGCAACCCTTGGCCATAAGCAAGAGATGTCCTTGTTACATTTATTATCAGTAATATCCAGTACTCATCCAATGCTTTAATAATATTCATTCACCATTTTTTACTGGCAAAGGCTCTTTTCCTGCCTCTGCTTTTGTTTTTTTTCTATTGGTTATTCTTTGCCATAAGCAAGAGATTTCCTTGTTACATTTATTATCAGTAATATCCAGTACTGGCAAAGGCTGTTTTCCTGCCTGCCTGTGCTTTTGTTTTTTCTATTGGTTACTCTTGGCCATAAGCAAGACATTTCCTTGTTACATTTATTATCAGTAATATCCTATCCTTAGCCAGCCTTCACACATACATATTGTGCCCGTGCCCTGCCGTGTTCCAAGGGGCCTGAAGCGTGTGTTCCTTCACATACATACAGTTCTACCTCCAGGGGCTTCCTGGTCACGCCAGACCAAGAGGCTCAAGTCTGCTGGGAGTGTGTGTGCTGCTGGGCAGAGGTGCAGGGGCCGTGCCCAGACCAAGTGTTCAGGGGCCTGAAGCGTGTGTTCCCTTCACATAACATACATACAGTTCTACCTCCAGGGGCTTCCTGGTCACGCCAGACCAAGAGGCTCAAGTCTAGAGTGTGTGCTGCTGGGCAGAGGTGCCCGTGCCCTGCCGTGTTCAGGGCCCAGAAGCGTGTGTTCCCTTCACATAACATACATACAGTTCTACCTCCAGGGGCTTCCTGGTCACGCCAGACCAAGAGGCTCAAGTCTAGAGTGTGTGCTGCTGGGCAGAGGTGCCCGTGCCCTGCCGTGTTCAGGGGCCAGAAGCGTGTGTTCCCTTCACATAACATACATACAGTTCTACCTCCAGGGGCTTCCTGGTCACGCCAGACCAAGAGGCTCAAGTCTAGAGTGTGTGCTGCTGGGCAGAGGTGCCCGTGCCCTGCCGTGTTCAGGGGCCAGAAGCGTGTGTTCCCTCACATACATACAGTTCTACCTCCAGGGGCTTCCTGGTCACGCCAGACCAAGAGGCTCAAGTCTAGAGTGTGTGTGCTGCTGGGCAGAGGTGCCCGTGCCCTGCCGTGTTCAGGGCCAGAAGGCAGCGTGTGTTCCCTTCACATACATACAGTTCTACCTCCAGGGGCTTCCTGGTCACGCCAGACCAAGAGGCTCAAGTCTAGAGTGTGTGCTGCTGGGCAGAGGTGCCCGTGCCCTGCCGTGTTCAGGGCCAGAAGCGTGTGCGTGTGTTCCCTTCACAGGCTCAACATACATACAGTTCTACCTCCAGGGGCTTCCTGGTCTGGTCACGCCAGACCAAGAGGCTCAAGTCTAGAGTGTGTGCTGCTGGGCAGAGGTGCCCGTGCCCTGCCGTGTTCAGGGGCCAGAAGCGTGTGTTCCCTTCACACATACATACAGTTCTACCTCCAGGGGCTTCCTGGTCACGCCAGACCAAGAGGCTCAAGTCTAGAGTGTGTGCTGCTGGGCAGAGGTGCCCGTGCCCTGCCGTGTTCGGGGCCAGAAGCGTGTGTTCCCTTCACATAACATACATACAGTTCTACCTCCAGGGGCTTCCTGGTCACGCCAGACCAAGAGGCTCAAGTCTAGAGTGTGTGCTGCTGGGCAGAGGTGCCCGTGCCCTGCCGTGTTCAGGGCCAGAAGCGTGTGTTCCCTTCACATACATACAGTTCTACCTCCAGGGGCTTCCTGGTCACGCCAGACCAAGAGGCTCAAGTCTAGAGTGTGTGCTGCTGGGCAGAGGTGCCCGTGCCCTGCCGTGTTCAGGGGCCAGAAGCGTGTGTTCCCTTCACATAACATACATACAGTTCTACCTCCAGGGGCTTCCTGGTCACGCCAGACCAAGAGGCTCAAGTCTAGAGTGTGTGCTGCTGGGCAGAGGTGCCCGTGCCCTGCCGTGTTCAGGGGCCAGAAGCGTGTGTTCCCTTCACATACATACATACATACAGTTCTACCTCCAGGGGCTTCCTGGTCACGCCAGACCAAGAGGCTCAAGTCTAGAGTGTGTGCTGCTGGGCAGAGGTGCCCGTGCCCTGCCGTGTTCAGGGGCCAGAAGCGTGTGTTCCCTTCACACATACATACAGTTCTACCTCCAGGGGCTTCCTGGTCACGCCAGACCAAGAGGCTCAAGTCTAGAGTGTGTGCTGCTGGGCAGAGGTGCCCGTGCCCTGCCGTGTTCAGGGGCCAGAAGCGTGTGTTCCCTTCCATCACATACATACAGTTCTACCTCCGGGGCTTCCTGGTCACGCCAGACCAAGAGGCTCAAGTCTAGAGTGTGTGCTGCTGGGCAGAGGTGCCCGTGCCCTGCCGTGTTCAGGGCCAGAAGCGGGTGTTCCCTTCACATCACATACATACAGTTGTACCTACAGTTCTACCCTCCAGGGGCTTCCTGGTCAAGCGTGTGCCAGACCAAGTTCTACCTCCAGGGGCTCAAGACCAAGAGGTCAAGTGCTGCTGCTGGGCAGAGGTGCCCGTGCCCTGCCATGTTCAGGGGCCAGAAGCGTGTGTTCCCTTCACATACATACAGTTCTACCTCCAGGGGCTTCCTGGTCACGCCAGACCAAGAGGCTCAAGTCTAGAGTGTGTGCTGCTGGGCAGAGGTGCCCGTGCCCTGCCGTGTTCAGGGGCCAGAAGCGTGTGTTCCCTTCACATAACATACATACAGTTCTACCTCCAGGGGCTTCCTGGTCACGCCAGACCAAGAGGCTCAAGTCTAGAGTGTGTGCTGCTGGGCAGAGGTGCCCGTGCCCTGCCTGCCAGAAGCGTGTGTTCCCTTCCTTTTGCAATCTAGTTCTCTGTAGTCTGCCTAGCCTAGTACCCACCCACACTCACAGAGGCCATCATTTGGTTATTTAATTTGCATTTTGTAATCTCCATAACGTATTACTGAAACGATGAAAAGATTTGCTCCAAGCGGAGATGGACATAAGAGCCCTGTGCCCGTAATGCGCAGACCAGATGAGCTGAGGGCGAGAAGTACGCAATGTAGCACTTCCAGAAAGCGAGTACATTCTGAAAGCTCGAGGGGAGGGGAAAACAATGTAACTCCAACAGTTATCATTGAAGACAATGCCACGTTTGAAGACATAACTTTGCAATTGTCATCTTCAGAGCACAGTGAGAATGAGGATGCCAGCTCCATGGGGGATGTTGTAACCCTTTCACAGGCCACAGTCTCTAGCGACATTGACGGGGACCATTTCCTCTCCCCAGTTGTGCGTCTTGGAAGGCCCAGGACAGCACTCTGGGATCACTTCACTGTCCATCCGGATAAGGAAACCGTGGCGGAGTGTAGGCATTGCGGATTAAACGTCAGCAGGGGAAAAGACAAGAGACATCTTTCCACCAGCGGAATCTCCAATCACTTGAGGAGGCATCATCCAGTTATGTATGCTGCTCACTTAAAGGCAATAGGAAGGACCGCTCTCACCGTGGAAAATCCCCCAGGTAGTACTTGTGACCCTGGAAGAGCCAGTACTCAAGGTACCATCGATAATTGGGCAATTTCCCTGGGCAGGGTGAGAAGTGGTGTAAGGAATCCTTCAGCAAAGGAGATTACGCAGTGCATAGGAGTAATGATGGCTCTTGACCACCAGCCCTATAGAACGGTAGAACGGGAGGGATTTAGAGGACTGCTGTCCTTACTTGCACCGTGTTACAAGATCCCCACACGACATACCTTTTCCAAAGTGGTCATTCCAGCTTTGTTTGACGGATGCAAGAAACTCTTGAAATCCCAGTTGAAGACTGCCACCACTGCTGCCCACGTCCATTTCACTACCGACATTTGGTCCAGTGTGGGGGGAGGCCATTCCTTCCTGTCGTTAACGGCTCACTGGTGGGAGAAGGAGGGAACCCTGCAGGCGGGTCAGCGATGGTCTCTCTTGGCTCTGGAGGTGGTAGACAAGGATCACAAGGCCGACACCATAAGCACTATATTGCAGGGAATGATGGCAGAGTGGATGCATCTTACCACACTTTTGGGATTCATTGTCACCGATGCTGGGAAAAATATGGTACGGGCCGTTGACTCTGCAGGCTTCACTAACATCACCTGCCTGTCCCACGTACTACATAACACGGTCAAAGATGGATTGAAGGTCCATGAAGATGCCAGCTCCCACAGCATCGCCCCTCTGGTAGAGCGCTGTCGAAAAATAGCAGCCTTCTTCCATCGAAGCACTAAGTCTGCAAGTCTACTACGAGAAAGGCAGTCACTGGAGCATCTTCCCTACACCGGTTGCTACAGGACGTGCCCACGCGGTGGAACTCCACCTTCAAAATGCTAGAGCGCATGCTGGAGCAGCAGAGGGCCGTGCACGGGGTTTCGTTGTCGGTTGGCGGACAGGTTAACGCGCTGCTCCCTAACAACCAGGAGTGGGTGGTAATCTCGGAGGCCGTCGACATCCTTAAGCCCTTCAAAGATGCCACAGAGGCTCTATCCAGCCACAAAGCCTTACTGGGGATGTGATCCCTGCAATAAAACTTTTGCAGAAGCACTTGGAAAACAAAGCTGCACAGAGCACGTTGCACACCTTGTCCGGAAGACTTACACCGCAGTCCCAGGAGTTGGTGAAGCAGTTGAAGATTGCGTTACAGAAACGTCTACTCCCATTGATGGAGAATAACTGTCATGTGATCGCCACACTCTGTGACCCTCGCGTGAAGGACACTGTTGTTAGCCAAGCTGATTTCCCAAGATGGAAGAAAGAGCTCGTCGCACTTGTGAGAGAAGCGTTCGAACAGAGGGTGGGGGTAGTCCGTAACGAAACAACATCACCAGTTCCGCAATGCAGTGCCGAAGCAAACAGCTCTTCCACTTCTGACAGCACAGAGAGTGTCCACCAACGAGCACAGAAGAGAGGAGCGCAAACAGAAAGCTGTTTCATGAAAAATGCCGTGGCCTTAGTGACAGAAGAAGGCAGTTCATTGTCGGCTCAAGTGGCTATGGCTGACGTGTCTGAGTCTACATCAAACAGTACTTTGAAGAGCCTCTACAGCCATATGAAGACACAGATCCACTGGCCTACTGGTCTGCACGTTCCACGCAGGGGTGGACCGATCTGGCACATGTAGCCCGAAAGTACCTCAGCTGCCCCCCTACCAGCGTGCAGAGCGAGAGGGTGTTCAGCCTTGCAGGAGATGTTATGACTAATCCAAGGAGCCTGCTCAACCCCATGGCAGTGGAGAAACTAGTTTTCCTCAAGGCCAACTTACCCATTCTTGGCATCCCTGAGGTTGATTTCTGAGTGTCTGCTGCTCCACCGACCAATAGATATATCACCTCTTACTAACTGTCCCAAAAATCCATACTTTGAGCAGACCCTTTTATAAAAGAATTTTTATTAGGAACGTTCTTTTCTTAGGAATTGAGAGATTACCGCTACTCTGATGTAGCTCTATTACTTATGATGGAGCTAGAGCACACGTACTTCTCCTCAAAGTTGTCTTTGTGGGGTATGGCGTTGAGGTGAACTTCTCCAAACAGGCTACTTTTCAACACATCTACCTCATCCAGAAATATTCCTAAAGTTTTTATTAGTAATCTCGTTGTCCATAACATCTACTCAAGTTTCGTTTGATCTGCGTTCAAATTACTGTTTTCATATTGCTTTCTGTAATGATGCGATGATGACTTTCAGTTCTGTATGTCTGACAGAGAGGTTGGAATGACTCTCCTCTGGCCAGATATTCACACTCCCCAATTTGCAAGTCGACGTTTTTGGTTGCCTCTTTCTGAAAGCTGACCTTTTTGGAATGCTTTGCAATGTCCACCGCATGGTCCGATGTCAAGTGGATGTATCTTCCTTGGGCCAGTGAAGGAGCACAAAGTATTGACTTATCGCTGCACGCGAACAACAGATGCTACTCCCTTTCTTGTCCTTTGGCTTTGTACTGTTGGATTGGCAACAATTCTCTGTCAAACCCCAGCTTCATTCCCCTGACTGCTGGCTTGTAACCTGTGGGTCGGTCGGCGAAAAAAGTCAAAGGTGATAGTTGTTGCCGCATGAGTTCTACTACCCCTCCTCTACGTCACAAAGACTTTTATTGTTTCACTCCTTCGAGTTTCACAAGACAGTCCTGTAGCCTAGCCGCATCAGTTGCCTCCTGGGGATCGAGTGTTGGCCTGCGACTGAAACGTCGCCAAAGTTGGGGTGTGCATGTCACTTTAATTCCAACAACAACTAAACGTAACGGGAATAGAACTCTCTCCTCTGTTGTGCCTGTTGGAAGGCCCAGGTCAGCACTCTGTGATCACTTCTTAGTCCTACATGGCTGGCAGAGAACAAGTGGGCTGTGGTTTCAGTGTTTGAGCATTTGACTGAAGAACAAGAGGTCCTCTTTAGTCCGAATCTGGGTTCCCATCTTTCACCAGTTCACAACGCAGGGGTAATCAATGTTCTTTAGGTACAACTTTGCTTCCATCAGAAACTGCTGGTGGTAAACAATTTCTATGTCTTGCTTTATGCATCAAGACAAGTATCACTTCTTAGTGACAAGTGAATCAGCTGGGACTTCATTCCATGTAACGGTGTACGTCAGTTAGTCTTGGTACAGATCCTACATCCTAACCTCATAGAATTACTAGTCACCCTGTCTTCTGAGTGGCAGAGAGTACAGCTGCATTCTCGTGGATTTTCAGTTGTTTGGCAGCTGACATTGGTTTACCAGTGATTACGTCCCATGGATCGATTGATGGGTACAGTACCAGGAAATTGTCCACTTAGGCCACCAGGGGTAGGAACACAGACCTTTATTTCCATTCCTTCCCTTTAGAATGGGGAGATATATAAATCTGGCTGTGTTTGGGATCATGTGTATAACATGCATGCGTAATTTGGGAACCACATTGCAGTTCCAGGAACAGAATGCTTTCAATCGTACGTTCACTGCTGTGCCGAAAAGCTGTGGCGGGATCGATAGTCATCCGTCCTGTACATGGCTGGCAGAGAAGTGAAAAGGTGGAGAGACAAGGTCGAACCTTTGATAGGAGACGGAACATAGAGTCTAGCAGAAGGGAATGGTCTAAGAGCATAGACCGGCCGAGGTCCGTGAGCAGCGATTGGAGACGCAGAAGCCTAGAGCGTCGGGGACCTCGGCCGAAGGATTAAGTATAGGATCCGTGGGAACGAATCCTCAGAGCTCCGGCCACGTCTTACCTGAATAGGCGTGAAGCGGAGTGGGACCACAAGCTCAGCCAGCCCGGGGTCATCAAGCCTTGCCTTGCCTTGTTTCCTGATCCGCATAGCCTTGGAGCCTTGCCCTGTTTCCTGATCCGCATAGCCTTGCGGGAGCCTTGCCAAGCTTTTGCCTATTTGCTACGTTACCTTGGACATTGTTACTTCAAGCTTTTTGGATTGCTTTTATATTCTATTGGACATTATTCATTGATACTGTTATTATTCTTCAATAAAGTAGTTAGCCTTCATTCTGTCTCTGTGTGTGTTGTGGTTGAGCAACCTGAGCCTGTAGTTGCTACAGGTAGTAATTGGGAAGAGGAGAGTTTGTCAGATATGTCCTTGGAAGAGGGAGGTTTGGCGGGCCTCCTGCAGCTGGGAGAAAAGAGGGCTGCAAGTGATGAGCATTTGGAAGAGGCAGAACATAGGAGGAAGGTCCGACAAATACTTAGGGAGCCTACCAGTGATGAGACCTTTGAGGGGTTTGACGTGGAGTTACCCTCAGAAGACAGTGATACTGAGCTGGATTCAGCGCTGGTACAGGATGTCAGGAATGTGTTAAATGCTGAGTCCAGCGAAAGTTCATTTTTTTTTTGGTTTTTCCAGTGATAATAGTTGGCCTAGTGGGAATGTGGGGTGGACTGGGGCCCTTTAACTGCAGAGCAAAAGATGGGACAATTGGAGGAATACACCCAGGGCTGCAGCTGAGGGCACTAGGGCAGATTTGGGTGTGGAGTCTGATGACTCTGATTTGTAAGGGTATAACAGTAAGGCTTGGGGATTTGGGAATCTGCGGTCGGCCAAGGTGTTGCTGTGGGTTGCTGGTTCCTGTATCTTGTGATTTTGTGGGTTCGTGTCCTGGTTCTTGATTCCCAGCAAGCTTGTCTGCCGCGTCCTGTTTGAACATTTCCTGTGTTGCTCTCCTGGAATGTGAAGCACTCCTTCTTTCCTTCTCTGGACGGGTCTTCGCATCACAGACTACAAGCCGATTTACAGCTCAAGTTTCGTTTGAAGACGGACGTCTCATCTATTCTGCTTTCGGTTTTGGGTGTGGGTTTTTTGGAACGCCGGATTGAGGCTATGCTTTGTTAAAAATAAACTGTATATATTTTTACTAGCTTGGCGTTGTCTTTGCCATCTGTGGGAGTTGTGACAGTGTGTGTGATTAAGGGGCCGGTCAAGTCCGTGCATCGTGACAAAAGGTCCTCTGGCAAGGATTTCTCTGTTTCACTTGAAAACGAGGTGTCTCCCCCTTTAGTTTATTTCTTGCAGAAGTTCACAGCATCTAGCCAATGAATGTCAAGAAAAAGTCGAGAGTGTGTCCTGACAAATTGGCAGCAGCTGTAGATTGAGCTTTTCGCCTTGCTTTTCCTTTTGCTGCGTCTATACAGGGGGTGGCGCGGTGGCCTGCAATTGTTATGACAGAAACACTTCCTGCACGTTCATACACTACTTTTGGCAAGAACTTTT